>CM032228.1:219887500-220185000 GCA_019009955.1 Riptortus pedestris | reverse complement strand
TTACGTTGACTTTTATGAAGGCTTAAGATACATTAATGATTTTCCTTAGGGCTCAGTAGTTGCTTCTTTGAGAGATACGCAGTATAGATTAGTTTTTATGTATTTTGATGTAATCTAAAAACCGAGGTTTATATGCCTCATAAAACAGTTCATTTTCTTTCTTTCAGTCTAACTCGTTTAGTGCCGAAGAAACTAGAGCTTCTTTAAATAGGAACATCTTTGAGACATTTTCTTCTTTTCCTTATCCTAAACTTTGTACTCTGATTCTACTTTCAGAGCTATATTTTATGGTAATTTGTTGGTTTTTCTCGTTTATTTATATCAAGGGAGAAAACCCCGATATATATATAAAAGTTTTATTTTTAAACGTGATAACTTCCTCTCAGTTTTTATACTCCTTATAGCTCATCTAGAAGATTGGTACTTTTTTATAACCATGGTCTTATTGACATTCGTTTAAGCACATATCCTGATCAAGTAGCCATTACCATTGTAATCAGTATGAAGATTAAATAAATAAACAGACCGATACTTTTAATCGCTTCGCTTACATGTATTCTACATTGTTGTTCCGTTCTTGGTGGGTCGTCAGTCTTTTCCTGGGTAGTTCTTTTTGATGACCAATTCAAAGGATGTAAAGAAATATTTTAGTCTTCATTTGAAATTAAATATTTATTTGTATTTGAGGTCACGCCTTTTCCAAACGCAGTACAGCACAAAAAATCTATATATATATATATATATATATATATATATATATATATATATATCTATATATATATAAAATTGTAACCTCTGTCTGTACATTGATTTTTTTCGCGAAATTTCACGATAACTTTTCGTTTCACATGTCATAGACACCATAACTGCATTTTGTTTCTTTGGTGTCTGTTTGTTTGTTTGTTTGTTTATTTGTTTGTTTGTTTGTTACCTTTTCACGCATAAACGGCTGAACCGAATTTTATGAAACTTGGTATGTATATTACTACTAGCCCAACTTAGACTTTAGGCTATATTAATATTCTCTAAGACAAACAGGAGTGGGGGTTATAAGGGAGGCCTGAAATTAAAAATAGCGATATTTCGTTTCTTATTGCTTTTTCAGCAAATATGCACATAACAAAAGTTGTTTATTTTGTAATTTAGAGTAACTTTTATTATGTGCACTTTTGCCATATACGGAAGTATAAATGCGTTATACGCTAAAAACTATAGCGGGAGTCCACAATTTTATTTGGCACAAAAGACTCAACCGAACTAAACCAAACTCGGTATGTGAATTAGTACTAACGCCTTCCTAATAATAAGCCATACTAACATTTCTAAGGACGGGCAGGAGTGGGGGTTATAAGTGAGGCCTGAAATTAAAAATAGCGATATTTCGTTTCCTATTGCTTTTTCAGCAAATATGCACATAACAAAAGTTGTTTATTTTGTTATTTAGAGTAACTTTTGTTATATGCACTTTTGCCGTATACGGAAGTATAAAGGCGTTATACGCTATAAATTATAGCGGGAGTCAACAATTTTATTTGGCACAAAAGACTCAACCGAACTAAATAAAACACTCAGCATGTGTATTAGCACTAACGCCTTCCTTATAATAAGTCATACTAACATTTTTAGGGACGGGCAGGAGTGGGGGTTATAAGGGAGGCCTGAAATTAATAATAATGATTTCCTATAGGGGTTTCGGCAAATATGCACATAACAAAAGTTGTTTATTTTGTTATTTAGAGAAATTTGCTCAACACTTCATTTCAATATGAACTACCAGGTTCCTCTCCTGAAAAAATTAATTCAAATGTATGTCAATATTTTCTCCTTATTAATTCAAATCTATGCATAATGCACAGGAGACGGGAAATATGACAATATGCAGGACAGTGAAGTCTTACATAAAAAAATAATTTTATTATTAACAAATGCCAACAACGGGTATTAACCCTAAACACTGGAACGGGTAAATGTCAAAATATTGTGCAAAGTAAAGCCTTGCCAAAAATATACCATCACCATTCAGCCTCAAATGAATAATAAAATAATACTTTGAATCAATATTTTAAGGAAAACTATGGAGATGCTGGAGCGGAAGGAGGTCGGAGCCTAAACAGTTAATTGAGTTAATTTATTTCCTGTGAAATGCTGGCATTACTGGAAATGATTTCCACTGAGCTCTACTATTACGAATATAATCTAATGTACAAAACTATGTTTAAACTATATGTTCTCGGATTGGTTTTTGACAGGAAATAAGTTTCATTATAGATGATATTTAATTGTAATAAATGCTATCCACGATTATGGTTTGAAGTATTCAAAAAGGAGAGTTGGAAAAGTGGAGAGGGATAGATTAGGAACACATTTTTATTTATTCTTTAAAATTAATATTTCTCATCTATACATCGCCTGCCTGACCCTTACGGGAAAACAATGCGCCCAGACGGGAAGTGTGGTAAACATTGAAGCCTTGCTCAAAAAAAAAAAATAAAAATACTATTATCATTCAGCCTCAAATGATTTCCCGAGCGAAGCCGGGTATCTTAGCTAGTATATATATATATATATATATATATATATATATATATATATATATATATTTTGAATTCAATTAAACTTAAATAGGATGGTCATTTAATTTTTGAATCAGAATAAAATAACTGGCTCATATATAATAGATTTTATCCATTGTAAGAAGAAAAAGAATAATAATAAAAAACGTGAAAATATTAGTTATTTTTTTACAATAAATCCATAATAAAACTTATTTGTCCAAGCCCACACATTTGAGTTTGTTTCAAAGTTCGATTGGCATGATACGGGTACATTTTGGAAAATATTTGATTCTAAAGCCTGGAGACGGTGCGCTGGAGGGGGCTAGTCTCTGTTGGTTGGAATTACATATGGTCCACATTTCTCTACTACTTATTCTATGAACTTTCCCGTTGATTCTGATGCGGCATGTTAGGGCAGGTTATAACCCTGGTTATTATTTGGCTAATTAGCCTTTATTTATTAATAGTAATGCTATATGTAGTAGATAAAAACAGGCGGAAAGGAAAGGAAACTTACAGCCTTGAAAAATCTTGACCACACTTTACTCAATAAAGGTGACATCAAAATCGTCTTGGTTGTGTTTATTGTTTCCATATGTTTCACATCATTGGAAGCCTCACTAATAAATAAACACATTTAAAAGATAGAGGTATGATAGGTCTGCTGTATGGCCTGTTCAATGTTACATTCTTAATAACTTTTGTAGAGATGAATATAACAATAAGTGAAACATGTAGACCCAATAAAGATAATCAAAAAAACTTTGGTGTTCTTATGGCGTAGGCATTGCAGTTTTTTTTTTTCTACATCAAACCATTGAACTCAGAATCGAGAATGAGTATCTGTATTTGCTTAATTTGTTACTCCTGACCGATTTATTAACTCTTTCATTCCATGTGAATTTCTTAATGCGGAAAGGTATGATCAGAATTATGTGAACCCAGTTGCTATTATGTACAAAATATAGGTTATATCTTCTAAGCACTTAAAATCTAGTAATCCAAGATTCCTCAAAATCAGAAAAACAAGAGTGATGGGTTATTTTAAAACAATATACCTATAAAAATAAAGTGATCGGCAAACGCCTCATCCACAGATTCACACTTATGATTTGCAGTTATTCCAGAGCTTTCCTGGTCAGTTTTATTGGCTCTGCTTGTTTCACGTCATAGGAGAGCTCTGCAGGGGCAAGTTATTAGCAATATAACATTAAATTCCCCTTCACCAATAGGTCGGATATGTATAATGTAATTATGGATTTATGTAATCCCGTATTTATGGAGTTGGGAGTCTATGTCTACCTCTGTTTTATAAAGTTGGTCTCCTCTTTATCAGTTCGGCTTCCGAATAACAGAGCCCAAAGAGGATTCTCAGTAAATTCATTATTTATTTATTTTTTAAACTACAAAATATACGACCTGTATTTATATTTACTAGGTTAGACAAATTATCTTAAATATTTTTTCCTAATTACATATTTTTTTTGTTTTTGTTTTAGGGGTCAGAGGACAGTGGAACTCATGGTACCGGTATGATTTTATATAATTTTATTTATTTCTATGATAAATATCTATATAATGGAAAAGGGACAATAAAAAAGAGATATAAATACTTATCTAAAATAAGTTCTAATTTCCCTGATTTAGAGTGTTATCTCTTAAAAGTGTTCAGAAATTTATATTTTATAAACACACAATTTTTTTTTCTATTTTACACCTTCTCTAAAAAATAGCTATTTGGTTGCACCAGTCTGATTCCTTCACCCTTTCAAGCCAGTTGAAGTGGACTACAGTACTACTATAATTAGCGCATTACAATCTCCATAATTGGGAATAGACACTTTCCAGCATATGTGCAACATAGCTGTGTTACAGTATATCCCTCAACATATGCATATCCCTTTGGACTTATTCATTTTTGTAATATTATTCCAATATTTCAGACAATAGTAGATAGTTATTGGACTAAGAATCCATACTTTGATTAAAATTTCTAATAAGGATATAATAGGGGCATGACAATTTAATAGGACGCTAAGAGGATTAATTCCTATTCATGATAAAAATACAATTGAATTGCGAATTGACGCTCTGTTTATTAAACATTCTTGAACAGAGCTTGGACGCGAACATGTATCAGTCCTAAGTTTACTTCTAAACTTTTGTAAACTTATTCGTATTGTGCATATTAGGATTGGGAAATTGGCATGTAGTTCGATTTTCTCATTTAATTTTTCTAATGATTTGAAAGAACATAAGTTCTTTTCAATGATGAAAGTTAATAAATCAAAACAGTGTACAAGGCTGACTGACGATAGTTTGGAAAATTCTTCACGACTTTGTATCAGTGGAATTAATTCAAACATCGATTGATTAGTTTCCCAAATTCAAGCTCATGTCTCATTGATTTCGGTGTCCCTATTTAACTTTCTTTGTTTATAATATTTCGAAATTTTACGAACTAATTAAAATGTTGTACTTACTTTTTTCATTTCATTTTGTTATTTTATTAAATTGTATTATAATTTACATTGTCGTATAATTTTATGTCTGATATGTATCGTTAATAATTATGAACACTACTTTAAAATGCACTACCTTTAAAAGCGGCCAGCGAACACACACTAAAGTTTGGCCCACAACTTGTCAAAGGTTGCCCATGCCTGGTGTAAATATTCACCTCTATAGGTATGAGCTATCTGGCGAAGAAGGAGTTACCTAACTCTCATGGTCTTTCTTGGAGAAGTAACAGGAAAGTTGCAAAAAACATAGTTGCAAATGTTTCTCCATATGTATTAGAGATAAAAAAAAAATGTATATGATGTTTTTGGTTCGAGAAACTATCTATAACTTTTGTACGTTTCATTTAGTAGGAGGCCGTAGAAGTCATGTGATGCCAAATAAGTTTTTATCCTTATATACTGCATTGAGAAAGCCAACATGAGAGCAAATTACTTTTACAGTTCTTCAAATTGTTTTTTGACAGAAACATTCATGACAGTTCATGATAAGTAGTTTCTAAAAGTCAACAAGAAAAGAAACTTATAAAGTGACACTAGTGACAGTCACATCGTCTTTGCGTTATGCTGAGTGGTCTGCGGTTCCCGATAAGCCTCTGTAAAGCTGTAAAAGTATTGACTATAAATTTTCCTAACGGTCCTTGGGTCGGAGTACGTTGTGTAATACTCACCTTGAACTAAAGGCGTCACCTCTCCTTCTCTAATACGTATATACCGAAAGAGAACTGAAGGTCGTAGGGCAAGAAGTCTTGACGTCTTTATTAACTTACAGCTATCCATTATTGCATTGGTATCCTGTTCCGTTTTGTATATTTAATGAAATAATAAATTAAAAAGGACGAGGAAGCGGAAAACATACATTTTTTAAATTAGCGTAGACGAGATCCGTTAGTCTTAAATCTTGCTTACATTATTTTCTTATTTAACGGTATTGATGATTTCTTCCCGAATTTAATTATACAATTCGACTTTCATAAACTATTTTGGGAGATTATTTCTTCCTTTATTTACCTGGCTGTAATATGTCAGTGGGATTTTCAGAGTCAGTTTCATGTCCCAATGTAGAGCAACTAATATTTGTTCTAAAGTACTTGTGAAATGAGCTTTGAGTAAAAAGTCCATCACGCAGTGGTTGCGTAAACTAGTCAGATTTCCCTCATGAAGTTTAGTAATAGATAAATCTACATGCTGCTAACACAACACCACCGTGAATAAATACAAACGGAAATAAGAAATGTTTCATCCAATAACAATAACCTGCCGTCAGGAAACGTTTGAAATGTAAACAAACAGATCTGCCAGCCTCACACCGGAAATAAAATCAATTACTGAAATATATCTGAATATAACATATTACATTTATTGAAAAATATTTACTATGTCTAGTGTTATTAATAACGAGCCACAATAATTGTTATCTCAACGAATCAAAGTTTAGTAGTCGAAGACCTTAAGATGGGGGGAGGGGGGTTAGCAGGAAATATTTGTATGTATCTCGTATAATGCAGGTCTCTTGAATACAAGTTTTGCCATTTAAGCTTCGAATAATGAGGTTTATTATATAATAGAGTATTGTTTATGTAACATGAGTAGAAGTAGGGGTTTGCTAAAGGCTGAAAACTAAAAAAACGTATATATTTCGGTTAATATTCAAGAAAGAGTATAAATGTGCATATCACTAATTATAGTAAATTTAATTTGCAATAAGATTGGTTCTGTAGAATTTTTCGATCCGAGGAATAGTAACGGAGATATTTCGAATTTTCGAAAATCCTCCCATTTAACCCCCCCCCCCTCTCCCCCTTGGCCCGATTTCAGCCGTTAACGAACTTGATTTTTCTTATTTCATAAAACGACTAAATATCGAGTTTGGTATCGATTAAACAATAATTGCGATCGCTAGAGCAGTAACAGACACACACATATATATATATATATATATATATATATATATATATATATATATATATATATATATACAGTTTTGAACGGACCTCATTTTCGTCATCTCCTAGGTAGGATCGATGGGCATTTGAAGTCAAATTTAGAAAATTGCGTTATGAGTACGACCTCAATAGCTGATTTCCCTTGAGGGAAATATGCTAATAAAGGCATCGGAAATAGCCATTTGAAATGGAATGAGAAATCCAACCAAGGCCAAAACATGTATATTATTATTATTATTATTTATTAACGTCCACTTTTTGCAACTTAGGCTAATCGGGACGGGTTATCTACAGGTAAAAAACATCTATATGTGCTATACCTTCGGTAACAATTATTATTAACTAAACTATAATTTTACCTTGGCCATGAGATGTTGTAGCATAATGATTCATTTAGAAAGACGATATTCTGAAATAGTGCGCTTACAATGTAATTAATTACCTTTTGCATTTGCTAAGGGCTGTTTGTAAATGAATTTAAAACATACGTTTCATGTACCTAATTTATCTACTTGAACTTGAAAAGTCCGTCACGGAGGGGCTGCTTTAACTAAGCAGATTTGCTACGTGCATCACTTATTTGCATTTATCTCAATAAAAGTTCAATGAAATAAATATTTGGTAATTAGGCTTCAAATAAAGTGCTTTATTATATTACAGCTTGTTGTTAATATGACATGAGAAGGAGTGGGAATGTGGGTTACTGAAGGAAAAAACTAAAAATGCAAATATCTCTGTTAATAATCAAGATAATTAAAAAGTCCGTCACGCAGGGGCTGCGTAAACTAATGAGATTTGCCACGTGAAGTTATACAATAGAGAAATCTGCCTAATAACAACTGTAGTAGTCAGAAACCTCTAAACCTAATATATTATTTAGGGCGTAATAACCCAGTAGTTTCTAGCCCCAAAAAACAGTTAACCTAACCTCTAAACCTATTCACGAGGGACGAATAGTTATGGAAACGGCCGCCAGAGCTCTCGGCGGAAAGTCCGAACAGCCTACTGGTGACCACACGCAGAATACAAATGCAAATATCTCGGTTAATATTCAAGATACAGAATAAATGTATATAACAATATTTATAGTAAATTTAATTTGTAATAAAATTGGTTCTATATAATTGTTCGATCCGATGCATAATAACGGAGATATTTGGAATTTTTGAAAATCCCTCTCTAAACCCCCCCCCCCCCTCTCCCACTGGTCCGATTTCAGCCGTTAACGAACTTGATCTTCCTTTTTACATAAAACGATTAAATACCGAGTTCGGTGACGATTAAACAAAAATTGCGACCGCTAGAGTGTTAACAGACAAATATATATATATATATATATATATATATATATATATATATATATATATATAGTTTTGAACGGACCACATTTTCGTCATCTCCTGGGTAGAATCGATGGACATTTGAGGAAACTTTTCGAAAATCGCATCATGAGTACGACCTCAATAGCTGATTTCCCGTAAGGGAAATCTGCTAAAAAAGGTACATAATGAAATTTATAGAAAATTACATTTTCAATAAGATTTGTTATATACAATTGTTCGATTAGACACATAATAGCGGAGAACTTTCAAAATCCCTTCCTCTAAACCCCCTTCCCGCCTGTCCAATTTCAGCACTTATTTTTGCAGAAAACGTTAAATATCAAGTTTGGCAACGATCAAAACACAACAAGAATTACGACCGCTAGAGCGTTAACAGACAAGTATATAAATCTGACCTTAAGGGAAATCCGCTAACATGGTTCATATGCCTCTGTGAGATGGGGTAAGTTTTTAGAGTGTAACAAATTATAGATAATATTTTATTTGAACTATATTCTTATATTTGTACTATTACGCATTTCATTACTAATAACTAGAACATTAAAAATTTAACTTCTAACAAATCGTTGTCTTTTAGTAGACACATAGTCTTGTGTCTGCTCCTTTCTTCTTATGATATCTTTTCTTTAAAAGGCTTTCTTGTTGGGGCAGTTTCCTTGTTGCCGCAATATACCGTTACAAGCTGTGTCCTGCTTCAATAGTAGCGTGCATAGAATCGTCTTCTTTATACGACGAATACTGCCTCAACGCTTCTGTTCCATGATTTAAAATTACAAAAATGTCTCAACCAACTCTTGTTTTTAAAGAAATCAAATTGGAATAGTTTTGTAAAAAAAAAAAAAAATGTATATGTTTTTCTTATAAGGAACCAAAACCTAGATATCTAGAAGAAATGTTATGAACCTTAGAAAGGGAGAAATAGACAAAAGAAACTAAAGATTACTTCATCTGTGTTGGTTTGATAGACTCTATTATAATCTGCTTGGTTTCCCACAGATAGACGGTTTTTTTTGGGGGGGGGGGCTCAGGTTGGCAGTGTGAGTTAAGGCGTTGCCCTTTAGCTGCAAAGTGAATAAATACAAACGAGTTTGTTTGTTTGATTTTGGGCAAAAAACTTCATGGTTATCAATGTCCAAAACTCTTAAGACCGTATTTGAGTTCCCCAGTCATGGGAAGTCCCAGGCACACGCACGCTAGACCGACTTTTATTATATATTAATATGCATATATTTTTACATTATTTTTAACTTTATATTTTTCAACCCCCTCTTTTTACACAATACAAACGATAATAAGAAACCTCCCGATGGGAAGCGTCTTAAATGTAGACAAATAGGTGTGCCAACTTCTCACCGGAATGGATAACATTTACTGAAATATATCAGAATGTAACATATTAACATTATTGAAAACTATTTACGATATCTAGTAGTGTAATTTATAATGGATCAGAATAATTTTTATCTCAATCAATCAAATTTTAGTATTCCAAGATCATAAGACGGGGCCACCAGAACATATATGCATTTATCTCGTATAATAAAGGTGTCTTGAAAACCATATAAGATATTTAAGTTTCGAATTATGTCGTTAATTACATTACAGAGTGTTGTTTAAGTACGTGAGTAGAAGTGGGGGTTTGCTCAATGCTGAAAAATGCTAATATCTCGGACGGGTAATATTCAAGATAGAGAATAAATGAATATAGCAATATTTATATTACATTTAATTTGCAATAAGAGTTGATCTATACAATTTTTTTATTCGACTTACAATTTCAGCCATTAGCGAACTTGATCTTTCTTTTTACATAAAACAATTAAATATCGAATTTGGTAAAGGTCAAACAAAAATTGCGACCACTACAGTGTTAACAGACATATATATATATATATATATATATATATATATATATATATATATATATATATATACTAGGTAGTATCGATGAACTTTTGAAGAAAAAAATTCGAAAGTCGCGTCATGAGTACAACCTCAATAGGTGATTTCCCTCAAGGGAAATCTGCTAACTTGGCGTGGTGACATTCATTGTGAGTTTTCTTTAATGAAAACCTAGAAGTCTCCGAGGAAACCTTGAGACGTACATCCTCATTAGTAGGGACCTATTCAGACGTATTTTCTCATTATGAATAATACTGTATTTTTCATTCAAACAAAGGTGTTTGTCTTATGATACATTCTTTGGTAATTACTACTCAGGCAATTGTTTAACCACATATTTACTAACTAATATTTTTTACACCAAAGAGGTTTAGAAACCTTTCATGAATACTAATTATAATTTTGAAGTGTGTGCTCGTTAAAACGGAGTAAGACCTCATTTATAAAGAAAAGCAATGTCTATGTTTTAATTTTCCGCTCTTATTCCAAGGTAATGAGGCAAGGGAAAATTCAAGAAAGAACTTCATTAAAATTTGTTAAAAATATCAAAGAAATATTCAATGATCATATTGCTGATGATTTGATGTAATCAGTAAAAAAATAAAACATACAAACAATTTTTTTTTTAAACCTAGTTCTATTTTTCAAACTGTCAAAAGATGTGTGGTAAGTGTATTCCATGCGGAGGAGCTCGATGTATTCAAGCAGTAAAAATATTTCTTTCTGGATATTAATTTTTATGAAAGTAGCTCTCGAGTATGTCTGTACGAATGTAATCATAAACATCACAGACCAGTTCCTTACACACCTTTATTTTACAGATTATTTTACTTTATTAAGAATATTACATTCTGCATTTGGCAATGTGATATGTACAATACAATCGTCCTCCATCACTCTCGACAGAAGCTACACCCCTTCACCACAATGAGAGGAGCAGCCTCTCCCTGCCTGGCAAGAAAGTCAAGAGCTAAGGAGGAATGGCACTTGATAAGAAAATAGCCACTGCTATCCCCCCTGAGGGGAATAAGGATGAGTGGTACTGGAGAGGTCTAGGACTTCTGGATTAGGATGATTGGACAGCCTCCTGTGGAATTTTCTGAATCTTAAGGGAATTAGGTCCTTTATAAATGGGATATTAAGATCTTTATGGAGGGTGTGGTTTGTAACATAATATGGAGTATCTACTATGGTGCGTAGGACTTTGGATTGGAAGAACTGGATTCGTCTGATGTTTGAAGGTTTTACTGTACACCCCACTTCTATTGCGTTTGTCCATATTGGTTTCAGTAGTAACTTGAATATTGTTAGTTTGTTTTCGGTAGACAAGTAAGATATTCTATTTAGCAGTCCGTAAAATTGTCCGAATCGTCTGTTAAGTTCCCGTCTATTAATTATTGTGTGGGATTTCCAAGTAAGTCTGGTGTCCAAGTATAATCCAAGGGAGCGTACACAATCTGCTGGTGGTAAAGGAATATTGTTGAAATGAACAGGAGGACAGGAACTTCGCCGAAGAGGAAAAGTGATACTGAGGGTGAGTGTTACTTTCGTTGATCTTTATGCGCCAAGCATTGCACCATTTTTCGATCTTGGTTAAGTGGAATTGGAGACTCTTGGAAGCACTAATAGGATCGGGATCGGATGAAAGGATTGTTGTTTCATCTACATAGGTAGCTGGGAATGTTGTACACTTTTATTAGAGTACATATCGCTTATCAGGTGAACAGCGAAGTAAATGATAATTCATGAAAAGCTTTATTTGAATAGATCGAAATTTATATATATATATATATATATATATACACCAAATTTCAAAATTCAAACTGATGTTTCTTTTGACATTCACTTGTTAATTTTCGCGAATATTTGTAGGATTCTGTGTGTTACGTTGTAATGTGTGCAGCGTCTGCGTAAACTAAGGAGATTTCCCACGTCCTCTTAAATTATGACAAAATCACATAACGTATTTGCATGTACCTCCCTCAGTAAAAGTTCAATGAAAAGAATATTTCGTATTCAACATTGCAATGAAGTGATTCATGATATAACGGCTTATTATTATTATGGCCTGAGTAGGAGTGGGGGGGGTTTATATATATATATATATATATATATATATATATATATATATATATATATACATATCCATCTTTCAGCACCCTTAAGAGGATATTTGATAAACCGAAAACCCCTGGATAAATTTATTTTGAAAACCTATCTATTTAAAAATTTATAAAATTATAAGGGTGAGTACAGGATTGTTGGCTGAAATTTATGACTATCGGCCAAAAAATATTTCTTTCCTAAAGTGGAAACACTGTGTCTATTTATTTAACAATTTAGGAGAGTTTAACTCCAGCTGAATTTAACTAAACGCCTGTTGCTTTGCCATGTTGGGGAAATTTATAAATAGAAAAATAATAAAATAATTAATTTCTGTGCTACAAAGGATGCGTATTGCTTAGATTTGTTACTTTTGCGTGAGATATGATGTAGTTCCTCTCAACCTTACTCTCTACTTCGTCATTCTTGGTGTGTTTTACTGTTCGTCTTAGTTTGTTTATATAGAGACAGAAATAACCCGCCCTCAAAGAAATATCTAAAAGGACGGAATATATAAAGAAAATAGGGATGAGGAAGCATGTGGTGGAAATAAGGAAATGCTGGACGAGGGTTGAGGGGGGCACCCTGATGAGAATCATGACTTCTGGCCCGTAACAAATGCGAACTAAACCACTTGGATATCCGACTCCAACAAACTATGGCCCACTTCTAAATTGGCTACAATTTCTTTCTGCACCGACTGTTATTTAAGATTTTTTTTCTCCTTAAGAGTGAGTCAGAAAACAGGGATTTAACTCAATTATACTCTTGCAAGAACCCTTAAAAAGATATTTCGATTCGAGAACCTTTTTTATTTGTTAGGAATGCCGACCTTGAATTTTTTTAGCCCCTAAGGAAGGATTCATGATAGATATATATTTTCCCCCTTTTATCAAAATAGAATTGGAATGAGTTGTTTCCTGCGGAATGGCCTATATCTAGGAGCCTACAATAAATAACAAGCATTGCTATGAAGTTGAAATCTTGGAGATACCTTATGGCCACTCAGGAAATTCACTGGCTATCCGGGTGTAGGCGCATTAAACCAGCGCCTACCCTAGCACCCTCTGGTGGGAGAATAAATAGAGATTGGATCTGTATTTAGTATCACTCTCTTGTGGTTCTTATAGCCAATTTAAAGGAATAGACAAATAGTCCGTCACACAGGGGATGGGTAAACTAAGCAGATTTCCCACGAGAAGCTTTACAATAGATAAATCTACATACTGGTAACACAACACCTCCGTGAATATTAACAGAATAAATACAAAAGGTAATAAGAAATCTTTAAGTCATTTTTCATAACCTTCTGATGGAAAGCGTCTGAAATGTATGCAAACAGGTTTGCCAACCTTTCACCGGAAAAAAAACAATTACTAAAATATATCAGAAGATAACATATTAATTTCATTGAAAACTACTTACTATATCTAATACTGTAATTTATAATAAATCAGAATAATCTTTATTTCAATCACTCAAATTTTCGTAGTTCAAGAACTTAAGACGGGCAGGGGGATCAACAGATTACTTTTACATGTATATCGTATAAGTTCTCATTGAAAACAATATTTGATATTTAAGCTTTGAATTTAGTGGTTTATTATATAACAGAGTTTATGATTATGTGACATGAGTAGAAGTAGTAGGGGTTTGCTGAAGGCTGAAAACTGAAAAATGCAAATATCTCGGTTAATATTCAAGATATAGAATAAGTGAATATAACAGTATATATAGTAAATTCAATTTGTAATTAGATTGGTTCCATAAAATCTTTACTTTGCTAGTTTTTGTGAACTATTTAATCATTTATTGAATATTTAGTTTTTAAATTATTTACTGTTTGAAGAGATTTATGATTATTTTTATATTGACTTTAACGAACAAAAAGAAAGAATGTTTTGTTGTGAGTACATTTGTTATATTGTTTAATATTCGTTTTTTGTTATGAAAGGTCGAACCCCTTGTAATAGAGTGTAACTACTCACATACAATAAAATCAAAAACAAAACAAATAATTTAAAATCTTTTTTGAAAAATGAAATTCACAGACTAAATACAGGATAACCATCACAAAAATAAATATATCTTCCCTTCATGAAAATATGTTTTGCAAGGCTGCGAGTGAACATCAGTGAACTATACAACATCAAATAACAAGATAGAAAATATTACTAACTACATTAAGTAAATACTAATAATCCACAATAACCTACGGAAGTTATTAAAATTCTGCCCTAGTTTTCTGCCACTGTGGGTAGAGATAACAGCAGGGAAGATGTTGGTAATCCTGATGCTACTAGGAAATGGTGAACCACAAATTCGCTCTGTCCTGTCACTGGTTACAGGAATAATGTTGAGTTTCTGAAACAGACATCTCCACTTCCTTAAAAAAAAATAAATAGTACAAATCCCACTTCCCGTTTTTTAGAGTGTGACATATGGAACTGAGTACAATGAAATAACGCTTTAATCAAAAATATAGACCCCTTCTGATATTGGGTCCCCCAACCAATACTTTACTAATGAACAAAAAAAAGAGGACTTGGACTCAATACCGGAAACATGAACGCCCAGGACATAATATGCTAATTAATTCTACAACCATAATGAATTAATTATGATTAAGGAATCTTAATAAGTTTCACAGTAAAAATTAGATTACAAGCTTAGCCTCATCTCATGCTTTCATTTTAATATTTTTATAAAGCTATAATAAATCAGGTTATTTACTTTGCTAGTTTCTTTAAGCTTTGAGCTTAGACTCTCGGGGTTTTCTCTTGATTTATACTTTTACGAGAGGAGAAAATTAGGAAAGTCAATTTGCTTCTTTTGATTTCTACTTAACTTTATTAGATACTAATAAAGCAAGGGCTCCCTTAGAATTTATCAGTTTCTTCACGTTCTCAATAAAAGTCTTCTTTGATTTACTCGGAAAGAAAACTACTTCACTACACCATCGAAAGTAAGGCCTTTTCTAACTAAAAACTCCCTATTACTTTCCGCAAGAGTATTACTTATCAACTATAATTTATCTATTATGAATCCTTTATCATTTTTAATTTTCCTCAGTGGATGCATGTTAATGATCATTAACTATTCGTAAATGTCAAAGCGAATTTACTAATAATAAAGAGAGTAAGTTGATTGGGGTAACAATGTCCCAAATGTAAAAAATGCTATTGAAATGAAGCCTAATATTATTTTGGAACAATGTTACCCCATTAATATCATGGTAAGGCAACATCTGTACAATAACTTAAGGAAATAAATAAATAAAACAAAACATTTTACAAGTGTACGGTATTAAACATGCAATTTTGAACATTGTTAAATATTTTTATGGAACATTTTTCCTCTTTGAAAAATTAACATAAATGCCATGTAAACAAAGTTACCCTTAAGGGCCAAAGTTTCCCCGGTTTACGGTAAATTAAATTATTCATTCACATCCACTTTTTGTAACTAAGGCTAATTGGGGCGGGTTTGTCTACAGGTTACTACCCTTTTCTAGCCAGGGTGGGGCTAAGGATTTTATTTAATTAATTCCGTCAATAAATAAATTCCAATTGCCCAGGCAAGAATCGAACTCGCCACTCTAGGTTTATCATGTGAGATTAAAATCAACGCTTTAACCCACATGGCTGAGCCCGCTTGTAGTGATATTAAAAAAAAACAGTATGGACATTTTTTTTGTAATTTTAAAAAAAAATGTATGGAAAATAAATAAGTAATATTTACGCTATTGTGTATGTATGTATATATAAATATGCATATATACACTTTCAATAAATCAATAATTTATTACATTAAAAGCCAATCAAAAAACAAAATTTAATTTAAGTTTTTACAGAGTAAATTTTTAAAGAAAAAGACTTATTTGTTAAAATCTAATTTTACTAAGTTTAATCGGTGAATAAATAAATATATGGACACATATGCACCACGCTCCAATTACACCAAAATCAAACACTCACTACAAGTATACCGTACTATTTTTATTCTTTAAGAATGTTCTCATATATTTACGACAACTCAAAAATAAAAAAGGGCTTAAATTATAATATGAAGGAGCTACACACTCGAAACGCTGAAAATAAATATGATGTATTAAAGAAGAAATTTTGTTGTTTTTGACCCAGTTTGGATACGTGTTCAGACTATTATATACATTGGTTTTCCAGTTCACTAACAGAGCTAACTAGAGAAGTCGAAGCTAATAAAAAATATGGTTGTACGTTATAAACTTTCGCTTGACACTTAATTATATCGGACTTGATTAACTTCTTGGAAAATGTATTTTTTGTAATATTTTTCTATACATTATGGACTCTTTCAAATGGATAAGTGTCACTAGTTTATTAACCTAGTAATTTTGTTGTTGTATGATATGTGATTGTAATTAATTGTGTATTAATGTGTATATATTGCGATTGGCCATCTGTTTTAGATATAGTGAATGCAGCTGTAGAGGCAGCCTGGAAGTAATGAAGGGGCCGGATAGATGTTTACCTCTCTCTCTGCAAATATAGCCCACGGCTCGCTGATATTTGCTCCAAGGCAAACATACTACGCTTATTAGGGATTTTTACTAGGGCTCCTTCGGCTGCTTATAAAGCTCTCTTTCATTTCTTGGCCCTTTGGATCTCTGAGGATATGAGCTCACTCCAACTCACAACTTCCTTCCTACAAAATACACGATTGTTTTTAAGGGGGCATTTTATTAGCAGATTTTCCTTAAGGAAAATCAGCTATTGAGGTCGTACTCATGACGCGATTTTCGAAAAATTTCTTCAAATGTCCATCGATCCTACCAGGAAATGACGAAAATGAGGTCCGTTCAAAATTATATATATATATATATATATATATATATATATATATATTCTATTTTTGAGGCTGCATCGCTGGGGAGTATTATCATTGTGAGTATCTCGGCTGTCTGCTCCAGCGGTTGGAATTTTCGTTGTTTTGGGATTTTATTTAATATGGTTTTCCATGTCTCAGAAAATGTGAATATATATATATATATATATATATATATATATATATATAATATAATATAATATAATATATATATATATATATATATATATATATATATATATCTGTGTGTGTGTGTGTGTGTGATTGTATTTGTCTTTTAAAGCTCTAGCGGTCGCAAATTTTGATGGCCCGTTACGAAACTCGATATTTAAACGTTTTATGTAAAAATACAGATCAAGTTCGTTAATGGCTGAAATCGGACCAGTTGGAGGGGGTGTTTAGAGGTGGGACTTTCTCCGTTACAATACGTCGGATCAAATAATTGTATAGAACCAATCTTATTGCAAATTAAATTTACTATAATTATTGTTCTATACATTTATTCTCTATCTTGAATATTAACCGAGATATTTGAATTTTTATTAAATGTGGGCCGATAACGGACGAGTGAGTTTCCCGCCAAAAGCTAGTTCGGCCGTAACTGTTCGGCTCTCATATGGAGATTTCTCTATTGTATAACTTCACGAAATCTACTTAGTTTACGCAGCCCCAGCGTGACGGAATTTATTCACTAATGATTTTCGGATGTCATATCAAGAAACACGTTAAGACTAAATTGTAACATGTTTTCATTAAAGCTCTTGGGGAATATAACCTGAACCTAGAAGCTTCAAACGGGATCCTATTGCCGGACAACTCGAAGCCGGATAAGAACAGAAATTTCTTCAGTTTCTGTGTGTTTCTCAGTCTTTATTTTTGGGATATTTAGGTAGTTAATCGTGGTTTTAAAATTGGTCGACTCTCGCTAACACGAACCTCGATAACAAGAAATCCTCGATATTACGAATTATTTTTAATCCCCTTGGAAAAACCTGTCTAACACGAATAAATTCCCATACGAACTAATTTTCCGGTTATATTTTACCTCTTTAACACGAAGAGAGACAAAAATTACCTCTGTAACTCGAAGTTCAGTAGATAAGACGAATTTGATTAGCGCATTACCTCTATATCACGATGTTCTCAGAAACAGGAGAAGATAACGGACTATTTCAACTACTAGTGGGATTGCAGTAATATGGTCGGTACTGTTTACTCTGTTTTACACGATATTTATTATGTTTACTGTAAGTATTTTTTATTATACTGTACCAAGTTAAATGTTTAATTTTGAAGCTGGTAGGGATACAGCAAAGTTTTCTTTATTTTAATCAACATTATGACTGATAGTGTTTTTCAGTTTTAAGCGAAGGAAGATTAAGGACTTATTAATCAGTGGAATTAATATTATATTTTCTGTTTTCTGTGTTTTACCGTTTTTTTTAGCTATTGAGGTCGTACTCATGACGCGAGTTTCGAAAAATTTCTTAAAATGTTCATCGATCCTACCCAGGAGATGACGAAAATGAGGTCCGTTCAAAATTATATATATATATATATATATATATATATATATATATATATATATGTCTGTTAACGCTCTAGCGGTCGCAATTTTTGTTTGATCTTTACCAAACACAACAATTAATAGTTTTATGTAAAAAGAAAGATCACGTTCGTTAATGGCTGAAATCGGACCAGTGGGAGGGGGGTTTAGAGGGGGGATTTTTGAAAATTCAAAATATCTCTGTTATTATGCGTCGGATCGAAAAATTGTATAGAATAAATCTTATTGCAAATTACATTTACTATAAATATTGTTCTATACATTTATTCGGTATCTTGAATATTAACTGAGATATTTGCATTTGTATTCTGCGTGTGGTCACCAGTAGGCTATGTTCGGACTTTCCGCCGAGAGCTCTGGCGGCCGTTTCTATAACTATTCGTCCCTCGTGAATAGGTTTAGAGGTTAGTTTAACTGTTTTTTGGGGCTAGAAACTACTGGGTTATTACGCCCTAAATAATAATTTAGGTTTAGAGGTTTCTTACTACTACAGTTGTTATTAGGCAGATTTCGCTATTGTAAAACTTCTCGTGGGAAATCTGCTTAGTTTACGCAGCCCCTGCGTGACGGACTTTTTTAATTGTGTATATATGTATACATATTTTAATTCACTTAAATATTTGAAAAATATTAAGATTATGTAGATGTAGGGAATAAATCACAGTAAATTGTTTTACCTCTGTAACACGAATTTTTATTTAGTTCACCTCTATAACTCGAACTATGCCTAAGACCAACTATACATAACACGAACAAAAATGGCAGTCCCGTGGAATTTCGTGATAGCGAGAGTCGACTGTATATTCTTTGCTACTGATGTCCATCTTCTTAAATTGTTTGAATATGAAACAACAATTTTACTTCTTTAAAACCGCTTAGATGTTTTCATCCGTTTAGCTCTTTTTCAAGAGTTTCTCTAAAATTGCAATTTGAAATATGGGTAATTTTGCATACATTCTAATGTATACTGTATCTCTTGATATTATGTCCATACCTAATTTTTAAAACAAGTTTACCATCGTATATGCTTAATTAGCATTGTAAAATTTAGTTTTATATCACTTTAAAATGTACAAAATTTTAATTTAAATTCTATAAACATTATACTTATATTGGTTGCACTACGACAGGTCATTGATTAAGAAGTGCTGACTGGACAATCTTTATAATCATTATTGTGAGAAGTTTATTATGCATACTATTGTTATTTATTCTGAATATTTAATTAAATAAAATAATAATCAAATAAAATTTAAATTGTTCTGATAAAAAAAAGGTTTAAAAATAGGGAAAATAAATAATACTATAATAATAAAATTTATTACAAACTATTGGTACCTATTCCTCTAATTGTAAGTCTGGGGTGTATAATTTAAAACTGTAGTGTATTGGAAACAGGAAGCTCTGTTTAAAAGATGTTTTATAGTATATGGTGTACTTATATCAATATACATACACCTTTATGATCTATTGGGAATGTATGTGGTACTGGGGTAACGAAGGAATGACATAAAGAATAACTAAAGTGGCGATAGGTGATGAGGCTAAAATTAAATTTGTTAGTTTTCGGTCTTCAGTAATCCCACACTCCTACTCATTTCATATAATAATAAAGGTTTTCATGTTTCAATAAAATTATCCTTCGTATCCCTACCTGACTATATTCTGAGTAGAGTATGTACTTAAGCATGTCCATTTCTCAAATACTCAAAACGACTAGTCTTAAAACGTTGAAATTTCATACTTATGACTATTCTAGCATAATGCAGCGAACCTCCCATTTGATTGAAATGGACTAAGGGGGGAGGGGGTGAAGTGGGAGGAGGGCAAAAATATGAAATTGCTGATTCTCTTCGTACCTTTTTTGAGATACAGAAGATAAGTATATGGTACTTTTGTTAAAAGAAATTCTAGAAAATCTGTTGAATGTTTTAAATCCAATTAAAATTGTAAAGTATTTAAGGAATTAGTTTCTTACGTAACTCTGAATCGAGTGGTCATTTATTTCGATTGCATTATATGAAATTGTTTATCGAGTTGAAAAATGGTATAATTATTGTTATTTTCCAAATTTCTTTGTTATGGCAAATTCGAACTCTCATATACCTTTGAGAGAGAAGTGCGTGTGTATGTATCGTCTTTGCTACAAATTACCTTTTCATTAAATTTTCATCCTGGGCCAAAAATAAAGTGGGGATAGGTGATGAGGCTAAAATTAAATTTGTTAGGTTTCGGTCTTCAGTAATTCCACACTCCTACTCATTTCATATTATCAATAAGCTGTTATATTATGAATCACTTTATTTGACGCCTAAATACCAAATATTGTCCTCATTGAACTTTAGCGTTTTGAGATAAATTGCAAATACGCACGTGGAAAATCTGCTTAGTTAACGCAGCCCCGATCGTGACGGACTTTTGGTTTGATAATGCTACCAAACAATGCCATCAAATGATTACAGCGAATATAAAACCTCTGAATAAGACAAAGTATTTTCTCTGTGAATGTAGCCATTTAACATAAAGCCAAGACACTCCAGGTCATTTTGGCAATCATGGCCGCCGTATTCTAAGTGGAGAAGTCTTTCTTCGTCGTATAACAAGAACCCCACCCCCCGAAACAAGGATTAAGACTAGACGTCTTTTCCAGGACCTCCTAATTTTCTTCTCTCATTTTCCGCATGACGACGCCGGGCCCGCCGGACTGACAATGAGGACAGACCGACTGAAAAAGTTGAAATGAGAGAGACTGGACCATCCACCTTGCAGTCCTGACCCGACGCCCTTCCACTTTCACCAACCTCCGAAGATAATGACTTTCTTTGTAGAAAGCGAGCTAGGAATGATGAGCAGATACAAGATATTATCGAGGAACAGTTATATCGACAGGTTGCAGATTTATTCGAAGAAAGTGTTGACAGATACAGCCGCTTCCAACAAGCAATAATAATAATAATAATATGAACAATAATACATTGTGTCAGACAAATGTATATTATGCAACAAGACATATGCGATTAGTTGAGAAATACATGCTGGAACCGAATATTTACAAAGGCACAATTACGTACAAAAGTGTACTATCAAGCTCTAGAAGAAAATTTTTGCATGGTTGGCAATGTGGCCGCTTATTGTTGTTATAATTCTCTAAATGTTTTAGAAAAAGATAAAGTAAACATATATTGGGATGAAGCAATCATAACTGACTGAAATATACATTTTAACAAAAAGGATATTATCATTATTGATAAGATCAATATGACAGTCGATACTATTGATATTGCAGCCCCCAATGATGGTATCATTCTAAAATTCCTAGACGAAAAATTACCAATTTCCTATTTTAAGCAAGTAATATGATCTTTAATGTTGACTGAAACGATTTAATATTGAGTACGGCAAAGATAAAATAAATCCACTCATTTCACAACGTATTTGCATGTGTCATTTAATTAAAAGGTCCATTGAAAACAATATTTGTTAAGCGTGGAAAAATACATTTCGTTACTGAAAGTGGGGAGTCTATTAGAGTATAAAAAAAGTTGCACCTATGTTAATATCATTAACAAGGGGAGTACTTTCCCCCCACCGACTTGAACTAAATTTTTTTAGTGTTTAGTACCTAATGAAAAACAAATTCTGTTGACGCCTGAGAACTCACTATTTTATTTTACAATTTAAAATGTTCTAGCCCTATAAATACAAATATTCATTTAACAGTTTTATACATTAGAGGTATATTTTCTTTGTGTTTGGCCTTCGACCACTGACGTGTATTTCTATTATCAAGTTAACAATTTTATTGGGGATGACAATGGTGTTTAAGAATAGAATGAATTTTAATACTAGATATTTTGCGATTCTGTTCAATCAAATACGACTAGTTTTGTAGACGCTTAATAACATTTTTATAATGAAAATGTGCAATAATGTATAGGACTGTAAAGAATATTTTTATGTATAGAGATAGAAAATTTTAAATATCTTTTTTATTAATTGTAAAAAAAAAATAAGAACAAATAAACGGGTAAAGCTAAATTAAAACGATTAAAAATATGATTCAAATATCTGCGCTATTATTGATAATTTTTACATACTTATGTATTCAATTATTAATATAGTTCTTGTATAATACTAAATATTTCTTTATACCAATTATATTTTTGACAGAAAGCATTCACATTTTCTTTAAAAATATAGAACACACTAAAAATTAAATGCCAGTAATTAAAAACAACTCTTTATTTATTTATTAATATTAAATAAACGCCCTAGAAGCAAAAAATGAAAATAGTCGCTCCCGGCGAGATTCGATCTCGAGATTTCTGGTTAAAAAAATAAAGCACTATCAACTGAGCCACGTAGACTTCTTGAAATAGACTTCTTTGGAACAAATCAAGAAGGTCAGGCGAACTTGAACATTTATTTTTAGACTAACGCATGAGAAGTGCGTTCTTTCGCTTTAACAGAATTTGTTTTTCATTAGGTACTAAACACTTTTCGTTCAAATCTGTGGGGGAAGGCCGTGCACTCCCATTTTAAGTATATTGTACATATATTTTATTTTATTTCTATATTTTTTGATAAATATGTATATTTTTTAGATATATTAGTGTGTGTGTAATATATTGGATTCTGTCAATTAGTAGTTCAGTCATATCTTGTGGTATGTCAAGGTCTTATTATTGAATGCAGTCTGTTAATAAGTATTTTATCGTTAAGTATTTACATATAGGAGTACTTGCAGTCGATTTAATGCAATAGGAGTACACAGAACTCATGTGATACCGCTTAAGATTTTTCATTAACTTAAATGTACAAATTTTTGCTTTTGGCGTATTCCGGGTTCCATTCATAAAAATAAGTCTTAGAAGATATTTGAATACCTTATATATAACTTTGTACTTTTTTCCCATCAAAGTGTAGGAAATTGGTCTAGTAATGGAAGGTGGAGTGATAGACGGAAATGTAATAGAAAAAAATGGGTGATTCTTTACAATAGTGGCAACTAAACTAAATTAGACAGTTAAAGATAAAATAGGTCCCTTGGGGCTATCACAAGTTTCAAAAGAACACTTAGGAGTTCTTTCAATGACCTTTCAAGGCGTCTTGAACGGCTCAGTAAGGTTCTTTTTTTTGTGGGAAGATAAAAGTTAACTTTTCCGTATTGTGCGGATTGCCTTGAAAGAATTGTAGCTATTGATAAAAATTCTCCCTTATCTCAAAATATCTTTGTAGCCTGCCATTCAGAATCTTCTTTACTCTCCCTTCCCATTGTAACTACTTTTTATTTATAATTCCCTTGCCCTTAAGGATCAAATATACGTCATAAGTATGAAATTAAATATACTGGGAAATCGTAATATTCATAATTATTAATTAATAAATTTTTATGTGGTTTGCAACAAAATAGGAATGACAATTAACACCCTAGACAAACCATTACCAAGTTCTACAATTTCAAAATTATTTTAAGTGACCTTTGAAACTCTAATTATTGCTAACTTCTTTCCAGCATTCAAACATAGCAAATGTTTTTGACAGCATGACCAAGTTAAAATGCCCTGCTTTATCAATAAGAAATGAAATCATTCTTTACATCCATATAAGAAATAACCAAGTATACAGCCTTCCACCCCAATTTAATATTTTATTTAGTTCTTTATTGCGTTTTGGCCATCTTCAAATAATAATTTAAAATAGTTTTACATTTCCAGCATAGAATTATTCATTCTATATGATAATGGTGACAATGTATTATAACATCTAACTAACAATTGCTTTATCTAACTTTACCTTATGCCACAGACCTAACATACTTATTCTTATGGAGGAGCATGTTCAGCACTTTATCAAACTCACTAAAATTACATATAATTTTACTCGTATCATAGTGAATGTAGTACTTAGGGAGTGGATATGTTAATGTGAAAGACCGAAATCAGACAATGTCGACATTCACCGGTGATGTCAACAAACTCCATGGTGTATGTCGACAATCACCAAGGTGTATGCCGACAATCACCATGGTGTATGTCGACAATCACCATGGTGTATGACGACAATCACCATGGTGTATGACGACAATCACCATGGTGTATGACGACAATCACCATGGTGTATGACGACAATCACCATGGTGTATGACGACAATCAACATGGTGTATGTCGACAATCACCAAGGTGTATGTCGACAATCACCATGGTGTATGACGACAATCTCCATGGTGTATGTCGACAATCACCATGGTGTATGTCGACAATCACCATGGTGTATGTCGGCATTCTACAGATTTCGGTGTTTCACCGTAACATATATATAAATATAAAGGTCTATCTTTAGACAAAATCTAAACAACAATGTACCCCAAAACTATCTTTCTAATTTATAACATATCGACAGTGTTGATCAGCAACCCCGTATGCAAAAAAAAAAATGATAAATCCGGATTTTTGCATATTTATATTAAGTTTACTGTTCTGGATGTTCGGTTTCAAGGCTATATTCGAAATTATTTTATATTATTCACCTGTACTTTGAAACATTTGGAAGTAATATATCAATATTTTCATTTACTGAATGATTTAATCGGATTTTTTTGAAGTCTCCTGTAAATGTAATTTTGTTGACATACGAGTTTCCTGATCAACCCTGTCGATATTGTATATTCTGTAATGTGAATAATATATAATTATATTAACATTTTTTGAGTGTTCAATGAGGAAGACAATATCATATTTTCACTTGGTTATTTCTTATATGAATTTATGCGACCCCGCGATAATAAAAAATAAAACTGATTTAAATATCACCCGTTATAAATTATTTATTTCTGAATGTCTGAGACAATATGTCTACTTTGAGAGTGATAATTCTTTGAAAAGACTAAGAAATTACAAATTAAACTTGGGTTGTAGCGTGCTGGAGATGAAGTATAGAAGTAGGTAGTCCAAATCTTGTAATTTTTCTTTGTTTTACTAAACCATTTCGACAGCTCTTTAGGACTTAGCTGGCTTGTAATGAGCAACTTGAATTAAAATTACAAAGGGCAATTCTAAAGTCACTAATTCTAAGGAAGTAAGTTCTCACTTGTAGCCACAGGGTCAGAATTTGAAGAAATACAATTCTCTTTAGTTCACATTATTCCACTCTACGTGTTAGGTTTCTTCACTTCAACGCATCATCAGGAGTATAATGTTTACTCCTAAAATCAAAGTCAGCTCTTGGCCTAGAGAGACACCCGTTCTCTAGACCAGCTTCGTCTATACTGATAGCTAAACACAACCTAGTACCAAAGGCTACCATGAATCGAGGCTTGGTTAGAATCGATACTGATATATCTATGCCTATAGCTTTACAATCGATGTTAGTATTCCTTGGTGAAGTAGCGTCAATATTTCAAACTTACTTTACTATATATCAAAATGGTAAAAACTTTGTATATGAGAAAGAGATTGAAAACGTACTGTTTAAGTGCCTAATCTCAGTTTTTAGCAGATTACCCTTAAGGGAAATCAACTATTGAGGTCGTACTCATCAAACCTTTCCTCAAATGTCCATCGATCCTACCCAGGAGATAACGAAAATGAGGTCCATTCAAAATTATATATATATCTAGGGGTCACAATTTTTTCGTGATCGTTACCAAACTCAATATTTAAACGTTTTATGTAAAAATAAAGATCAGGTTCGTTGATGGCTGAAATCGGACCCGTGGGAGGGGGGGGGGGTTAGCGGGGTGGATTTTCAAAAATTGGAAATATCTCTGTTACTATACGTCGAATTGAACAATTGTATAGAATCAATCTTATTGCAAATTAAATTTACTATAAATATGGTTCTATACATTTATTCTCTATCTTGAATATTAACCGAGATATTTGCATTTTTATTAAGAGTGTGCGGATAACGGACGAGATGAGATCGACTAACTTCGGTTCTAGTCGAGAGTTTCCAAACAAAAGCTAGTTCGGCCGCTTCCGTAACTGTTCGGCTCTCGTGAATTTTCTCTGTTGTAAAACTTTACGTGGGAAATCTGCTTAGTTTACGCAGCCACTGCGTGACGGACTTTTTTGTTTACTTCCTTCTTCCTGTTTTCGTATATACGTATGTTCTCTTTTATTTCTATTTTAGTTATATACCTTTCGGTATTCAAACATTCTCTAAGGTATAGCTTATGCAATAGTTATTGTAACCAGGTACCGATTTATTAATGCCTTGGGTACCAGGTTCTGCCTTTCTATCAGTACAGACAAAGCTGGTCTAGAGAAAGGGTGCCTCTGTAGGTGTATTTACAAGCCCTTCGGCCTTAACCGCTAACGGCTTGCAATATTTTAAGAGAGGTGCTGGTTCATGGAAGTTGTATATGTTTTAATACCGGAGGACCATGTTGATGTATAAGACGGTTATTACTATTAATATTATATTGGATAATTACATGATATTGGGGGATGGACTATTGCAGATATGTGTTAGTATATTAGTAGATTAATGATTACTTCAAGGGATGCTGTTGATATGGTGATGATGTTCTCGATGCTGCTCTGGTGCCCTACCTCTTTCTCCCTCCATCCTGGTCTCCCCCTGGATGCTCCTTGGTTTACTCACTCATGTTGTTAAAAGGGGGTGTGAGAAAGAAACTAATATTGCTGCAACTAATGAGAGGCTCTACTCTCTCCTGCTGTCCTGACCATTCTACTCTGCTGTCTTGAGCCTGCTCCTTATCTTTGCCCTTTGAACCCATCCAAGGATGTCCTCTCAGGCTGTGTTTACACAAGTAGGTAATAGAGCTCAGCACTCTTCAGGGGGCATCCTTGGTTGGCCTAGTTGATAACAGATAGGGCTGGTGTAGTTTTATTACCTCTTCAATTTTTAAATTGAACACTAGGTAATAGGCTGAATTTAATAATTGAACATACAGATAATACTCCTGTTGAAGCGTAGAAGGTAAGAACGCGAACCATAGAGAGTTTAATAAAGTGAATAAGGAGAATTGTATTTCTATAAATTCTGCCAACGAGTGATATTAGACGACTGCTGTTGGGTCATTGGTCAATCACGTAATAAATTGGATTTCTTGATAAAATCAGATCGGGGTTTAACACATAAACGCGAGGGTTTATGGAGGTTTAACACGGGGGGGGGGGGGTTATTCTGCATTAAAAATATCACATAAATACCACATTGACCCCAGTACGCACCGATAACTTTGTGGTTGTGGTAAGGTGGCAATTATTTATTAACGAACTCACTACATAAAATTTCTAGTCTCACACTGATAGAATAGAATGGTTAATTGTAGATAATATAAATAGCCTTAGTGCCATAAAATGGGTGTTAACTTCAACATGAAAGATGGATTACCTACATCCATATAAACCATTACATGTAATTCTCTTTGGACATTATTATGCAATGTTTTTTTAATAAAAAAAGTCCGTCTCGCAGGGGCTGCGTGTACTAAGCAGATTTCCCACGAGCGCCACGTATTTGCATTTATCTAAAAACTTAAGAGTTCAATGAGAACAATATTTGGTATTGAAGGTTCATATAAAGTGCTTCATAACGTGGTAAAATATTGTTAACATGAGACGAGAAGTAATGGGGCTTTACTGAGGACTGAAAACTAAAAAAATGCAAATATCACAGCTAATAATCAAGAGAGTGAAAAATGTACAAAATAACATTTATAGAACATTACATTTGCAATAAGAATGGTTTTATACAATTTTTCGATCCGACGCATAATAACGGAGATATTAAGAATTTTCGAAATTCTCCCCCTCTAAACCCCTCCCCCCTGGTCCGATTTCAGCCGTTAATGAACTTGACCTTCCTTTTTGTATAAAACGATTATATATCAAGTTTGGTAACGATAAAGCAAAAATTGCGACCGCTAGAGCGGTAACATGCAAATATATATATATATATATATATATATATATATATATATATATATATATATATATATATGTGTGTGTGTGTGTGTGTGTGTGTGTGTGTGTGTGTGTGTGTGTGTGTGTGTGTAGGATCGATGGACATTTGGTGAAAAATTTCGCCCCCTTAGATTCCCTTAAGAGAAATCTGTTAAAACAACGTACATTAACTTTAAATTTGTTTATAAAGATATAAAAATGTTAATTTCTATGCCCCAAGGCCCAAAGGAATATAAGAGAGAATGACATATTGGCCATGGAAGTTATGTTTAAATTTTATCTTTGTGGAAGCCTGGTGTTATGATTTGCATTTTGTCTATAAAATAAAAAAAAAAATTCACTGCAAACAATTATGACATTTTATATTCCCTTGGGCGTAAATATTTAATAGGAAAAGGGTGTATCTATGATTGCGAGATTTATTGTTCATTATAAAAAAGTCCGTCACGCAGGGGCTGCTGTAAACTAAGCAGATTTCCCATGTGACGTTTTACAATAGAGAAATCTGCATACTGGTAACACAATACCACCGCGATTAAATACAAACGGTAATGAGAAATCTTTCAGTTAATTAAAATAAATTCCCAACTGAAACGTCTTCTGAATTGTAAGAATAATTTATATTTTAATATCTCAAATTTTTAGTAGTCCAAGAACTAAAGAAGGGGGGGGGCGGATGAACAGAACGTATTTGCGTAAATCTCACAAAGTAAGAAGGTAAGGTAAGGTTAGAAACGACAGGTAAGGTTAAAAGAAGCTTCCACCTGAGCCGAGTACTGACGGAAATAGCCGAACTATACCCGACCACAGACTTCATAAAAATGCAAATATCTCGGTTAATATTCAAGATAGAGAATAAATGTATATAACATTATTTATAGTAAATTTAATTTGCAATAAGATTGATTCGGTAAAAATTTTCGATACGACGTATAATAACGGAGATATTTCGAATTTTCGAAAATCCTCCCCTCTAACCCCCCCCCCTCCAAATTGTCCGATTTCAGCCGTTAATGAACTTGATCTTTCTTTTTACATAAAACGATATAAATATTAAGTTTGGTACTGATCAAATAAAAATTGCGACCGCTAGAGCGGTAACTGATATATATATATATATATATACTAGCAGACCCAGCCACGCGTTGCTGTGGCTAAAGTTATTGTTATATTACATTGTAGTATACAATTTAAGAGGAACGGTAGGAGAACATCAGTCACGGGGTCCACCATGCTTTTTACATAGATGGTATTTGTAAAAAAATATGGTGACCTCCATGATAGATTTTCTACGATTACTACCTTTTAGTACAATGAAATTATTTACGAACCAAGACGGAAATGTTGAAGTTGGTACACAAATTCAAGGGATTAGGATTTGAAGGGGAAGGACGTTGAACACGATTGATTAAAATTTTCTTACAGTTTATATTAAGCAGAAATCAATACAAAAGAATTCATTTTTAAATTTATTATTTCCATTTAATTTTGTAACGAATGAGCATATTACAAAGTTGTTAGTGAATAACATATGACATTTTAACTTATGAATGAGGTAGGTAAGGCAGATAGTCTTAAATCTTTAACAGTAATATTTATTAATTTAAATTATAAATACTTTCAATTTCAATTTAATTTAGCACTAATCGGTGCACAATATTTTTGGTTAACCTGTATTTAGCTAACACAAATAGATTCGACGGTTTCCCAACACGTGAACATGCAACATATAGTTGCCCATGAGAAAAACACGGATTTTCAAACCTAAACCACAAATGGGCATTATTTGGCCTTGAGACTTATTTATTGACATGGCAAAAGCTAAACGAATTGGAAACTGTATCCGTTTGAAAGGTATGGTAGAATCTGACGGTATCATTGGAATACGTGGCAACAGGACCACTTTTCCTTTAAATTTCCCAGTTAAAATGGTTGCTTCAAGAATGTTTCCGGTTATCTTTTGATGATCAAACGTGTACCATTGTATAATTGAGGTGGATTCAAGTTACTTAGGAGAATAATCGGGGAACCAATCTTTAATCGAAGATTGTGGGGTGGCATTCCAGGTATATCTAGAAACACGTGGTAATTATGCTATTGAATTGTAGCTTATATGACACGTTTGTCGGTTTACCATAGCAGTGCCATCTATTGATTACTTACTCAATCCAGTCGAAAAGTATCGACATCTGTTAAAATCTTTTGGAGTTAACAGATAATTGTGACTGTCAATTAACTATAGACAAATAATTTGCAATAAAATAAAATTGCGACTATAATTAAAGATCTAAGCTATCCTATCTCTCAAGTAGGACCAGACTTCTGACGGTGTGCCAATTTAATTTAAAATCGGTTAAGTAGTTTAGGAGTCCATCGCGGACAAACATCGTGACAGGAGATTTATATATATTAAGATATATATATATATATATATATATATATATATATATATATATATTTATATATACATTTTTGAACGGACTTCATTTTCGTCATCAACTAGGTAGGATCGAGGGACAATTGTAGATAAATTTCTAAAATTCTGTCATGAGTACAACCTCAATAGCTGATTTCCCTTAAGGGAAATCTGCTAAAATTAGTAAACCATGTTGATATTATCAAATTTATGTAACTTAAACGGAATAAGCGGCATTGCAGTGCTTTAGATAAAAATAGAACTATTTATGAATCGCGGTAATCTTTATGTTTAAATATTTATCAGCATATCCTGTTTGATTTAATGCAATTTACGAGTATAATCGTCGCATTTATTTTTAGCAGATTTCCCTTAAGGGAAATCAGCTATTGAGGTTGTACTCATGACGGAATTTTCGAAATTTTTCTTCAAATGTCCATCGATCCTACCTAGTAGATGACGAAAATGAGGTCCGTTCAAAACTATGTATATATACTTTCCCGCGAAAAGCTCATTCGGCCGTTTCTTTGATTGCTCGGCTCTCGTGAAATTTCTCTATTGTAAACCTTCACGTGGGAAATCTGCTTAGTTTACGCAGCCCCTGCGCGACGGACTTTGTTTATCTTCCTATTACGCTTCCGCGTTCATATATATATATATATATATATATATATATATATATATATATATATATATATGGATGGCCTAACGAACAATACTTTATTTATGAATTATTTCATTTGTAGCGAAACGAAATTGAAGGCTCAGACCCTGAACTATAAGTTAAATCGTCAGAGGATGCCTTAGTATTCAAAAATGATGATTTGCATCTCATTATAGTAGATTATGGGACTTTGATTACCAGCGCATTGAACCGACTGAAACTAAATCAATGAAGTAAAGCAATGAACGCAATAATTATCGTAACCCATTAAAGTTATCCTTTATTCCAAGAAAGCTGTAATAATAGACTATAAGTGTCATTCACTGTTTTTATAATAAAAGATAATACACCAATCATCATTAAATCGTGTAATCAATTAACTATATTATTATAAATAAATTAAAATAATCCTGAATCACATGACCCCCAGTCTACCCTATCTCCATGTAGTCCTGTAAGAAACAATATGAGAAACAATGCGCTTTCACACATGGCTATTATTATTGTATTATTGATAAATCACCTCTTTATTTCATATCACTAACTACATTAGTTAGGTCGGAGTAGCTAATAGACCTTCTAGGTCAAATTCATGACGCGATTATCGAAAATTTTCTTCAAATGTCCATCGATCCTACCCAGGATATGACGAAAATGAGGTTCATTCAAAATTGTATATATATATATATATATATATTTATATATATAATCAATAGAGTATATAGTACATCATACAATCCCTTTTATAGAAGTGTCTGTCATTATAAGGGCCCCCAACCCCAAGATTATCTTAAATTCAAAGTGAATATGAAGAAACTAAGATTAGTCAGTCAACATAGAATTTCAAATATCGACTACTTGAAGCTGTGTCACAATAAAAAAATGAAAGTAATAAAATCCCGAGAAATTTGTGAATGCTGCCAGGAATTTATATCAGATGGATTAAAACATTTATTATTGCAATGCTCGGAATAAAGCATTATTAGTATTATAGAGAGCAATTCTTGAATAAGTTTATAGCCACAACTGATGACTTTATGTCACTGGAAAATATCCTTTACATTGAGGACATTCGTAAATTGAACATGATTTACTCATTCCTGTCAGCAGTATGCAACTAGGCAACGACATAGTTTATGCCAGTATCCGCAAAATTAAACACTATAATTTGGAAATGTCCAACGAAGTCAATTACTGAGTCACAGTAAAGAAATGAACAAAAGTAAATACATATATGTTGAATAGTACTAATCAGATTAAATTATAAAGAATTTTAGAAGTTTGAGTACCTGAAAACATTTAAGAAAAAAAAAATGTAAAATATGTAAGTAATGTAATTTTATTATATAGAATAGGTTAATATTATGCCGCTAGTTCTTATATATATATATATATATATATATATATATATATATATATATATTAGCAGAATTCCCTTAAGGGAAATCAGCTATTGAGGTTGTACTCAAGTCGAAGTTTTCGAAATAGTTCTTCAAATGACCATCTATCCTACCTAGTAGATGACGAAAATTAGGTCCATTCACAATTGTATATATATATATATATATATATATATATATATATATGTATATATATATATATAAAATAAATATATATATATATATATATATATATATATATATTAATTATTTGTTTCCTTCCTATAGTAACCCTATAAGAAGGCCGTTTATTAGTTTCTGCATGTCCCAGTTAGCATATCACATGCATTTGTAGTGTGTTACAATTAATTTATACATAAATAATTTAAAAGTATGACATATATATAAAGGATTAACAATAACAGCGTTAAATATATATATATGGGTGTTTGTATATATATATATATATATATATATATATATATATATATACATATATTTGTCTGTTACCGCTCTAGCGGTCGCAATTTTTGTTTGATCGTTACCAAAATCGATATTTGGTCGTTTTATGTAAAAAGAAAGATCAAGTTCGTTAACGGCTGAAATCGGACCAGTGAGAGGGGGGGGTTTAGAGGGGAGGATTTTCGAAAATTCGAAATATCTCCGTTACTATACGTCGGATCGAAAAATTGTAAAAAAAACAATTTTATTGCAAATTAAATTTACTAAAAATATTTTTATATACATTTATTCCCTATCTTGACTATTATCCGAGATATTTGCATTTTTATTAAATTTGGGCCGATAACGGATTTTTAAATTTCCCGCCAAAATCTAGTTCGGCCCTTTGCCGTAACTGTTCGGCTCTCGTATGGATATTTCTCTATAGTATAACTTCAGGTGGGAAATCTGCTTAGTTTACGCAGCCCCTGCGTGACGGACTTTTTTTCTTTTTGTATATTACTAGTAAGATTACCAACACTAAATGGGCCAGACTCAGGCTAAAATATATTAGCCAATAAAATCTATCTATCTATCTATCTATATCTATATATCTTTATCTATCTCTATATATATATATATATATATATATATATATATATATATACACTTAAAATTTAAATCATATCAGAAGTTATTATTTAACGTTTAATATATAACTCACTGACTAGTAGTTTTGTATAACCTGTTATTAGTGATCAAGAGTATAGAAGAGTGTATGATAATTGGCATAATTCCATATTACAAGAACACCCCATTAGCAAAACAATATTTGATAATTTAAACTTGGTCTTAATCTATTCAATATTCGGCTCTACTCGTTGCCACATTTCTGCGAATCTTACTAACCCTTTGACGGGGTTATTTCCTCCCCCTTTCTAAAGTGTATTCAGGTTCCAGATTTTTCACCACAGCCTCCAAAATGACTAAAGCAGCTCCGAATGATTTTTGTATCAAATATTTGAAATCCGTTTTGCTACAAAATAATAGTCCGTCTCGCAGAGTAAACTAAACAGATTTCCCACGTGAAGTTTTACAAAATAGAGAAATCTGCATACTGGTAATACTTAATACCACTCTGAGTAAATACAAGCTGTAATGAGAAATCTTTCAGCTAATTTTAATAAGCTCCAACGGAAATGACTTGACCGAATTATAAACAAATAGGTCTGCCAACCACTGAATGCTGAACAGATATATACTTTACCGGAAAGAAAATCTTATGTATATCTGAATATAACATATTTAGTTTATTGCAATTTATATTTTAATAACTGAAATTTTAGTAGTCCAAGAACTAAAGAAGGGGGAGGGATTAACAGAACGTATTTGCATTTATCTCACAAAGTAAAACCTTACATGAGTCTCTAAACCAATTTCACGAAAGTCGAACTGTCACTGAAACGGCCGAACCAATTTTCGGCGGAAAATCACGAACACAACCCGCAAGAGCTGATCTCTTCCCGTCCGTTATCCTACACACTTAATAAAAAAGAACATATCTCGGTTAATATTCAAGATAGAGAATACATGTATATAAGAATATTTTTAGTAAATTACATTTGTAACAAGAATAGTTCTATACAAGTTTTCGATCCGACGCGTAGTAACAGAGCTATTTCGGAATAACTAAAATTAGGACCGCTAGGGCGATAACAGACAAATATATAGATAGATAAATATTTTGAACGGACCTCATTTTCGTTATCTCCTGGGTTGGATCGATGGACGATTGAAGAAATTTTTCGAAAATCGCGTCATGAGTACGACCTCAATAGCTGATTTCCCTTACTAAAGACTAATAACTTTCTAAATGATCTTATATTTACTTTGAAAATTGTTTTCATTAAAAAAATTCTACATTTCCATGAGCGATAAGCTATTGTCCGATGTATTACCATAGTTAAATAAAAATAGTCTTAATAAAAATAATTACTGTCTGTATTTTCACGGCAGTTAATGTTCCCTATTTATTAGCAGATTACCCTTAAGGGAAATCAGCTATTGAGGTCGTACTCATGACGCGATTTTCAAAAAATTTCTTCAAATGTCCATCGATCCTACCCAGGAGATGTCGAAAATGAGGTCCGTTCAAAACTATATATATATATATATATATATATATATATATATATATATATATATGTATATATATATATGTCTGTTAACACTCTTGTGGTCGCAATTTTTGTTTAATCGACACCAAACTCGGTATTTAACCGTTTTATGTAAAAAGGAAGATCAAGTTCGTTAACGGCTGAAATCGGACTAGTGGGAGGGGGGTTTAGAGGTAAGGATTTTCAAAAATTCGAAATATCTCCGTTATTATGCATCGGATCGAAAAATTGTATAAAACTAATCTTATTGCAAATTAAATTTACTATAAATATTGTTATATGCATTTATTCTCTATCTTGAATATTAACCGAGATATTTACATTTGTAATCTGCGTGTGGTCACCAGTAGGCTATGTTCGGACTTTCCGCCGAGAGCTCTGGCGGCCGTTTCCATAACTATTCGTCCCTCGTGAATAGGTTTAGAGGTTAGGTTAACTGTTTTTTAGGCTAGAAACTACTGGGTTATTACGCCCTAAATAATGTTTTAGGTTTAGAGGTTTCTTACTACTACAGTTGTTATTAGGCAGATTTCTCTATTGTAAAACTTCACGGGGGAAATCTGCTTAGTTTACGCAGCCCCTGCGTGACGGACTTTTTTCTCATAGTAACTCTATGAGCAGTTATTTATTTGAATACATATTCCATTGCCACATGGTATATTACATGTAAGGTCATGTTTAAATACTTTTTTTTTTACAATATATACACGTTAATCAACTATCTACTCAAATATAATATAAAAAATAACAATAAAATAAAATATTAAAATAAGTAAGATAATTACAAATAATATTAATAAATGAAATGAAAAAGTAAATAAATAAAATAAGAACAAAACAACATATCAATTAAAGTTAAACTCAACCGATGTTTATTTTGCTAGTCTATGTAAGATAAATTTATTGAAATATAATTTCTATTCCTCTCAATCAACTTTACATTCTAATGCATTTTTGCTACATCCATATCTATACTTTTGATAAACTTTATAATTTCTTTATTATATTTGTTAAATATAATATGAGGTGGTTCTGGCCAATTACCTCCCTTTAAAATTATGTTCATTATTAAATTTGTCCTGTTTTGATATGTTCCCTATGAATACGTAAATAGTGTAACACTTAAGCGACAACTTGACGTATGGGCTTGAGGTGTCAGGTTGTGTAAACAAGCAAGATACAAGCCACAACGTGAATGGTATTGGGGGGCCTTGTAATCCCTGCTTATGCTTGCAGGATAAACTGTAGCACGGATAATCCAATGGACTTGCTATGTTCCATTGGTTTGCTTACCTCCGCCCTCTAAACCGATTATCGCTTACTTTGAATAAATTAGTTATTTTTATATTAGAATCTTTCATTTCAAAATCTTAACATATATTCTATGTCAACTTGGAAGCAATACAAATAGTATTGTCTACATTTTTTTATTTTTCGGCTATCCAAATTAAAAGGCGTTTCTATAAGGAAAGCTCGCATGGGGCTAAGATTAGCTGTACGAGTTCAGCGTTGATCTTAATCTCACATTAAGGTAAAGTGGCAAGTTCGATTCCTGCCTTGGCAAAGGAGTTTATTTAGTGACGGAATTCATTAAATAAAGTAATTAATGAGTTTGAAATTTGAAGAAATTTTTCGAAAATCTCTTCATCCTTTCACATAAGGGAAATCTGTTTTTTTTTCTTTAATTATTTTTAAATAACATACGTCTGATGTATAGACCCATAAAATAAAATCTCTCTCTCTCACTCTCTATCTCCCTTCTCCCCCCTCCCTCTCTCTGCCTTTCTCTCTCTCTCTCCTCCTTCTCTCTCTCCATACCCGGAAGTCAGTGAATTACTTATGAACCCAGTAACAGGAGTCAGCGTATCACATATGACCCGAGTAATAGAAGCTGTGTATAATTTATGAAATGAGTAGTGAGACCTCTTTATTAACACTGAACAGAATAACAGAACAGTGCGGTACGTAAATAACCTTCTTGGCTGCCAATATCTGGGGAAATGGATGTCAATTACACAAATAATTAAGTGTCCGTCACACAGGGGCTGCGTAAATTAAGCAGATTCCCCTTGTGAAGTTTAACAATATATAAATCTACATAATGGTAACACAACACCACCGTGAATATTAAGTGAATAAAAACAAACGGTGATAAAAAATCGTTCACTGAATTTTAATAACCTTCCGACGGAAAGCATCTGAAATGCAAACTATCAGATATGCCAGCCTCTTACCGGAAAAAAACAGTTACAGAAATATATCAGAATAGAACATATTAATTTTATTGAAAACTATTTACTATATCTTGTACTGTAATTTATAATGATTCAGAATAATATTTATCTCAGTCAATGAAATTTTAGTAATTCAAGAACTTATGACGGTGGGGGGAGGGGGGTGTCTCCAGAACATATTTGCATGTTTCTCGTATAATAAAGCTCTCTTGGAAACAATATTCGGCATTTAACCTTCGAGTAATGTGGTTTATTATATAACAGAGAATTGTTTATGCAACATGAGTAGAAGTGGGGGTTTGATGAAGGCTGATAACTGAAAAATGCAAATATCTTGGTTAATACTCACGATTGAGAAAAAATGTAAATAACAATATTTATAGGATATTTAATTTACTTTAAGATTTGCTCTATAGTATTTTTCGATCCGACTATAATAAAGGAGATATATTGAATTTTCGAAAATTCTCCCCTCCCACTGGTCCGATTTCAGCCATTAACGAAGTTGATCTTTCTTTTTACATTAAACGATTAAATATCGAGTTTGGTAACGATCAAACAATAATTGCGACCGCTAGAACGTTAACAAACAAATATATATTTAATTTAGAACGGACCTCATTTTCGTCATCTCCTGAATCTGCTAATAGTAACACTTAATAAAAGTTAACAGCATGGCTCTGATGAGACGGAAAAGCACAGAAATATTAAATGTGACATCCAACTTTAGAGAGACTGAGTAGTGATAATGTGATTTAAAACAATAAAGTCCGAGGCTTCCAACTCTGTGTTCCAATGTAATTGTGCAACTTAGAGCTACAAAGCACCTTTTGATAAACTTACTGTCAAATCCCCCAAAGAGAAACTGCTTTCAACTCTGTTGAACAAAACTACACCTCGTAGCTTCAATTATACCAAGAATAGCGAATCGCAAGACTTGCCACCTAATGATAACATTAAGAGAGAAACGAATCCATTGTAAACTGTGATATAATAAAATAATATTAATGTATATTGAAAATAAGACGACAAAAATGACTATTTTGAAGTGATTATTATGATAACAACTTCCGTTCCCTATGTTGCTTACTTTCCTTCAAAAACATTTAAAACACTCATCCCTTGATATTCAGATTCTAGAACACATTTCAAAATTAAAAACAAAAGTGACAATGATGTGGGCTCCAGGACATGAACACATTGAAACGACGTGGACAAACTCGCTTAACATGCAACCCAGAGGCAATCTTCTTGCCTTAACTTACTGACCCTACCAGACATACATTTGCAAATACTACAGACAAACATTAAATGAATGGCAAAAATGTTGGCATAGAACATCAGAAAATCCTCTGCGAGAAATAAAGCATTGTATAATTGACGTGACAATAGACGAGATTAAGTTGTATTAACAAGACTTAGGATACGACTCTCACATTTAAGGCGCTCATACTTCATGACAAGAACAGAAAGACCTCTCTGCAGAACATGCCAAGTACCATTAAGCATTAAACACATACTGAGTAACTGCATGAACATTGAATATTTAGAGACTCCACAAAACATGTACGACTTCTTACAAACGATACACTAAATCGCCTTAAAAAATTGAATTTCTTTTACAAAATTTAATTGCTCTTCTTTTTGATTTTGACTTAGTGAGAGGTTTAATATAATTTTGAACAATTTTAGATAATATAAATGTACTAGTATTTAGGAATATCATAATTTTTATATATTTTTTAATAAAGCCATTTCAATTTGTTGTCTTTAATACTAGTCTAATGTTTACTTGTCGTTTTTATTACCTGTATTTAATGTTTATTTATCACTTTTAATTTTTGTTGGTACATTTTTTTGTTATTTTTCTATACTTTTGTTTTTATTTAACATCATTAAATTTTGAGACAAATCAGCCTTGTCAAGATGCACCGAAGGTTAAAAAAGATATCTTCGTTGATATCTGGAAACCAATATTATTTAAGATCGTAATACTTCCTTATAATAAAAATATTATTTTTATAGATAAATATAGTTTATAAGAAGAAAGGTACGCGAACTATTTGCCATAAAGATGGAGGAGACGGAAGAGAGTAGCTAAGGCTTATCCGTTCCTAATTCGGTGGGGGTTGCCACTGCAATGGACTAGCTGTGTTCCTGTCAGCACTTATTTACTTGCTTAACCCATTAGCTGCTTACCTTCCGCCCTTCATACCCACTTCCCAATACTCTACTCCTTCCACCTTAGGAAATATCTGATAACATTAAATTTGTGTTTTTCATGAATAAGGCAAAACTGAGGATATCCGAATTGAGTGGGTTTGCTCCGATGGATATAACTTTTTGTTAAGGGTTTCATAATAATATTGGAAAAGTATTTCATTTAAATGAAAATTGTATTTATTTTCGATCACTTTGTACTACTACGGCTACTTAGGACGATTGGTTACCACTCTTTTCTGGCTAGTGTGGGACAAACGACTTTATTTAATGTTTTCGTCACTGAAAAAAAAATCCTATTGCCCAGGCGGGAATCGAACTCATCACTCTTGTTTAACCTTGTGCGATGAAAACCAAAGAAAGTCAACACTGCTGTGAATCAAACTATTTAAGTAACACCAATTTTTTTATCTATCTATTCATCTATTATTATATCTCTCTGGAAACACGAAAAAAAATTACGAACGCTAGAGCGTTAACAGACATATATATATATATATATATATATATATAGCCCGTCACGCAGGTGCTGCGTAAAATAAGCAGATTACCCTCGTGAAGGTAGCAATAAATATATATACATGCTGGTAACGCATAACACCACTGTGAATAGTAAGTGAATAAATACAAACAAGAATGAGAAATATTTCAATCATTTTTTATAACCTTGCAACGGAAAGCGTCTGAATTGCAAACAAAGAGGTATGCCAATCTCTCACAGGCGAACAGATAGATGAGAATATTGTTCACCTGAGAGAAATTTACTGAAATATATCTGAAAATAATAAAGTCTTATTAGTTTTTTGAAAACTATTTACTATATCTAGTACTGTAATTTATAATGAATCAGAATAACTTTTATCTCAATCACTCAAATTATATATATATATATATATATATATATATATATATATATATACAATTTTGAATGGACCTCATTTCATCTCCTAGAAAGGATCGATGGACATTTCAAGAAAAATGTTTAAAAATGCATCATGAGTACGACCATAATTGCTGAATTCCCTTAGGCTATATATCATGCCATGTCAACAATATACTGTTACCACTTCATTATAAAGTTAAATGCTAAATAACGTTTTCATTGAAATTTTAATTTGTGAGGTACATTCAAATGTATTTTGTTAAGTGTATTAAATGTGAATATGACGTCATCAATTAGGATGTTTCGATCTTTACTGGAAAATGTTTATTTGTTCTCTAACATACTCGATATTAAACCGTTTCATTCAAGGTTAACGTTTATATTTGTCCTTGATTGAAATCTGAGTTGCAATGGTGGTGGTTCGGAGGAGGAGAAATTCGAATATTCAAAATATCTCCGTTATTATGAGTCGGATTGTAAAATGTTATATGATCAATCTTGTTAAACTATTGATGTTCTATAATTGTTATTCTATATATTTTTTCTTAACTGAAGTATTAGGCATGTTATTAGTATATTCCTGTTTTCTGCCCTCCCCAATCTGCTCATAATTTTTTTTTTAGCCCACACTCTTACAATCTTCATATTAACAATAAAGCATTAGAAATCGTGTTTCTAGCTTAAATATCAAATATGGTTTTTCAACGAAACTTTACCTTTAGAAATATACATCTCGTAGTAAGTATATTTGCTATACGTGAGATACTTCACGGCATGCCTGATTTTGTTCAGACCCTGAAGTGGATTAGTTATAACTCTTCATTAATTTTCAAGTTACTGCCTAATATAGTATCTCAGATACGAGCGACGAGATCAGGAGCTATTTTAGGTCCTCCTAAAGCCAATTACCTAATTAACTCTCTCATTCTTTGTCCTGGCATTCCAATATCAGGGCACATTCGTTTAGCCCTAACCTAGTTCCTATGAAGCTATGACCTCAGCCACTAATAGGATGGATGCTGGTAGAAGGTCATCAAAGTAAAAGGGTAATACAGGTAAGGATAAAGAAAAGCCCTTCTCGCAGGGGATGCGTAATCTAAGCAGATTTCCCACGGGAAAGTTTACACCAGATAAATCTACATACTGGCTACACCACCGTGAATATTTCGTGAATGAATACAAACGGTAATAACAAATCATTCAGTCAATTTACAAGTTAATAATATCTTCAACGGAAAGCCTGAATAATAAAAAATAAAAAGGCAGCAAACTTCACAGCTATAACTAGATAGAATTATAGACCGGAAAGATGAACAATTAATGAAATATTTCTGAATATTAAGGTTTATATGTGAATATTAATTTGAAATGGATCAGAATAATTTCTATCTCAATCATTCAGATTTTAATCCAAGGACAAAAGACGGAGGGGGGTGCAAAAAAACGTAGTTGTCTGTATCTCGTATATTATAGATTTGTTTAAAACAATATTTGGTATTTAACTTTGTAATAAACTGGTTCATGATATATCATCTTATTATTAATAAGACACTAGTAGGAGTAGGAGTTTATTGAAAGCGGAAAACTATAAAATCCAAATATCTCGGTTTATACTCATACGGAAAATACGTATAGAACAATATTTACAATAAATTTAAATTACAGTAAGGTCGTCTCTAGAATTTTTATCTATCCAACGCATAGTAACTGAGATATTTTGAATTTTTGAAATTTCTTATCTCTAAACCCCCTTTCTCCTTTTGTCCGATTTTAGCCATTAAAGAACTTGATCTCTCTTTTTATATAAAACGACTAAATATCCAGTTTGATAACGATTAAACAATAATTGAGACGGTTAGAGAGGCACCAGACACACACACACACACACACACACACATATATATATATATATATATATATATATATATATATATATACTCGTATATTCACAGTTTTGAAGGAACCTCATTTTCGTCACCTCCTTGGTGGGATCAATGGACATTTGAAAAAAAAAATCGAAAATCGCGCCTTCAGTATGATCTAAATGGCTGATTTCAGTAATTTCAGTAGGGTGGACATACCAAATATTATGTTCAACAAATCTTTTCTAGCTGAGATACATGCAAATATGTTCTGATGACTCACCTCTCCTGGGTCATTTGTTCTCGGATTACTAAAATTAGAGTGATTGAGATTATTCTGATTCAATATGAAATACTGTACTAGATATAAACAGTTTTCTATAAAGGTAATAAATTATATTCAGATATATTTCGGTAATTGTTTTTCTTTCCGATGAAGAATATTTCTATCTAACTATTCAGCTCTCAGAGGTCGGATGACCTGTTTTTTAAAATTCAGGCGATTCCTATTGTTATTCAAATGAAAATTGACTTTATGATTTCTCATTATCATTTGTATCACTTAATATTCACGGTGATGTTAAGTGTTACCAGTATCTGGACTTATCTACTGCCCAGGTGGGAAATCTAAGTAGTTTACGCATCTCCTACGTTAATGACTTTAGCAGATTTCTCTTAAGGAAAATCAGCTATTGAGGTCGTACTCATGACGCGATTTTTGAAAAATTTCTTCAAACGTCCATCGATCCTACCCAGGAGATGACGAAAATGAGGTTTATTCAAAATTATATATATATATATATGTGTGTGTGTGTGTGTGTGTGTCTGTTAACGCTCTATCGGTCGCAATTTTTGTTTGATCGGTACCAAACTCGAAATTTAATTCTTTTATGCAAAAAGAAAGATCAAGGTCGTTAATGGCTTTAATCGGACCAGTGGGAAGGGGGAATTAGAGTGGGGATTTTTGAAAATTCAAAATATCTCCGTTGTTATGCGTCGGATCGAAAAATTGTAAAAAATGTTTTGTGAAAAATTGACAAATATTGTTCTATACCTTTATACTGTACCTTGAATATTAACAGAGATATTTGCATTTGTATTGTGTGTGTGTGGTCGGCAAGAGTCGGCTATGTTCGGGACTTTCCATCGTGAGATAGGGCGGCCGTTTCCGTAAGTGTTAGTCCCTCGTGAATAGGTTTAGAGATTCCTTATTTCAAAGGTGGTTTTAGGCAGATTTCTCTATTGTAAAACTTCTGTGGCGGACTTTTTCATAAACTTGTCATAAGTGCAACCTTAATAGCTTATCTCACTTAATGGGTATCTGCTAAAATAATAATACAAACTACTTTTTTGCGTAACATTAACATAACTGATAACTCAGTAGTATATTTTATTGAATTGTAATCTGGAAACAAATATTAACTCATTTTTACACATGACCAGTTGCGAGAGAAGAGACTAGTGGCGGACCTGAAGAATGTTCAAAGAGGGGACGTCCGTTTGAACTTTCTATTGATATAGAATCACGGCTCTTCAGCCTTTGGTCTTTGCCATTGCGGGAAAACTTCGAAAGTTTAAAGCAGGCAGCGTTAACGACTTCAGTATTATTTTTGCATTAGACAGGTGTCTAATTTATTGTTGTTTGAGACGCATGCAGTTATGGCGTTGAGACAGGACAACCAATTGCTGAATGTTTCTGGATTCGAAGTGATTCACGGCTTACTACAACAGAATACATAGGCTGATTGAGTGTCAGAGATAGTGATTAGTCAATGATTGAAATGCTTTGGTATCAGATAACCCGTGTGACCTCAAAGAGAAGATCCTCAGATGTGACTTGCGTCATTGCCTGTTGGAAAGCTGTTGCCAATAAAATTGGCAATACTATAAATATGTATGAGATTGTTCTGGAAGATTTATTTTTATTTATTTATTTATCGTTTTATTGAAGTGAATCAGCTGTTGAGGCTGTCCTCATTACTAGATTTACGAACCCTTTTTTTTCTCAAATGTTCTTCAGTACTATTGTTATGGCCAACTCATTTGTGTAAAAAGTTATAATATACTAGCTGTACCCTGCGCGCGTTGCTACGCCACTAACTAAAACTAAATTATGATAAATATTTATAATAAAAGTTTCTCCAAATATAAAATTTAACATATTTTGTCCTGTGCACGTTCGCTAAAAAGACAATAAGAAACGAAGTATGACAATTTTTCATTTCAAGCCTCCGGAAAAACCCCCACTCCTGTTCATTCCTAAAAATGTTAATATAGCTTATAGTCAAAAATACGGTGTTTCATTGATTTCGATTTAGTTTTTCGTGTCCTACAGCATTGTTGAACCCTTTTATAGTTTTTCGTTTATACCTCACTTATACTTTGTTTTAAGGGAAAAGTGCACATGTCAAAAGTTACTTTAAATAACAAAATAAGCAACTTTTGTCATGTGCATAATAGCAAAAAAAACAATAGGAAACGAAATATCACTATTTTTAATTTCAGACCTCCCTTACAACACCCACTCCTGTTCGTACCTCGAAATTTTAATATAACTTATAATCAGGAAGGTGTTAATACCAAATCACATACAGAGTTTCGTTTAATTTGGTTGAGTCTTTTGTGCCATATAAAATTGTTGACTCCCACTATTGTTTTTAGCGTATAACACATCTACTTCGGTATACGAAAAAAAAGTGTATCAAAAAAGTTACTCTAAATAACAAATTAAACAACTTTTGTTAGGTTGATATTTACCGAAAAGCCAATAGGAAACGAAATATCGCTATTTTTAATTTCAGGCCTCCCTTATAACCCCCACTCACACATTACAGAGAATATTAATATAGCCAAAAACCTAAACTGGGTTAGTAGTAATATACATACCAAGTTCCATAAAATTCGGTTCAGCCGTTTATGATTCTATAAAGGACATACAAACATTCATTTATATATATATATATATATATATATATATATATATATATATATATATATAATATATATATACAAGTGTTGAGTGTAATATTATATTTTATTATGCTTTCCAACAGTAATAAGCTATACGTGTGGAAATATTAGTAGCATGAGAGATAGTAGACTTGAGAAGGGAGCAGTTCATGGTGACCATTTTGAGTTCATATCAAACTGAGATTAGATGTCTTATTTTTAAGAATAGTATTCTTCTTTTCATTTATTTGCTTTTCTGTGCCCAGTGTTTGTCTCCTCTCTCTCTCTCTCTCTCTCTCTCTCTCTCTCTCTCTCTCTCTCTCTCTCTCTCTCTCTCTCTCTCTCTCTCTCTCTCTCTCTCTCTCTCTCTCTCTCTCTCTCTCTCTCTCTCTCTCTCTCTCTCTCTCTCTCTCTCTCTCTCTCTCTCTCTCTCTCTCCCCCTCCCTCCCTCTCTCTCCCTCCCTCCATCGCTCCCTCCCTCCCTCGCTCCCTCCCTCCCCCGCTCCCTCAGCCCTCCCTCCCTCACTACCTCCCTCCCACCCTCCCTCCCTCGCTCCCTTCCTCCCTCCTTCACTCCCTCCCTCCCTCCCTCCCTCCCTCCCTCCCTCCCTCCCTCTCTCCCTCCCTCTCTCTCCCTCCCTCTATCCCTCTCTCCTCATTTACAGACGTGCAGAGAAAATCTGTTGACGCTATGGGACTTATAACCAGTTTATACATCAGTAAGTTAGCATTGGAGCGACTCTTAAAATGGAGTGCTTTCTAAAGGACATAAGAGCACCTGATCTCTGTGACCATTCCTGTCTTTAGTTTGCTGGCGTCAGTTACTCTTCAGCATCTAATAACGATGTAATCCAGTCCGAGTGACACAATTACGTTCACATTACACCAACACAATTACTACGGGAGCGGCTAAGCCCCTGAAAGAGGTTTCGAGTTTCCAAGAGCTACATGAGATTGATATTTGGAAAGGCCTGTATGGTGGAGTGAAGGGATGGGACTACCACACACGCTGATGACTCCACCATCTGCTCTAATTCTAGGGCTTTGTCCCTCCCACGTACCGCTAGCCCTAACCAGTAATGATCTCTCTCCCAGTCAGCTCTCACTCTACTTTTCCTTGTGTTCTACCCCTAGGCATGGTCAGCATACTATCACCATTTCACCTCACTACTCTTGACCGATTTACTCGGAAATTTCCTTTGGGTTTCAAGATCAATTCTTGTATTATCTGTCAAGTTTCTCCGCACTCGGTTATTGAGTTTTCAGTTGAGTGCGTGTAAAGAGTAATACAGATTAGTAACTATCCTACAAAACCGTTTAAACAAAATTGTCGCTCCTTTCGAATAACCCAATCACACACGATCAAGATTTATCACCATCCATACCACTTTTATATTAAAGATATTATTATTACATAGAATTTCTGTGCATTATACCAACCTGATGTGTCAGTACTATTTATGTTATTACATAAAAACACATAATTATGTATGTATATATAGGGGCACCGGAGGCCGTGCTGGTTAAGGCGTGGGTATACCAACCACTACCGTCAGTAAGCTGAAAAAAAAGTCTGTCACGCAGGGGCTGCGTAAACTAAGCAAATTTCCCAGGTGGAGTTTTTCAATAGAGAAATTTCACGAGAGTCGAGCAGTCAAGGAAATGGCCGAACTAGCTTTTGGCGGGAAAGACATTTTCTTCTGTTAGCCACCCAGATTTAATAAAAATGCAAATATCTCGGTAAATATTCAAGATAGAGAATAAATGTAAATAACAATATTTATAGTAAATTTAATTTGCAATAAGATTGATTCTGTACAAGTTTTCGATGCGACGTATAGTAACGGATATATTTCGAATTTTCGAAAATCCTCCCCTCTAAACCCCCCCCCCTCCCACTGGTCCGATTTCAGCCGTTAACGATCTTGATCTTTCTTTTTACATAAAACGACTGAATAGTTTGGTACAGATCAAACAAAAAATTGCGAGACAAACACACACCCACACACACACACACACATATATATATATATATATATATATATATATATATATATATATATATATATATATATAGTTTTGAACGGACCTCATTTCCGTCATCTACTATGTAGCATCGATGAACATTTGAAGAAAAATTTGAAATTCCGTCATGAGTACGACCTCAATAGCTGATTTCCCTAAAGGTAAATAGTTCACGAGTTCTTTATCAAAGCGGGGTAGTGCCCAGGTGCGTTTGGATGAGCGGGTCTAATACATCTGAAAGTCCCTGGGTACAACTAAAGATTATCACTCTCTTAGACCACCCTTTTGAAATGACGCAGTCTACTGGAGACAACTCAAGTTATCCTTGGTTAACGAGAGGTGTACGTCAAATTCATCACTCGCTACGGAAAAATGTGATCACAAATTCCTTCAGTTCCTTTCGAGGGTGGCTAAAAATATTATAGGTCTATAATATATACGGCTGTCTTCTAATTTATAAAACGATGTGGATTTGAGAGGTGTATTATTTTAAATTGTATGGTGAAGTGAAGGGTCTAATAAACGACTAACATTTTTAGAAATTTCAATTTATAACTTCTACATGATTCATTCTCTTTAAAAAAGGAGAATCAAATAACGCCAGTTATATAATTATTTATTGAAAATGCTTCGTATTGTGTCTTTGACGGTTTTGAAATTAACAAAGTTTACACCAAAATAGAAATAATGAATTACTTCAAATTGCTTCGGGTGGTTCTAATTATAAGATACAATTGTGACCTGGTTTGTAAAACCTATGAATCACGATTAAAAAATCTCAATTCTGCTGACGCAAATTCATTTAACGACGATGAAGTTCTACTTGGCGATCAAAAGTTAGACTCACAATGCAGAAGGTAACGAACACATTGCATGCCTATGTTACTGTTTTATCTGTCTAAAACACTGAAATTATCAAAATAAAAAACATCAATAAATTGCATTAAAGGTATGTATGTCTGAAGCAATACATGCCTTTGGTCTTGAATAGTCCACAATTGCACTTAGTAATGTCTAACTCCCGAAACATGAATTCGTAGTGTACGTTAACTATGATAAACATGGCTTATGGAAAGAAAAATAATATTAAACTTGCATCCTAAAAACTTGTATCCTTAAAAGTGATTGGCAAACTAATATGATTTAAGCGACATGGCGTATAATTTAGGCAACATGGCATAAGTGAGGCTTGAATATGTAAATTTTGAGTGATAACATCTAATTCGCACTTGTCTCACGTTTAACATATTAACCACATTCAACTTGGAGATATTTCAGTTTTAGTGGGTCACTAATTACAAGTGAGAGGGACCGTTCTTAGAACGAGTAGAGTTTACGCCAAAACTTCACATGAAATTGCTTTGCTAAATTAAGGTAGTTGGTCTTCGTCTCAGCTAAATACTTAATTATAAAGAACCTTCCCAACGTTTAAGTCAGCTTGAAGTTTAATTTAAATTCTAAGTGGAACTATGTCCACCTACTATTACGAATGTATTTTTCCAATGAGATTATTTTTTCGGAAAAATTGTAGACACACATATATGCATATGATCTTAAATTATCACATTTTCTAATAACCTATTAATACCAATTAATTTATTTATGGATTCTCACGCCATAACAAGATTACACTAGTGCTGTAATTTGTTCATATTAATACAACAAAATTGAGTTTGATAAAGATAAAAAGAAAATTGAGGTTCTGAGAACATTCAGTAGTATAGATGACGTGAACTCTAAAATTCAGCTCTTTATTTTCCACGATAAGAAAATTTTTATTATAAATCTTACCTGAGATTTAAACTCAGAATTGTTGTTGTTTTGTTTCGTAGGGTTTTAGGGTGAAAAACTACTAGGTTATTATCGCCCAGTAATATATATAACTCACGTCCATATCGCCATTTTAACAATATAAACGGTGATACAAAAAAACTTGTAGTTCAAATTTCTTTGTATAAATTCTTAATTTTCACGACAACAGCTTATCTAGGCTCTTTGGGGTCATAGGGCCACTTATATATCATTAAAAGTATTGCATTCGTTTCGATTATCTGTATACTTATGGCATTCAATTAATATATAGTAAATAGTCAAGCCTGTGTTATACTTCCCACAAATCGGGGGTTGTTCTTTTGTCATAAAATAACCATGCGTAAATCTTGTGTTGTCGGAGTCTTCCTAATAGGACTTCCATCTCTTCTATTGTCTGTTTTCGAATATTTCCATTGAAGGGTAGAGGTTTTAATAGTTTTTAGTTTATTGTTCTGGGTTTCGCTCCCCATGTGTTGCCAGTTTTTATCAATTTCTTCTTTGAGTGGTTGATAGAGTTCTGCAGTAATTAGTCAGAATTAAACTTCTTATGATATTTCAACTTATTGTTATAATCAGATGAGAATATATGGTGATTTAATCAATGTCGGGGACTAAGGAATATATGGACCTCTGGTAACATTTAAGAAACCGAAATTTTAGAAATTAAGATTATTGCTATTAAATTTCTTAATGAAGGTTAAACACTCAGTCCTGCTTTAAGGAGTTGTGCTTTTATTTTTACATTAAACATGTTAATATCGAGATTGATGAAAATAAAATATAATTTTCGACTGTTCGCCAATAAGAGAAGGAAAAGTTTTAGAAAATCACATCAAGAGATCAATCAAAATAACTGACAGTAAAATTAAAATTGTAAAGTTACTATCTCTTTTAACAACTTCTTACATTATTTATTTCAAAATTAACTCTGTACAGTACTTAAAAGTAAAGATTTTAGACTCAGACAGTTCAAATATTTTCTTTTTTCTCGTGTGATACTAAAATTCAGACTTAATTTTACACTTTTTTTTCGAAAAAAACATTCAATGTGTTTGGATTAGCTATTAGTTTGTAACCTTGAAGTATTTGTTTCATTAATTGGATATCTAATAATTTCACGCAAGGGCACTTTAAATCCTGAGATAGATGAGTTAACAAGCTCTGAAAACAATATTTCTTCATATATGTATTCAAAACAAATGTACATAGCGGAAAGAATAATATGAGCTTCTCAGCCCATGTTTATATTCATAATATTAAATTAATATTTCTAGTAATAAATTTAATTACTATTGGATTTAGAATAAAATGTGTGAGTATTTATTCATGTATTATCCTGCTGTTTATTTATTTTAGCTCTGCCTTTGGATTTATCATATTGCATTGGGACTAGTATATTGGTTCATCATTTCTACCATAGCCAATGAAACTATTAAATGCACAATACATGTTTTTCAGTGATTTTAAAAATATTCTGAGTAAATGTGTTTCTATTCTGCTAGTGGCGAGTTCTCCAGCAATACTAGGCTGTCCTGCGGGGTCCACATACCCTCAGGCGTTTGCTTCCTTTCGACGTCCAAGAAAAATAAAGGGAATAACTTTCTGTTGCAGGGAAATTATCTTTGATCATTAGTAAAATATTTTGAGTAAAAGTTTTCGAATACTTCTTACCCTCAACCTAGAATTTATTTTAGTTTATGAGTTATGTTTGTTGGTTTTCCGTTCTGAGTAATATTCAGATTGCTATAATGAGGGCCAAGGAAAAGAGGCTAATATCAGAAAGAGTGGTTTTATGAGGAAGAAAAAAAGTTGCGGGGGGCTGCGTTAACTAAGCAGATTTCCCACACGTATCACGTATTTTCAGTTATCTCAAAACGTAAAATTTCTATGAGAACATTATTTTGTATTTAGGCTTCAAATAAAGTGCTTCATAATATAACAGCTTTTTGTTAAAATGGCTTGAGTAGGAGTGGGTGTTTACTCATTACAGAAAACTAAAATATGTATATATCTCGGTTAATATTTAATTTAGAGATAAAATTTATAAAACATCGCAATTGCAATAGGATTGATTCATTTACACTTTTTAGATCCAACGCATAAAAACTTGATATTCATTTTTACATTAAACGTTTAAATATCGAATTTGTCAATGATCAAACAAACATTGCGATCGCCAGAGCGTTAACACACACACACACACACACACACACACACACACACACATATATATATATATATATATATATATATATATATATATATATATGGACATTTGAGGAAATTTTTCGAAAATCGCGTAATGAGTACGACCTTAAGAGCAAATTTCCCTTGGAGGAAATCTGCTAACAGGTCGTTGCCAGTGATCTGCAATAGGGCGAATCTAACTCTAGACCGCAAAGAGTGCTTCAAGATATTGGCAATGCTCCAGTCTACTCCTGTGATTAATTGTGAATGAAAAGATGAACTATCTCAGATTTGTCTATTTGTTTTTTATATAAAAGCAAAATGTGGAGAATGGAAAGAGGTATAAATAGTAACTGTAATTAAGACCAATTAAAATAAGTCAGTTGAAATTTAAAAAAAAATTAATGATTAGTGCCATATTAAAGTGTATTTTTGTTTTAATTTAATCAACTTATACTAGATTTATTATTTGTGATGGGTTCTCCACAGTTTAAATTTACCAAGAGTATTAAAGCTTAAATGTATGTATGTACTAGATTAAATGTATGTCAAGAGCTTATAAATGTGAAATATGATAGATATATACATTTTTTAAAGACATTTTTATTGCTATAACAAATATTTCTACAAGAATTGCCGATATGACTTCCTTCAAGTTTGCATCCAGCAATATTAAGAGACATCCTGTTGACAATAGAAGACAAATCTATGGCCTTTTAAAACATGTTCTTGTTTAATTAAAAAGTTAAGTTTTTAAAACATTAATTAAAAAAGTCCGTCACGCAGGGGCTGCGTAAACGTGCAGATTTCCCACGTGAAGTTTTACAATAGAGAAATTTCACGAGAGCTGAGCAGTTAATGAAACGGCCCGCTTTTGGCGGGAAAGCCACTTCGTTCGTTAGCCGGCCAGATTTAATAAAAATGCAAATATCTCGGTTAATATTCATGATAGAGAATAAATGTATAAAACAATATTTATAGTAAATTTAATTTGCAATAAGATTGATACTGTACAATTTTTCGATCCGACGTATAGTAACGGAGATATTTTGAATTTTCGAAAATCCTCCCCTCTAAACCCCCCTCCCACTGGTCCGATTTCAGCCGATAACGAACTTGATCTTTCTTTTTACATAAAACGCTTAAATATGAAGTTTGGTAAGGATCAAACAAAAATTGCGACCGCTAGAGCGGTAACAGACAAATATGTATATATACATATATATATATTTATATATATATATATATATATATATATATATATATATACACAGTTTTGAACGGACCTCATTTTCGTCATCTACTAGGTAGGATCGATGGACATTTGAAGAACAATCTACGAAAATCGCGTCATGAGTACGACCTCAATAGCAGATTTCCCTGAAGGGAAATCTGCTAAAAGGTCAATAAAGTTATTAGGGAAATCAGCTATTGAGGTCGTACTCATGACGGGATTTTCGAACATTTTCTTTAAATGTTCCTAGGAGATGACGAAAATGAGGTCCGTTCAAGTCTGTTAACGCTCATGCGGTCGCATATTTTGCTTGATCGTTACCAAACTCCATATTTAAACATTTTATGAAAAATTAATGATCAAGTTTGTTAACAGCTGAAATCGGACAATTGGGAGGGGTTGCTTAGAGGGGAGGTTTTTCAAAAATTTGAAATATCTCCGTTACTGATATTAAATATTGTTCTCATTGAACTTTTACGTCATGAGATAAATGCAAATAGGGGAGCGAGTGGGAAATCAGCTTAGTTAACGCTGCCCCTGGGTGACGTACTTTTCTCTATGTCTTATTATTTTTTTCAATCGTGATAAACCTTAAAATTTTCGAAATGTTATCTATGTCATAGTAGTTGTTTATCTGCTATTCGTATATCCCTTGAAATGAGCTAAGTTCGCAGATTGCAGTATTGAGTCGACCATAAATGTTTAGGAGGAGCTGAAACAGAACTGTATGTATTTATTATGGGAGTTGAAGGTAGAGAGAGAGGCTGGCGTGATATATGGTGAGGAGCTGCTCTGGCTGACTGCTTATGCCGACCATCGTTCATCTCAAGTTGCAACTAACGTTCCTCTCTCTACCTGCCACCACCTGTCGCCTTTCTTACCCCTTACCCCTGCCAACAAGTTGCTCTCTCTCATATACAGCTACTATACACTTCCATCCCTCTCTCTCTCTCTCTCTCTCTCTCTCTCTCTCTCTCTCTCCTCCCTCTCTCCCCCCAACTCCCTCTCCCTCTCTTTTAGAACACGCAAAAAACATACTTCTGAGTTGAGAAACTGGCGAAATTGTACTTGGCTCGTATCACTAATGGTTCCAGTGATTGGACATCAGACGTTCTAGAATTTTTCCAAGAATTGGGAGGAGGCTAATTGGTCTGTAAGAACTGCCATAAATATCAACGTTTCCTTGTTTTTAGACAGCTACTATTTCAGCTTTTCCCCCATTTTCTTCTAGACATCAATAGATTAAAGATTAGATTTTTGTATAATAATACAAATTATGCAGAATACTCAAAAGAGCAATTTTGCAATTTTTTATAACGGCGCCAATCATATCCGGACCTGGTGCTTTTGAAGGTTTGGCCTTATCTATTACCATTTCTATGTCCAGAATATCCCATGCCCCTATGTCACTAGTATTTGGTAAGTGTTTTGTACTGCCACGTAAGAGAGCTTGGGCCTGACTATCTCGAGAAGGGTCATCATGAGGAAAACAATGATCTAGAATTTCCTCAACAGTTTTGGAAGCGTTTCTAGTATAACCTGCATCGGAAATCTCTCTCTCTCTCTCTCTCTCTCTATATATATATATATATATATATATATACACCCCAAGTTCTAGTGCCACCCCCCCCCCTTAAAATCGCCAATTGTATTAATAAAAAGCTGAGACTTGGTGTGCCATAATTGTGACCTCTGAAGATTCACTCCACATTCAACCTCCATAACCTTCTCCATCGACCATAACTTTGGATTTTCCAACGGATTTTTTTTTATAACGGATTCTTGTATAAAATCAAATTCTAAAACGAGTTTATGTAGGTGATTTTTTCAATTTAACGCGTCCTTTAGCTGTACAAATTTATTATTTCAGAAACGGAACATTTTGATGAAAAATGCTGCGACATAAAAGTTGTAGGGAACAAAATTATCAAATATTGAGAGGATGCCATCGATTAAGATTTTCCAGTCTTGACTCGGAAGTGATTATTTTATCTATACCGGGGGGTACCATTTGGCAGGTGCGCAGATCGTAAATTTTTACGACTTGGGCGCATGACGTCACTAGGCGACACTTTTAGCTTTGTTTACACTGTGAGCATCGTTGTTTTTTTAGTGAATTGTTTTATTTTCTGTTGTTATAAGTGATTTTTTGCAAAATACCGAGTGAGTGTGTTGTGGCAACATTTTCCAACAACTCTAGGAAATTATCTTATCATTGGTTCCCGAAACACCCAGAAATTAAGAAACAGTGGATAGTCCTGTGTTGACGAGGAGATTTGAAATTTAATCCTGATCTTGCTTGGGGTTGTGCAGTACATTTCAGGGATAGTGCTTCCGACAGGAATTTACAAGCAAAATTGTTAGGCTTTGTTCCTAGTAGATTGAAATTAAAAAAAGAAGCTGTGCCGCATCTTAATTCAGGAGCATCGTCCGTATGTAAACAATCACCTAACCTCTACTTCTGACTCTAATTCACATTAGTTTATTTCTGAAGTTGGACCCTTAATATGGGGAGGGGGGGGGGGGTGAAATGAAAGGAATCTGAACATTAAAATATCTTCCTTGTTTTCAGTCTCTAGTAAATCCTCATTATTACTCATCGAATTTTGATTTTGATTTAGATATAGAGAATATGTAGGGAGATAGTAGTGGTTAACATTACTAGTGTGTCATACCAGTACGTGGGAACTTGCTTAGTTTACGAACCTAGGAGATGACGAAACTGGATATTCAAAATTATATATATATATATATATATATATATATTTTGTATTATATATACACATATAATTTTGAACGGTCATTTTCGTCATCTCCTAGGTAGGATCGATGGACATTTGTAGAAATGTTTCGAAGATCGCGTCCGTACAACCTCAATTATTGAATCCCACGAAGGGATTATTGGTAATGTTGAACATTTATTAAGACTGACTAAAAAAAAAAAAAAATAGACGCAACCATAATTATGGTAGACAACGTGAAATGGCTGTAATTGTAAAATTAAAATTTAAAAAAATGATAAAGTTGCTAGCTGTTAATTTTAGCAGATTTCCCTTAAGAGAAATCAGCTATTGAGTTCGTATTCATGACGCGATTTTCGAGAAATTTCTTCAAATGTCCATCGATCCTACCTAGGAGATGACGAAAATGAGGTCCGTTCAAAATTATATATATATATATATATATATATATATATATATATATATATATATATATATATATATATAGATATATAGATATATATATATTTGTTTGTTAACGCTCTAGCGGTCGCAATTTTTGTTTGATCGTTACCAAACTCGGAATTTAACCGTTTTATGTAAAAAGGAAGATCAAGTGCGTTAATGGCTGAAATCGGACCAGTGGGAGGGGGGGGGTTTAGAGGGGGGATTTTCGAAAATTCGAAATATCTCCGTTACCATACGTCGGATCAAAAAATTGTATAGAACCAATCATATTGTAAATTAAATTTACTATAAATATTGTTCTATACATTTATTCTGTATCTTTAATATTAACCGAGATATTTGGATTTGTATTGTGAGTGTGGTCGGCTATGTTCGGGAGTTTCCGCCGAGCGCACTAGCGCTAGTGTGGCCGTTTCACTAACTATTCGTCCTCGTGAGAATAGGTTATTACTAGGCAGATTTCTCTATTGTAAAACTTCACGTGGGAAATCTACTTACTGTTCGCAGCCCCTGCGTGACGGACTTTTTAGTTGTAGTGCAAGCCATTTGCCCGAATACATAGAAATACTGTTATCGTTTATTCTTCATATTATTTGATGTGAACATTAAATTACAAACGCAAAATATTTCCGTATTTTTCTACTTTCACAGAAGAATAAAACGCCATTGAGTTTTTTAACTTATGCAGAAAACTTCAATTATGATCATTGTCTGACGGACAAATGTGATTTAAGGAAGGCAAATACAGTTGTTTTTTTTTTTTTTTAATTTCTAATGAATCAAAACACACCCTGAGGGTCCATTGCTTGATACAAAAAAAGGGCAGGCTACTTGCAAATGCTGGCGGTCTAAACTAATGAAGGAGTACAGGAGGTACGACCCAAAAACCAGGCCGGCCAACCTAGAATATTCATGAACCAAGGGAAGAAAGGACCACTGCTTTCTTGATTTACTTTTCCTTACCCTGCTGCACCTACCTTCAGTCTTAATAAATAAACCTTCTCTCATTCTAAATTTAAATAGAAAAATTTAAAGTTCCTTAACCTTACTGGGTTATCTTTAAAAGGGAGTTTTTTGTTTTTGGTGTTTGTATGATTTCTCATTAAGGAAAAGGCTTATTTGATGTACATTTTTCAGTAGAGGCCGTGTAAGTAAGGAAACTCGTTTCTGCCAGGCATCTATCTGAACGTTTAATTAATATTTGTAGTACTCCGTATCATTGCTTCCAGTGGAGCGTAAATGGAAACGAAGGATATGATGTCATGGCCTAAAAAACTAAATTATAATATATTTTGGATCCAGCAATCAGGCTGAGTAACGACCCAGATCTTGGTAGAGAAGATAATAGGACAAGAAAAAAAAAAATGTTTTCTATTATAAGTGCATTCAGTTTTATTCTTACAAATTCTAAGCAATTAGGTTAGTTCCGGGGTTTAGGTTTATTGTTCGGTATACGATAATCCTTAGAACACCTCCAAAACTCGATACAACCCTTAAATTCTTCCTTGGGGCCGAAATGGGCAAGAAGACTCTCCAAATCATGGTCGAAGATATCATCATTGATACTTTTCGAATAATTTCTCATCTCATATTTAAACATTTAATTATTTTTCTCTTTTTCCTCCTTCCTTTTCCTTCAAATTTCCCGCACTTTCTCTTTTTCTAATAAATATTTGCTTAATATTTATTTATTTATTAACTAAATAAATAAATAAATATTAATATTGAGTTTCTTCAATTATATCATTACATTCTAGTCCAGTTCAACTTCCTGGTCCAACGGTCTCTCTGTCAACATCTAAAATTTTAATTTTGGGAAACAGACCGTTGGAACAGAAAGGCGAACTGGAGTAGAAGATCATTTGGACATAGTTGTCTACGGAACCACATATCACTCGTTAACCTAGGCTCTTATATAATGACCAGATACAATAAGTATTTTTAGGCAGGTTTCCCACTGGAAATCAGCTATTAAGGTTGTACTCAAGATTTTCGAAAAATTTCTCCAAATGTCCAATGATTCTTCCTAGATGTCAAAACTTATGTATGTTTACGCACATACACACACAAATTTGTCAGTCTTGTTTCTCAGTTACCAAACTCGATATATAAGTGTTTCATGAATAACATAGGTAAAGTTCATTTGTGGACTGAAATCTGACTGGGGAGGAGTCGTGCAGGGTAAAATCGAAAATTAAAAAAAAAAAGATCTCCGTTATTATGATTCACATAAAAAAAATTGTATATAACCAATACTTTTATATTTGCATTTTTTAATTTTAACTTTTTTTTTAAACCATCCATTTTGTAGTCATCAGCTTAACAGTAATCCAATATACAAGAGAACGTCTTTTACTAAACTTAAATACCCAGTGTTCTTTTCAACAGGCCTTTACTATGAGAGATACATGTAAATACGTTGTGCGTTGACGCCATCAATGACGATTTTACGCTCTTGGATCGAAAATGTCCATTCCCTACATACCAGACTTGGTATTTTAGGGTTTAGTTCAAAACTAGACGTCATGTTCATTAATGTGTGAAGTCGGACAAGAAATTAAGGTGTGAAGGGAAGAATTCTAGTATTAAAAATATTTCTGTAATTTTGAGTCTAATCGAAATTCACCATTCTTGTTAAACATTAGATTTTAGCAGATTTCCCTTATATATATATATATATATATATATATTTGTCTGTTACCGCTCTAGCGGTCGCAATTTTTGTTTAATCCTTACCAAACTTCATATTTAAGCGTTTTATGTAAAAAGAAAAATCAAGTTCGTTAACGGCTGAAATCGGACCAGTGGGAGGGGGGGGGTTTAGAGGGGAGGATTTTCGAAAATTCGAAATATCTCCGTTACTATACGTCGGATTGAAAAATTATACAGAATCAATCTTATTAAAAATTAAATTTACTATAAATATTGTTTATACATTTATTCTCTATCTTGAATATTAACCGAGATATTTGCATTTTTCAGTTTTCACCAAAACGCCACTTCTACTCATGTTACGTAAACAATACTCTGATACATAATAAATCACATTATTGGAAGTTTAAATACCAAAAATTGTATTCAAGAGACCTTTATTATACGAGATACATGCAAATATGTACTGGTGACTCCCCCCCCCCCATCTTAAAGTTTTGGACTACTAAAATTTTATTGATTGAGATAACAATTATTCTGACTCATTATTAATTACAGTACTAGATATAGTAAATAGTTCTCAATAAAATTAATGTGTTATATTCTGATATATTTCAGTAATTGTTTTTCTTTCCGGTGTGAGGCGGGACCCGTTTGTTTACATTTCTAACCCAATGCTTCCTGTCGGCAGGCTATTGAAATTGGCTGAAACATTTCTTATTTCCGTTTGTATTTATTCACGGTGTTGTGTTAGTATGTATATTTATCTATTACTAAACTTCACGAGGGAAATCTGCTTAGTTTACGCAGCTCCTGCGTGACGGACTTTTATACAGTTGTTGCAGAGATGAGCTGAACATAGTATTTTGTAGTATATAGATAGTAATTTGAATTTCCTGTGTGTCCTATTTGGCCAGCTTCCCAATTTGTAAATAAAGAGATTCTTTTTATATTTTGTATATATTATTTATTTATATTTTGAATATGTTATTATTTTATTCTTTTTAAATTTTGAATATGTTATTTAACTCTGATCTCTCTCCAAAACTTATATTTATTTAATCTTTTTATATTGTGTATATATTATATATTTACTCTTTTTATATTTTGTATATATTATTTATTTATTCTTTTTATATTTTGTAAATATTATTTATTTATTCTTTTTATATTTTGTAAATATAATTTATTTATTCTTTTTGTATTTTGTAAATATTTTTTATTTATTCTTTTTATATTTTGTAAATATTTTTTATTTATTCTTTTTATATTGTGTATATATTATTTATTAATTCTTTTTATATTTTGTATATATTATTTATTTATTCTTTTTATTTTTTGTATATATTATTTATTTATTCTTTTTATATTTTGTATATATTATTTATTTATTCTTTTTATATTTTGAATATGCTATTTATTTATTCTTTTTATATTTTGAATATGTAATTTATTTATTCTTTTCATTTTTGAATATTTTATTTATTTATTCTTTTTATATTTTGTATATATTATTTATTTATTCTTTTCATTTTTGAATATGTTATTTATTTATTCTTTTTATATTTTGTATATATTATTTATTTATTCTTTTTATATTTTGTATATATTATTTATTAAACTGTATTTTGGTATAATACAGATTTAAAATTCCATTGATGGTGTTGTTGTTTTAGCTGATCCTGCGAGTAGTTCTAGACTCGGACGGCGAGACAGCGGAAGTGCCCCTGACCCCGGAGACTACTTCTAGGGATGTAGTAGACTGTCTCAGGGACCCCGGCGATGAGGAGTGCTGCCTCGTTCACTCGACCCCTCTCAACCGTAAGTATATCACCACTCTTCCATTATCCGTCGGCTCAAAGGGATTTGTGTGTTATTCCAAGCGATGTGGGGTTCCGGTGACCTTTTCAGCACTAGAATCCCAATGGAATACATGATCATTGCCAATGTCTATCAAATTGTCAATGAGACTCATTGAAACACAAATTGATCATGTTAGAGTAGAATGCAATGACTTGATTAGTGAACGTCGATAGAATTTATGATTGAACCACGTTTATCGGCTAAACACGATTTATCTTCTATTTCCCTAGTCAATAACGACTTCTCTTTTACAGCAATGTGCATGCAAAGTTCTAAGAAGAGTTATTATTTTGCTAGAGAACGGGAGTTAATTTTTTAATAATTTTATGTGATTATTATTCCGAGCTGTTGAAAATAAATAGTAGTTTTATTAAATCTATATATATATATACATATATATATATATATATATATATATATATATATATATATATATATATACATATATATATATATATATATATATATATATATTTATATAATAGAATGTTTGCTTGTATGTCTTTTATAGAAACGTAAACGGGTGAACCGAATTTTATGAAACTTGGTATGTTTATTACTACTAAAACAGGTTCGGTTTCTGGCTATATAAATATTCTCTGAGACGAACAGGAGTGGGGGTTATATGGGAGGCCTGAAATTAAAAATAGCGATATTTCGTCTCCTATTGCTTTTTCGGCAAATATGCACATAACAAAAGTTGTTTATTTTGTTATTCAGAGTAACTTTTGTTATATACTCTTTTGTTGTACACCGAAGTATAAATACGTTATACGCTAAAAACAATGGTGGGAGTCAACAATTTTATATGACACAAAAGACTCAACCGAATTAAACGAGACTCCGTAAGTGATTTGGTATTAACTCCTCCCTGATTATAAGCTATATTAAAATTTCGAATTACGAACAGGAGTGGGGTGTTTATAAGGGAGGTCGCAAATATAAAATCGCGATATTTCGTGATCTATTCAACTTTTTTGGCAAACGTGCATATATCAAAAGTTGTTTGTTTTGTTATTTAAAGTAACTTTTGTTATATGCATTTTTGCCGTACAATGAAGTATAAATGAGGTATACACGAATAACTATAGAAGGGGTCAACAATGTTATGGGTCACGAAAGACTAAATCGAAATCAACTCCGTACTTTTGACTATAAGCTATATTAAAATTTTTAGGAACCAACAGGAGGGGGGCGGGTTGTTAGGGAGGCATGAAATGAAAAATTGTCGTATTTCGTTTCCTATTGTTTTTTTGGTGAACGTGCACATGACAAAAGATATTTAATTTGATATCTAGAGTATTTTTTATTATATACATCTTTATCGTAATTTAGTATTTTAGTTGGTGGCGCAGCAACGCGCGCCGGGTACAGCTAGTACGTAATATTAATAACAGAAGTTAAAGCAGATAGACGAAGCCGCAGGATAGCAGCTCCAGAAAGACTTCTGGGAAGTTAATATAAATATTTCTTCTAGGGAACGTATTGGCCTCCTGTGTAAATCGAGATTAATATAAATACTTCACGACTCATCCAAGATGATTTAAAAAATCAAATTGTTTGGTTGATTGAAGCTATTCATTCATAAATCTATCACTCAAACCATTAAACTCATTGCCCGATTGGTGACCCCTGTATTACCTGAGAGAATAATGAATTCAATTGTAAAAATTATAGATAAAAAGATTAATACTTAGATCCCGGTTTATTTCAGTTTCTCACTATAGAACCTTACAATCCATTTTTCCTCAGGCATTTGTTGTGAAAAACGTTCTGATTTTTTTAAAAATTAAAATGAGGTTCGCGATAAATGATTTCCTTTATAAATGCTATTTTGTCCATAGTTTCATCTTGTATATTGATTTGATAATTACTTCTTTACTTGGAAAAGTGGTTGAGAGATGGATAAGGTAGTAGTTATTGGGTGTTAAATTGGTAGGCTTAGTTGCATAATAATTTTTTAATTTTCCACAGGAAGCGAGTTCTTTCTTGAACATTTGGAAAACATACTAATGGTTTATTGTTTTATGTATTTAATTGTCTGCTACAAACCAGCGGGGTTTTAGCAGGTTTTATGGTATATTCATTTAACAATTCTCGACTGTTAACTTCAAAATTTGGAAACGTTGTCTTCATTGTCAGCAACACTCTCCTCTCTTTAAGGCTTACCTCTTAATATGTCTTTCATTCATTTCTGACCAGTTACCACCTTGAAAAAAATTTTACTTCGATTTTTTAAGCGAATTATCTAAAAATTAAATCAAATTTTCGATGAACCAGATTGCTACATTTTGAGCCTCCTATAATCTTATAGCCCATATTCTATTTAGGCTTTCCAAAGCCTGCACGTTTCCTTCGTGGAATATTTAGTGAACAAAGTAGCTGAGTTGTAAAAGGAGAGAGATGGGCGCCATATAGAATGTGAGGGATATACTGTCCGGGAAGTGAAGGTTGGCAAAGGAAACGCCCCCTAAATTTATTCAGAACTGGCTCCCCCTGTCTGCACTTGCCTCAAGGAATAAATAAAACAATATCATGGCTCTCTACGAATAAAACTGAGTAAGGCTATTAATTCTTTCTCTCAGCAACATGTGCGATCTCTCTCTCTCTCTCTCTCTCTCTCTCTTTCTCTACGCCAGGCATTTATATTAGCGTGAGGATGGTAACGATACGTCGTATTTAAAAATAAAGAAATACCCAAATAGATATTTTTCTTAATAATTGTAGTTTCCCCAAAATAGAATGTGAATATGCATTTACTTTATAGTCAGTGATAGTGGGAGGGACCAATCGAATGAACGGAGAGAAGATTGCAGGGCAGAGCAGAAAGTGCTAGAGAAATGAGTTAAAATGTTCGATTCGTAGAGAAACTCCAGGAGGAACAAACAAACTGAGGGGATCTTAGAATAAAGTAATAGAATGTATGGAAGGAAAGGATAGAGGAAGAGAAAGATAGGTGATTTGGTGGGGAGGGGTTATTAAAGAGTATGGGATGAGCAGAGGGGTTGAATGGCAAACAAAGAAAAGAGACAAGAACCAGAATATGATAAGTTGAAATGTATCTGTCGAAAAGAAATTTGAGGGAGAGAATATTCTAAATTGTATTGCTTTACCATATGCGGGAAGCGTACGAGAGGGTGTGGAGAAAAAGAAGAAAGGGGTAGCGGAATGTATGTTTAGAGAGAGTGGTTGTTTTAGGCCGTGGAGGACGTTGGAGGGATAGAAAGAATAAAGAGGGAAGAGGGAGGATTCTGTCTAATGAGGATTGTGAATGGAAATAGAATAAATTGTGGGGGTAAGGCCATATCAGGGAGGATAATTGGCGGTGGGATTAGGAGTAAGGAAGAAATAGAGAACAAGTTTGCAAGGAATTATCCAAGAGTCCTTGTGGCCGATGAAATGATGAGGGTGAAAGAGAGGGGTGAAGTATGGGCAAAGGGTGTGAAGAATTGTGTGAGGTTAGGAAAGAGTTCTTATTAGTCCGAAGTGAGAATACAAATAAAGCGAGAGTTAAGAGATTGGGAGAAACAAAGAGACCGGAAAGAAAAAGATTGGGAAAGTCGAGAGAAGAGGCAGCAGAGTCTGTGTGTGTAGATAGAGAGAGAGTGAGGGGGGAGGTAGAGAGAAAGTGTGTAGGGGGAGGAAGATCGGTACGGGGAGGGAAAAAGGGATACGGAGGGGATGGAGGGGTGATTGGGAGAGAAAAAGGTATAAGGAGAGAGGTATCGGAAAGGGCGTGGAAGGAAGAAAGGGGAAGCGAGGTGGGACTAGAGGTGTTAATGAGGAGTAAATGAGCTCTAACTCGGGGACAGCCGCAGATTACCGTGTTAGCTCCCCCGACGTCATCATCATCAACCCCTCATCACTCCACCCCCCACCCCTAACTCTATATTTACCATGCCCTTCGGCCTTCCCCGCCTCTTATCACTAGGGCCCACTCACTCCCTTCTACTTGATAGCCCCTAATACAATCATGGCGTGCCACCAACTAATGATATTTAGTAGTTTGCATCATGCGGCTCTCACCCCTCTCCGAGTCAATACACTTCCTCCAAGGGGTTTTCCTTATGCCCAGAGTTTTTTCGAGAAATGAAATGAACAATTATGATTTCCCCTGGTAACCAGAAAAAGTCATCATCTTTTTTTTATTACCACTCTTCCCGCGTTTCAATCAAATCAACTAATGGTTGATCTATTCACAGGTTTTTCTTGTTGTAAGTTTTTTAAATGTATTCTTTTTTTGAGAGAGAGGGTTACAACATAGATCATAAGATTAACGATATTTTGCCATATTTCGGGTTTATAGATAATTTAACACATTGTAGTGAAAACTACGTTTATGAAAAAAAGTCCGTCACGCAGGGGCTGCGTAAACTAAGCAGATTTCCCACGTGAAGTTTTACAATAGAGAAATCTGCCTAATAACAACTGTAGTAGTAAGAAACCTCTAAACCTAAAACATTATTTAGGGCGTAATAACCCAGTGGTTTTTAGCCCCAAAAAACAGTTAACCTAACCTCAAAACCTATTCACGAGGGACGAATAGTTATGGAAACGGCCACCAGAGCTCTCGGCGGAAAGTCCGAACTTAGCCTACTTGTGACCACACGCAGAATACAAATGCAAATATCTCGGTTAATATTCAAGATAGAGAATAAATGTATATAACAATATTTATAGTAAATGTAATTTGCAATAAGATTGATTCTGTCCGAACGATAGGTCCGATTAATAGGTCCGAATTTTTCGGTCCGACGTATAGTAACGGAGACATTTCGAATTTTCGAAAATCCTCCCCTCTAAACCCCCCCTCCCACTGGTCCGATTTCAACCGTTAACGAACTTGATCTTTCTTTTTACATAAAACGACTAAATATCGAGTTTGGTAACGATCAAACAAAAATTGCGACCGCTTGAGCGGTAACAGACAAATATATATATATATATATATATATATATATATATATATACAATTTTGAACGGACATCATTTTCGTCATCTACTAGGTAGGATCGATGGACATTTGAAGAAAAATTTCGAAAATTCCGTCATGAGTACAACCTCAATAGCTGATTTCCCTTAAGGGAAATCTGCTAATTAAAGAGAGTTAATCCCATATTTAAGAAGTAGATGAAAGGAGCCGACCGATGGAAGGACCATTGGCGCCCGAAGTGTCTCCACTACGCCGTCTGTCCATTCTCGGTCTTCTTTTTGATAAACGCCACTCGGCTATAAAAGAGGCCCAGCTCGCCCCAAGAGTTAGTTTGTACTTAGTTCTCTTCAAGTGAATAACAATTTTAATGAACATTGCATTTTATTTGCAGTGCGGTAAAGTGTTTTATGTAAAGTACAGTGTATTGCCATGTTTATGTAATAGCAATGCAGTGCCGATTTCTTTGTGAAGATCAGTGCAGTGTCGCATTTCTGTGAACTTCAGTGATCGTGAGTTATTTTGCAGTGTAATAAGAAGTGAAGCTATCGGTGCATACTGTGAGTAATAGATAAGAATAATTTCATAAGTGTGTAGTGCATTTCCAAATAAATTGTGCAGTGATAAAATCTCTGAAGCTTGTGTGATCAATTTTGCAATCCAAAAGAACTCTAATAAACAACGTTTACTACTGTTTTTGTAATAAACGTTACAATACACGTATGTTGAAATATACCGGTTTTATACAGATTCCATCTTCAATCGTTTATTGGCTCCCCCAGCCCTTATCTTTACTACTATTAAGGGCTTCATAATTTTAACTAAAACTAAAGAGTTCTGTTCTTATTCAGATATATATATATATATATATATATATATATATATATATACCTATCTTGTCCGATGTCATGGGCGAAGTCTTCCATTCTGGTGTCCATGCTCTCCGGTCTCAGGTGTTACCAAGAAACGTTCGTCATATGCCTACATCTAGAGGATACCTTGGATGTATTTTTTCGTCATTTACATTCAATTCACTCCACGACTGAGATCAGAAATGCAACTAGCAGGGGTAAGAAGATACCATTTCTAGACTTCCTGATAGAAAACATTGTTGAATAGACAGCTGGGTACTCAGTTTAGAGTAAAAAACAAACCAATCGGAAGACCACCCTAAAACAGTTGTAATATATTTTCTTCTATCTACTATATGTACAACGAAAAATATTGCACGCGTTCTTAGAAAACATGGAATTGATACAGTATTGAAGGATGATGACGATCATGAAGGATCACCTCCTTACCAATGTGCCTGCAATATTCTTTCTTCCTGTAGTTGAGAATATATCAGCCAGGCACATCAGGGGATTGTCGCAAGCAACAAAGTCCCAGAAAACATCAAGAGAGAAAAAAGTTCTCATAGCAGACTCGGCAATAGCAAAACATATTTGACAAGCAAGCAATACTAGAATGGAACCGTAAAAGAAGCGCTATAATTAGTCAAATTCCCTAAGAACATCAACTCAGTTGATTACAGTTTGATTATTTGATACGATGCATAGAATTTGAGACATTTTCGGATTAATTTGTTGACCTCCCTTACAACTTCCTCTTACAATTAGTATGACTCATACGATATGCACACTACATATTTGATACTAAAATAACTGTAATAAAGTTAAAAAACTGTTTCATTTTTTTTTGGAGGGGGAGTATGTAGAGCTTGGAGATTTTAACCTCTGGGACTTTTGGGATTCGCGAACAATATTTTACAAGAATTTACCAGATTCCAATTCGTACCTCTACGTCTAGAAATAGTATCTTCATTTCTTTTTCAACTTCAATTTTAGTTTTAATGACCAAAACCCCGTCAACCCGGAATGAGTTGACTTAAGTACCGAGGGGGTGGGGCAGTGATCCCGAGATCTTAGAGGCTTAATGTATTTAGTCACTTAGAGGAGCTGTCAAACGTATATACTCGCTAGACACTAGACAGCCGCTAATTCACAACCATTTCCGTGTGCTGATACATAACAGATCGCGGGAAGAATTTTTACATAGTGAGCAACTCGAAGTATAATACCCGTTAACCAAGGAGGTTCTGGAATGGGCTGCATCCAGTAGACTGACGGGCCTGCTGATTCCCGAATATAGGAGAGTTCTTGTCTTCAGTCCGATTTACCTATAGCAATGTTGCATAAACACGCTCGTGAATTAAATTTCTCCCTTGTTGGGTATCCATCCTACAACTATTTTTGCATTTAGCGTATTGGTAAACGTACCCACTGTGTTTTAGTTAAAATTATTGTTGTAACAATGTCATTAGCGAATTTTCCCTAACCATCCTTATACACGTATTACTCATCGCAACCTACTGCATATGAGTTTGTATAGGAAAGCAATGCTGTAAATTTATAATTTATTTGTTTCCTTCAGGTTTGATAATTTTCTAAATCATTACCCTTATGTAGTTTCATTTGCTTCTAAATAATAGAGTAATTTATTTCTCAAGAGCGTCGCTGACTATAAGTTAGCGAGAAAACCGATTGTAAAATTCTGCCAAGTTGAAAGCAAAGAAAAATCAGAGCTGTAAGCTTTGTATTCTTAAGTTCGATGAGCGGGCGGTAATTGAATTCTTCAAGACTCCTCTTTGCCGTGTATTTATTCGTTGCTTCTCAGAGGGGGGTGGAGGGTATAATCTGGGGGACTTTTTACATTCTCTCTTTCCTTCTCGCAAAGGCCAACTCTACTACTTTGAAAGTTGAAAAAAAAAGGTCAGTCTTTGATAAGATGTTTAGAGAGAGAAAGTGAGTAAGTGAGTGAGAGAGAGAAGGGGTTTGAGACAGAGAGAGAGTGATAGAGAGAGTGAGAGTGATAAAGAGAGTGAGAGAGAGAGAGAGTGAGTGGGCTTTAGACCGCGGTTCCTTCGAATCAACACGGAGAGGTCCTCAAAGGGAAGTTAACTCAATTCAAGACAATTTTGTTCTTTAAGCGAGCCGTGGAAGTGAGTAACGAGCTAAACCACATTTATAACTTGCACCGCTCTTCTTGCAATGCCGACTTGACTTTCGTAATACGCGAATAGTACTGTATTTAGAAAAAAGTACGCCACGCAGGAGTTGCGTGAACTAAGCAGATTTCCCACGCAAAGACTTACTATATATAAATATACATACAGTTAACAATACCATAAATGTCAAGTGCACAAATACAAACGGTAATGAGACATCTTTCAGCCAGTTTACAATACAAGTTAATAATCTCTAAAACTGAAAGCGGCTGAATTGTAAACAAACAGGCCAGCCAACCTCGTCGCGCTAAATAGGTAGATAGACCGGAATGACAAACAACTAATGAAATATATCTGAATATAACTCATTAATTTTATTGAAAACAATTTACTAATGCTAGTGCTGTGATTTGTAATGAATCAGAATCAGTTTTATCTCAAACACTCAAATTTTAGTACTCCAAGTTCAAAGTGGGGGGATCAGCGAAACGTATTTGCATATATCTCACAAAGTAAAAGTTCAATAAAAACAATAATTGTATTTAATCTTGTAATGAAGTGGTTCTTGATATAACAGCATAATGTAAATATGACATGGTAGGAGTGGGAGTTCGTTGAAGGCTCAAAACTGAAAAATACAAATGTCTCGGTTAATATTCAAGGTAGAGAATAAATGACAGCTAGAGCGTTAACAGACATGAATTACTATTTAGTATTTTTCCTTCGTCTAAGCATTATTATATATATATATATATATATATATATATATATATATATATATATATATATATATATATATATATATTAGCTGATTTTCCTTAAGGGGAATCAGATATTGAGGTCGTACTCATTACGCGATTTTCTAAAATTTTCTGCAAATGTCCATCGATCATTCTCAGGAGATGACGAAAATGAGGCCCGTTCTTAATTATATATATATATATATATATATATATATATATACATATATATATACATATATATTTGTCTCTTAACGCTCTAGCGGTCGCAATTTTTTTTTTGATCGTTACGAAACTCGATATTTAACCGTTTTATGTAAAAAGATCAAATTCGTTAATGGCTGATATCGGAATAGAGAGAGGTGGGATTTTCGAAAATTCAAAATATCTCCGTTATTATGCTTCGGATCGAAATATTGTATAAAACTAATCTTATTTCAAATTAAATGTACTACAAATATTGTTATATACATTTATTCTCTATCTTGACTATTAACCGAGATATTTGCATTTTTATGAAGTCTGTGGTCGGGTATAGTTCGGATTATTCGGTCATTTCCGTCATTCCTCGGCTCAGGTGAGAGGCTTCTTCTAACCTTACCTGTCGTTTCTAACCTTACCTTACCTTCCTTCGTTACTTTGTGAGATTTATGCAAATACGTTCTGTTCATCCGCCCCCCCCTTCTTTAGTTCATGGACTACTAAAATTTGAGTTATTAAAATATAAATTATTCTTACAATAAAGAAGCCGTTTCAGTTGGGAATTTATTTTAATTAACTGAAAAATTTCTCATTACCGTTTGTATTTAATCAAGGTGGTATTGTGTTACCAGTATGCAGATTTCTCAATTGTAAAACTGGGGCTCAGGTTAGCCATGTGATTTAAAGCGTTGACTTTTATCTCACATGGTAAACCTAGAGTGGCGAGTTCGATTCTCGCCTGGGCAAAGGAAATTATTTAGTGACGAAATTCATTAAATAACATCCTAAAATCCCGCCCTGGCTAGAAAAGGGTGGTAACCTGTAGATAACCCGTCCCAATTAGCCTAAGTTGCAAAAAGTGGACGTTAATAAATAATAATGATAATAATTGTAAAACTTCACATGGGAAATCTGCTTAGTTTACGCAGCCCCTGCGTGATGGACTTTTTTGTGAAGTTAGTAGGTTTTTTTATGTTAGTGTAAGCGTTAGATTTAATTTCTGGTTCACCATGGTTGGAAATGGCTGTTAATATGTAGATGAAACGTTCCAATAGGACAAAGTGGCTGCCAATCAATAATATTATTTTACTATTTCCAAGTCTGTCGGTATTTTACTGCCTGGTCGTTTATTGTACGAAGCCAACACTTTCAATGCGATGATAAATATAATTTTCAAAGCAGTCAAAAGATTTACTTATCTATATATATATAAAATTGTAACCTCTGTCTGTACATTGATTTTTTTCGCGAAATTTCACGATAACTTTTCGTTTCACATGTCCTAGACACCATAACTGCAATTTGTTTCTTTGGTGTCTGTTTGTTTGTTTGTTACCTTTTCACGCATAAACGGCTGAACCGAATTTTATGAAACTTGGTATGTATATTAGTACTAACCCAACTTAGACTTTAGGCTATATTAAAATTCTCTGAGATGAACAGGAGTGGGGGTTATAAGGAAGGCCTGAAATTAAAAATAGCGATATTTTGTTTCCTATTGGTTTTTCGTCAAATATGAGCATAACAAAAGTTGTTTATTTTGTTATTTAGAGTAACTTTTCTTATATACACTTTTTTCATATACCGATTAATAAACGAGATATACGCTAAAACCTACAGCGGAAGTGAACAATTTTATTTGGGACAAAAGACCCAACCGAAATGAATAAAACTCGGTATGTGTATTAGCACTAACGCTTTCATTATAACAAGCTACACCAACATTTCTAGGAACGGGCAGGAGTGGGGGTTGTAAGGGATGCCTGAATTTAAAAATAGCGGTATTTCGATTTCTATTCGTTTTTCGGCAAATATGAACATAACAAGAGTTGTTTATTTTGTTATTTAGAGTAACTTTTGTTATATAAACTTTTTTCGTATACCGAATTATAAACGAGATATACGCTAAAACATATAGCAGAAGTGAACAATTTTATTTGGGACAAAAGACCCAACCGATCTAAATAAAACTCGGTATGTGTATTAGCACTAATGTATTCATTATAATAGGCCATACTAACATTTCTAGGGACGGGCAGGAGTGGGGGTTGTAAGGAAGGCCTGAATTTAAAAATAGCGGTATTTCGTTTTCTATTGGTTTTTCTGCAAATATGCACATAACAAAAGATGGTTATTTTGTTATTTAAAGTAACTTTTGTTATATACACATTTTTCGTATACCGAATTATAACCGAGATATACAGTAAAACTAAAGTAATTTGCGTAGAAATATTGATATGCTCAACAATTCTGTCCAATATGAACTACCAGGTACCTCACCGGGAAAAATTAATTCAAATCTATGTTAATATTTTGTCCTTAATAGCTGAAATCTATGCATAATGCACAGGAGACGGGAAATATGATAATTTGGAGGACAGTGAAGTCTTACAAAAAAAAAACGACGGGTATAAACCCTAAACACTGGGACGGGGAAATGTCAAAATAATATGCAAAGTAAAGCCTTGCCAAAAAAATACCATAAATATTCAGCCTCAAATGAATTCCCAGGCGAAGCCGGGTATCTGAGCTAGTATATACATATAAAGCTTGACACTTGTGCAGACACAATGTTTATGCTACTTAAAACATTCATACAGAACAAGAAATGAAAGACTCCACTAGATGGACAGCCTTTTGATAACAAACAGGCCATCGAAGAATTAGATATCATTTCATTATACAGTGCAATCACCATAATCTGAAATAATTGCTGCAGGGCGGTGTTTGGATTACCACAAAGTCTGGATTATGGAAAGTTTCCGGAAAAAAAGGCTCAATTTTACACATTTCTCTAGTATTCATACTATTTATGTTACAAAAAAAGAGATAAAGAGGTTCATGTTTTAATTAAAGAGTCAGTTATTTTTTTTTTGCTGAGACTTCTTTACCTCCTTTGATCACCCGTTGCACAACAATATGTAATAACCACTTCGAAAGAAAAATGAACAGTGACTAAATTCCGACTTGAATATTGAAGAAGAAGGCGTAGAATTCAACGGAAATTAGAACGAGTTTAGGCTAAAACAATTCCTGCAAATCCAACTAAACAGCTACGTGTTTTTCAAAGAATTTCATCTTTCTCCCCCATTTTTTCATTTTAAGCATTACCTTCTATTGTTTCTTAAAAAAATAATTTTAGTAAATTTGTTTTCTCTCAGCCAGTTTGGATTATGGAGATTACACTGTATATATATATATATATATATATATATATATATATATATATATATACTAGCTCAGATACCCGGCTTCTCTCAGGAATTCATTTGAGGCTGAATGGTGACGGTATATTTTTGGCAAGGCTTTACTTTGCACAATATTTTGACATTTACTCGTTCCAGTGTTTAGGGTTAATACCTGTTGTTGGAATTTGTTAATAACAAAATTATTTTTTTATGTAAGACTTCACTGTCCTGCATATTGTCATATTTCCCGTCTCCTGTTCCATTATACATAGATTTGAATTATTAAGGAGAAAATATTGACATACATTTGAATTAATTTTTTCAGGTCAGGTACCTGGTAGTTCATATCGAAAAGAAGTGTTGAGCAAGTTTCTCTAAATAACAAAATAAACAACTTTTGTTATGTGCATATTTGCCGAAAGTGCTATAGGAAACGAAATATCACTATTATTAATTTCAGGCCTTCCTTATAACCCCCACTCCTGCCCGTCCCTAGAAATGTTAGTATGGATTATTATAAGGAAGGCATTAGTACGAATTCACATACCGAGTTTGGCTTAGTTCGGTGGAGTCTTTTGTGCCAAATAAAATTGTGGACTCCCGCTATAGTTTTTAGCGTATAACTCATTTATACTTCCGTATACGGCAAAAGTGTATTAAACAAACGTTACTCTAAATTATAAAATAAACAACTTTTGTTATGGACAAATTTGCTGAAAAAGCAATAGGAAACGAAATGTCGCTATTTTTAATTTCATTCCTCGCTTATAACCCCCACTCCTGTTCGACTTAGAGAATATTAATATAGCCTAAAGTTTAAGTTGGGCTAGTAGTAATATACATACCAAGTTTCATAAAATTCGGTTCAGCCGTTTATGCGTGAAAAGGTAACAAACAAACAAACAGACACCAAAGAAACAAAATGCAGTTATGGTGTCTATGACATGTGAAACGAAAAGTTATCGTGAAATTTCGCGAAAAAAATCAATGTACAGACAGAGGTTACAATTATATATATATGATGGGTGTGGGAAAAAAAAATACCGTTTTATTAGCAGATTTTTTAGCGTTATTAAAAGACAAACAGCGTAGTAAAAATAATAAACTTAATATTCACTTTTATTGCAAAATAGTAAAAAACAATAAATAGAAAACTTAGATGTCATAAAATTACAACCGTTCAATTCTTCCAACTATCACCCGCAAATAGATAGGAAACTATATATATATATATATATATATATATATATATATATATATATATATATATATACACATTCAACACTTAATATAGGATTGCAGACTACTGACTAATGAACGACAAAAACTAAACAAGACATTGAACAAAAAAAAAGGCAAATTTCTAGCAGAAGAAGACAAGTTATTTTTAAAGTATAATAATGGTTTTAAAATACTTGCAGGACATGCTTTTAATACAATTAATAATTTGAATACTTATTATAGTTAATACAACTACTATACTGTAAATATTTATGGATATTCAATAATTCTTTTTAAGACTAATAATTTTCTCTTTATATGTTTTTACTTTAATTAAACGTTGTTATTATTAATTATATATATATATATATATATATATATATATATATATAAAATTTCCATGTCACAATGTTAGTTACCGTACTCCTCAGAAACGGCTTTACCGTTTTTTACCAAATTTTATATGCGTATTCAGTAGTTCTGAGAATCGGCTACTGTCTATTTTTCATACCCCTAATTAATAAGGGTTGTTCACCCTTAATATTTTTTTTTAAATTTTTGGACGAAATTTTTTGTTTTTATTTTTTTTTTATAATGTGGCATTAAAAAATACATACAACCCTAAATTTTTACTTTTTTATCACCAACCCCTATTTTTTATAGCCATTTTAGTAATTTAATCATTATCATCCCGCTCGATAACTGATCAATTATAGTGTTTTTAACTGTACTTCGATTAAAATTTCAATTTGCAATGACAATCAACAAATCCCAAGGCCAAACGATGTCTATTTGTGGCTTAGATTTGAGTACACCATGTTTTTCACTCGGTCAATTGTACGTAGCATGCTCCCGAGTGGGTAAACCATCCAGTTTGTTTGTGCTCGCTAAGGGTAGGCTAACAAAAAATATTGTTCACGCTATAGCATTAAAAGATTGATGTTGTTTGTTAGTGTTACTGTCGTAGTTAATATGTGATATGTAATTTTAAGAAATAAACTATAATAACTTAAAAATAATATTGTTTGGCGTTTGTTATTTTTATATTCCCTTATCGTTCATAGCGCTCCATGCCTATACCATGCATACACACTTATAATAAGTAAGTTACTTTTTGTCTACACTAGAATTTATCTAGAAACTAGAAATAATTTATATGGCAAAACAACGTTTGCCAGGTTATCTAGTATATATATATCATACTTTTGATATATTTTATATATGTATAAAGTAATTGTAACACACTACAAAAGCATGTGATATGCTAAGTTGCATGGGACTTGCAGAAACAAGTAAACGGCCTTCTTGAAGAAATCAAATAAATAAAATACACACACACACACACACACACACACACACACACACACACACACACACACACACTTGTCTGTTACCGCTCCAGCTGTCGCGATTCTTGAGTTATCTTTACCAAACTCGATATATAATCGTTTTATGTTAAAAGAAAGATCAAGTGCGTTAATGGCTGAAATAAAACTAGTGGAAAGGGCGGGGGAGATAGAGGTGATATTTTCAAATATTCATAATATCTCCGTTACTATACGTCGAAAAATATTATTGAACCTATCTTATTTCAAAATTAACTTACTATAAATGCAGTTATATACATTTTTTCTATGTCTTGAATATTAACCGAGGCATTTTCATTTTTCAGTTTTCAGTCTTCAGCAAACATCCCTCCGACTGATGCCCTATAAGCAATAAGCTTTTATATCATAAACCACTTTATCCCAAGTTTAAATACCAAATATTGTTTTCATTAAACGTTTACCGTGTGAGGTACATCCAAATACGTAGTGCGATTACGTCATCAATTGAGATTTTGAGGTCGTGAGTTGAAAACATTTATTACTTCTTTAGCCATATTCGGTAATTAACTTTTCCATTACAAACTGAAGAGAGCATTATTTAACTGCTAAAATCAGGGTTGGAAAAGGAGGAATTGTGAAAATTCCAAATATCTCCCTTATTATGAGTCGTATCGCAAAATGTTTCAAAACCAATCTTGTTAACCTATTGATGCTCTACAATTGTTGTCCTATACATTTTTTCTTTACTCAAGTATTAAGCGAGTTATTTGCCCTTTCATGGTCGGTGCCCCTTCATTCCCCCCCCCCCCCACAACACTTTTATTCGTTGGTTGTTTTTTTTTATATAGTAATTGAGAATGAGATGACAAGTGTCTTTTACGAGCACGTGGGAAATCCGCTTAGTACACGCAGCCCCTGCGTAAGGACGTTTTTATTTTAAACCATCTAATTACTTAAACTGTCAATTTGCTCATAGAATGTTGGACTTTGGCGAAGGAAATGTACATAAAACCACCTTTTGGGAAGCCAGTGGTAGAATTAGGAAAATGCAAAGAGAATTAAATGCAATTAGCCTTGGATTTAATATTAACATTTTTCCCTGCAGAAGAGAAAAAATGTAAAAAACGATTTTCAGACAATAATGAGTTTGTATTTCTATGTGTCTAATAATAATGTGAAATTCTATCAATGCAATGGTTAATGATCTATTTGATTATAATTACTCAATGTATCACTTTGTCCATTATTAATTATAATTGCTATTAATCTGTCGGATATTCAATAGCCGCTTGCATTTAAATGACTAACAAGGGGTGTGCATGGCCTTCCCCCCACCCATTTGAACGAAAATGGTTTAGTGTTTAGTACCTGGTGAGAAACAAATTCTGTTAAAGCGAGAGCATGTACATCTCACGCATTCATCTAAAAATAAAGTCCGTCACGCAGGGGCTGCGTAAACTAAGCAGATTTCCCACTTCAATAGAGAAATCTCCATACGAGTGCCGATCAGTTACGGAAACGCCCGAACTAGCTTTCGGTGGGAACCATAGCTCGTCCGTTACACTTATTAAAAATGCAAATAACTCGGTTAATATTCATGATAGAGAATAAATGTATATAACAATATTTATAGTAAATTTAATTTTCAATAAGAGTGGTTTTATACAATATTTCGTTGAGACGTATAGTAACGGAGATATTTCGAATTTACGAAAATCCCTCCTCTAAACCCCCCCTCCCACTGATCCGATTTCAGCCTTTAACTTTTTAACTTAATTTTATCTTCCTTTTTACATATAACAATTAAATACCGAGTTTGGTGACGAATAAAATAAAAATTGCGACTGCTAGAGTGTTAACAGACACACACACCTATATATATATATATATATATATATATATATATATATATATATATATATATATATATATAGTTTTTTAGTTTTTAACGGACTTCATTTTCGTCATCTGGGTAGGATCGATGGACATTTGTAGAAATTTTTCGAAAATCGCGTCATGAGTACGACCTCAATAGCTGATTTCCCTTAAGGGAAATCTGCTAAAAAAAGATTTGCCTAAAGTCTTGACGTGTTGCTAGGGCACATACTTCAACGGGATGGCTCAGTGTACTACATTACATATTTTTGTAACCACAAGGTCTCAAGATCGATTCTCGCCCGGGAGAGACTATTTTTTTCCCTGGAATTTTTTTTCTTTTTGATTATATTCGTAGATGCGTTTATTTAATATTAATAAACCAATAAATTTTTTTTTTTATTATTGGCATTTAATTTTTAACCTGTTCCATATATTTAAAAAAAATAGAATGCTTTCTGTCTTAAATATAATAGATACAAAGAAATATCTATTATTATAAGAACAGTTTTAGAGACACTTGAAAAACATAAATATATAGAAAGACTTTTAAAATTTTCTAGCTCTAGACATAAAAATATTCTTTAACACTTTTATATTTTAGAGCTATATTTTCATTATGCTTGGCCTTGGAACGTATTTTTCTATCATCGAGTTAAAAATTTCATCAAGTGTCTCCAAAACTGCTCGTACTTGATTGAACAGAATCGCAAAATATCATTCAGAGAGGATTGTATTAAAATTCATTCTATTCTTCACTACCATTATCATCCCCAAAAAAAATCGTAACTTTATAATAGAAATACATTTCAGTGATGCAAGGCCAAGCATAATGAAAATATAGCTCTAACTTATAAAACTGTTAAAGAATATTTTTAAGTCAAGATCTAGAAAATCTTTGAAATATCTTTATTAACAGTAAAATAAAATAATTGAAAATAAACGGACAAAGCTATATAAACCCATTTTAAAATATTATCAAACTATCCGCGTTATTATTGATGATTGTTATAGACTTATTTATTCAATTAATAGTAATATATTTCTTGTATAATAATAAATATATACCTATTCTGTGTCTCGATTTTCGAAACTTTTCTTCAAATGTCCATCCATCATACCCAGAAGATGACGAAAATGAGGTCCGTTATAAATTTTATATATATATATATATATATATATATATATATATATATTTGTCTGTTAACGCTCTAGCGGTCACAGTTTTTCTTTGATGGTTACTAAACTTGATATTTAAACGTTTTATGTAAAAAGAAATATCAAGTTCCTTAATGGCTAAGGAGGTTTAGAAGGGTGGAGGAATTTCGAAATATCTCTGTTACTATACGTCTGATTGAATAAATTGTATAGAACCAATCTTATTGGAAATTACATTTACTATAAATGTTGTTATATACATTTATTCTCTTTCTTGAATATTAACCGAGATATTTGCATTTTTATTAAGTGTAACGGACGAGCTATGGACGCTATTCGTTCCCGCCGAAAGCTATTCGTTCGGCCGTTTCCGTAACTGTTCGGCAATCGTATGGAGATTTCTCTATTTTATGACTTTCCGTGTGAAATCTGCTTAGTTTTAGCAGGCCCTGCGTGAGGGACTTTTAATTTTTTTATTAGACGGAAATTTAGAGTTAATTTATTAGAAGTTATATTTTTATTATATTTATAATGAAATCATATTACTTGAAACGAATTTAACTTTGCCAGCTAATTTGCCAGGACGGTGCGATAGTCCTAGGTATTGTGTATGTGGGTGAGGAGTGATGGAGAGACTGTATAGAGAGGCAGTCAGCTGGTCCCAGGTGAATGGCATAGCAGTGCATAATGAGCCAGCTATCCCAGACATCCCATGCCTACTATACCATACCTTCTACCTCGCTGCCTCCAACCTCCTAGCAATGTTCCCTCAATAATCTATATCATCAATGAGATTGCTATTTACGGATATAGTCGAATTTATTGACAATGCAAGATGGCGCCGGACTCTGGCCTAGACCTATGTTTTCTTTTTTCACTCTAAAAACATTTTGAGTATCTCGTCAGCATAGTCTTTATAATGTCTCTCCTTGCTGGTATAGGAAAAGTGGCTCCAATGCCAACAGTAACAGTTTAACAATCTAACAGTGAGAGTAACAATCTCACTCCTGCCACAACGATTATCATTGAACGTCTACTTTTAGCAGATTTTCCTTAAGGGAAATCAGCTATTGAGGTCGTACTCATGCGAGTTTCGAAAAATTTCTTCAAATATCCATCGATCCTACCCAGGAGATGACGAAAATGAGGTCCGTTCCAAATTATATATATATATATATATATATATATATATATATATATATATATATATATATATATATATATATATATATATTTGTCTGTTAATGCTCTAGCGGTCGCAATTTTTGTTTGATCTTTACCAAACTCGGAATTTAATTGTTTTGTGTAAAAAGGAAGATCAAGTTCGTTAATGGCTGAAATAAGACCAGTGGGAGGGGGGGTTGAGAGTGGGGATTTTTGAAAAATCAAAATATCTCCGTTATTATGCGTCGGATCGAAAATTTTATAGAATAAATCTTATTGCAAATTAAATTTACTATAAATATTGTTCTATACATTTATTCTGTATCTTGAGTATTATCCGAGATATTTGCATTTGTATTCTGCGTGTGGTCACCAGTAGGATATGTTCCGACTTTCCGCCGAGAGCTCTGGCGGCCGTTTCTATAACTATTCGTCCCTCGTGAATAGGTTTAGAGCTTAGGTTAACTATTTTTTGGGGCTAGAAACTACTGGGTTATTACGCCCTAAATAATGCCTGGGTTTAGAGGTTTCTTACTACTACAGTTGTTATTAGACAGATTTCTCTATTGTAAAACTTCTCGTGGGAAATCTGCTTAGTTTACGCAGCCCCTGCGTGACGGAATTTTTAGGCTTCAAGACATGATTATTTTTCTCCATGTGGGAAATCATCTTAGTTAACGCAGGACACTGCTAAATGGGCTTTCGCCCTTATGTTTACATAATAGGTGATCGTTGTTTGCTTAATATTACATAACTATACTTTCCGTGACATTTAACTAATTAAATTTCTTTTGATTACACGCAGGGCAGTTTACAATCAATGTTAAAATTACAATAATAAATTAGTAGAACTTTTTAACTGTAAATCTGTAAACATTTCCTTAGTAGAAATGTCTTAAACAAGGCAAATAAAACAAACAAATTCACACTAGGTTAGGAATCCTCGTTTTTAAATCAATACATCTGGAAGGTGAACAAAAATGAATATCCTCAATTCTAATAATCATTCGAGGATATTCATTTTGCTATGAAATCTGCTAAAAAAGCATACATTTAAATCATTGAAAACAAAATAATAATTAACATAGGGTGAAACTGTGAACATATTTCCTTTCTGTACTTACATTCTTATTTCCAAAACCAGTGAGATATATTTTTACATAGCACTATGAAGAAATCAAAATGGAGACACAAATTGCACTAATGTACAGTAGGGCAATTGGCACCTTTATTCTATGTTTTTCTTTGAGGTCAGCCAGTGCCTACGAAGTGACTAATACTATTCTGTGTGAAGGAAAAGCATTGCGGGCTGTGTATATCACCAGTTATGAAGGCGCTGAATACATTGGCATTGCAATCTGTGACTGTCAACTGGTTAAATTTGTACAATGTTAAGTTTTAATATACTTAAATTATTACAAATTAGGTGAAATTTTTAAAAGGGATGTTCGTTTTATATCATTGCCAATGCTCAACTATTGCTGGAGTTTTCCTACCACGTCCTTCTACATACATAGCCACCCAACAAAATTACTTCAAGCCATTACCACTTTAACCCAACAAATATATTAAACTATCATAGCTCGTCATAAAACTCAGAAATTAAAAAAATGTGTAAACATTAAAATTGCAATTCAAATTCATTCCAAATCCTACAAGGATCCAAAAATACAATTAGTCACTTTAAAGCACAATTTCTGCTCTAAAGCAGAAAAGAAACACGTCGGATTGTTCGGGAGATAGTCTATTCGCCGCTTTTCTAACATTTCCACGTCACTCATTCTTCATCCAGCTTTATGTTGTGGCATCTCTATCGATCGCGGTATACTATATAAAATACTTTTTTAATTACTTATTAACATCCACTTTTTCCAACTAGGGCTAATCGGACGGGTTATCTACAGGTTACCGCCCTTTTCTAGCCAGGGTCAGACTTAGGATTTTATTTAATGAATTCCGTCACTAAATAAATTCCTTTGCCCAGGCAGGAATCAACTAGCCACTCTAGGTTTACCATGTGAGAATAAGGTCAACGCTTTAACGCACATGGCTAACCTGAGTCCCTATTATATATAATATACACTACGGTAATTATTCATTGCCGTCAGTTAATTTAGAAGCTAGCATTTTACCGCATCTTGTGAACTACGTAATGTCAATGTACCAAAACACACCAACGTTATAGTCAGATTATTTTTGTCGTTTTTTTGAAGTGAAAACTTCTTTAGGAACGTTGTGCACCCCGTAAGGAAGCATTTGCGGGAGAGGAAAAAAGTATGAAATCGCGACACCGCCACCGCCACCGCTAGTACTAAGGTTTAGAAATAAAATTACATGGTATTTTATAACCTAATCATTTGATAGTTTATTTACAATTGAAGTGAAAACTTCTTTAGGCACGTTGTGCACCCCGTAAGGAAATATTTGCGGGAGAGGAAAAAAGTATGAAATCGCGACACCGCCACCGCCACCGTTAGTACTCAACTCAAAGCTAAAGGAGCTTCTTTTCTTCATAACTCCTGAACCAAATTAGCTAGAGTTTTCGTTCGCATACCATTTTAAAGAGGACAAAACCAGCATCATTTCGTTCACAGATACTATATATCTACCATTTTTACTTTCATAGATATTTTAATCCGAAGTTTAAATAAATTCGAATATTTAAATAAATAAATTCGAATATTTAAATAAATTCCGATATTTAAATAAATTCGAATCAAAACTGTTTGTATCCTACTTTAGCTACCATATACCGATTGTATCAGTTTTAGAAATTGGTGATGATGCTGGCAGTGATGATGGTGCAAGAGTTGTTGAAATTATGGATAGAAATTGATTTTTCTGAGTGTACTTAACTTATTTTTGTAAAGCATTTGTAATAATTCTGAAATGTAATGTTTTTCTTTTATGTAAAATAACTGAAATAATTATGTATAGAATTTTATATTGATAAATAAAACAATTCGTGGTACATTTTTTTTTTATCACTATTATTTTTGTCATTTCATTTTTTCATGTAAAATAGAACATAACTGTTACTTATTGATAAATAACTAAAAATATTTTTAAAATAAGACTTCGTAAAAAAAAATTCTCAGCAATGCCAAAATTGAGCGATCAAAGCTAAAGGAGTTTTCACTTCTACCGGCAGTCCCCTGACTGCTTTTTTTTTTTTTTTTTTGGATGCAATAAATCACTTATTTCCAGTCAAAGGGTTGTGGAGTTCCCTCTTTATTTGGTACTGATGTAAGCTTTTCCTCAATAACTTCATACGATCTATTCAGCTGTAAGGGATCCATAGGTTCAAGTGATAAAGGGGTGACTTGAATTCAACAGCATGTATACTGCTTTTTAGACGAACGGCAAATTAATTAGCAGTGTATCTAACAATAAGAACTACACAATACTTTTTTTTTGTTTATTCTATCTATTCTCTTTATTCTTTCTTCCATTCTCATCCTTCTTTTCTCGTTGTGGTTTGAATTTCAAAGAGGTGAAAGGGGTTGGGGAGAGCTAGGCCATCAAATTATCTAAATGATGCAGAAACAAGATTTCATCCTGAAGTTTCGTCGGTGTTCAATAGTAATTAAAATGAAATTCAGGCAATAAATCAAAACTATTTGCACGACTGTCGGTTGTGACTTGAATTCAACGATGGAACAGCACGAAACGCGGAGCTTGCTTTTTGAAAGTCTACTTTGCACAATAGATAATTGTAGAAGAAAAGACCTTTTTATTTGTCTTGTTTAATTGGCCCCTCTGCCAATCAGTGCAGTTTTGGAAATGGTTTGATTGGAATCCAACTGTGGTACCTCATCAACCGTACTGATGATGGAGCTTGGAAATTGCATTTTGCATAATAAATACTTTCGGAGGACAAGACTTTTTCGCAGATTTCCGCTCAAGGGAAATCAGTTATTGATGTCGTAATCAAGACGCGATTTTCGAAAAATGTCTTCAAATTTCGATCGATCCTGCCCAGGCGATGACGAAAATGAGGTCCGTTCAAAATTAAATATATATATATATATATATATATATATATATATATATATATATATATATATATATGACTGTTAATCAATCTCGATATTTAATCGGTTTATGTAAAAAGAAAGGTTCGTTAATGGTTGAAATCGGACCAGTGGGAGGGGCGATTTAGAGGGGAAAATTCGACATATCTAAGTTACTATACGTCGGATTTAAAACGTATATAGTATCAATTTTATTGCAAATTAAATTTGCTATAAAAATTGTAATATGCATTTATTCTTTATCTTGAATATTAACCAAGATATTTGAATTTTTATTAAGCGTGTGTGGATAAAGGTCGAGATGAGATCGGTTATTGTCGTTCCGGATTAGTTCGGCCATTTCCGTAACTTTTCGGCTCCCGTGTGAGCTTCTTCTAACCGTTCTTGTCGTTTAAGCGTTTACTTTGTGAGTTATATGCAAATACGTTCTATTCATCCTCCCCCTTCTTTAGTTCTTTGACTACTAAAATTTGAGTTATTAAAATATAAATTATTCTGATTCCTTATATATTGCAGTACTAGATTTAGGAAATATTTTGCAATAAAGTTAATGTATTATATTCAAATACATATCAGTAATTAGGGGCTCAGGTTAGCCATGCGAGTTAAAGCTTTGACCTTTATCTCACATGGTAAACCTAGAGTGGCGAGTTCGATTCTCGCCTGGGCAAAGGAAATTATCAAGTGACGAAATTCATTAAATAACATCCTAGAAATGGGCTAGAAATGGGTGGTAACCTGTAGATAACCCGTTCCGATTAGCCTAAGTTTCAAAAAGTGGACGTTAATAAATGTCTGAGTGGTTGGCAGACCAATTTGTTTACAATTCAGAAGCCGTTTCCGTATGGAGCTTATTGAAATTAACTGAAAGATTTGTCATTACCGTTTGTATTTACTCACGGTGGTGTTAAGTGGTAGCAGTATGCAGATTTCTCTATTGTAAAACTTCACATGGGAAATCTGCTTAGTTTACGCAGCCCCTGCGTGTTGGACTTTTTATTGATTCTGACCTATTGGTTCCTCTACCACTCAGCGCCTCAGGGGAGATCTTGGCAGCTTTGCCAGACTATGTCTTGAATTATACGTTGGCACAGCATTAAACGTATTGCTGATGCACCTTGGTCTTTATAAATGCACTTTCCATAGTAAGTACTTGTTGAGGACAATGCATTTTTATTGATCATCGATAAGAATTTGTGCTGATTTCCTGTCAAGCTATTTTTAACATCACCATCATCTGATCATCATTATATGCATATAGATTCATGACACATACAAGCCCATACTCACACACAAATATATACAGTCCTCAAAAATTTCCGAGAGAGCATCTGATACTGAATTCTTTCTTGTAGCAGATTTCGGTTATATCTGGTCACTGGTGATTGATCATTACTGAGTGTGAAGTGGGGTAGTGACTTTATATATTTTTAAACATAAATAAGTGTCTTTATATTATAAATACATATTGAAATGTATCAACTTTCTATTTTAGAGCGCCAGCTGGCTGATGGCGAACGACCTCTTGAGATCCTCCACCGATCCGGCTCCACGGGCACCTTCAGGCTCAAGTATTCTCCTACCAAGAAAGGTTAGTTTTTTTGTTTGTTTTTTAAATTATTGGTAGTCTATGAAACCATACTATTTGTAGACTAATAGACCCCTCAAATAATAATAAATAAAATACGTAACTTATTCTAAGTTAGTATTCTGGGTGGTGGAAGTGAATTATATTGCAGGTAGAGAGAAATAATGGCCGCTCTTCCACAGTAAAAATTTATTGAAGCGTCAGAGCGCTTTCGATGCAGTGCATCATCGTCAGAGCCCAAACGTCCTGGATGTTGACCTGACCGGCCTGGAGAACAGACTCTGGCGAGGACAGGGTCTGGTTCTAATAAGCCCGTGTTAGAATGAAGCGAAATCGTGGTAAACTAATACTTTTACTAATGTCTATGTGCAGATTTTTTTTAAAAATATTTATTCGTTTATTTGCAAAAACATATTTAAATATTACAAGCAAATGATATGGATCATACTAAGAATGACTTGATTATTGACTTGAGGTGGGAAGTTGTCTATTGACAATATTCACAATGGAGGGAACATTATGTTGCATTTTATGGAGTTATACTGTGCACTACACTAGAAGATCCCTTGGCCACTTACGCTTCAAACATCGCCTTGGGTTTACTGAAATATGGGCAGATAAAAGTGATTCGACTAAAGAATTAGGATGTGCGGGAAGGAGAAAGTGGAAATATGTGCAGATAGTTATCAAAAGTTGAACACAACATAAAGTAGTCAACATGACTCATTGTCTTTTGTTGGGAGTTCGGTCTGTGTGGTTGTTGTAAATCTCCAAGATCCGCCTAAGGTTTTTTTTTTCTGTTACAACCAATTTTAGGATATGGTCTATCTCCAGAAGGATGGAGTCGCGATGGAAGATGATTTAATATCTTTGTCGCCCGACAATTGAATTTGTTTTATATGGAAGATTACGATAGAGTTCAATAGCTGACTGACCCTTAAAGGCGAAATTGTGGAAGCAATTTTTGGATGATTTGTTCGCGAAATGGCTAAAGAAGGAAAGCGCGCTGCTCAGCGTCCTGGTGCACTTGAACAGGCCCCAGGGATGAAGTTCACGATGGAGGTCGAGGTCTCATTTCCCGACCTCTTAATTACAAAGCAGAGATACTGTGTGCTACCGGAAACCACGGGACGTTATCTTCGCCCGTGCTCCAATCACTATCCGGCCAGAAGGAAGGAGTGGTCAGAAGGCAGGCATGGCATTCATACATTGTAGTTATCCGGATTTACCAATTGGAGGACCTCGAGGCACTAACTAATTAATTTGTGTACAACGTCACCTACTTGGCTTTAAGTACGAGAGAACCAAGTGGTAGACTAAAGCCCACTCACGGTGGCTCATGTTGAGAACAAATACTTTAGACCAGTCGAAGTTGCTGGCGCGTGAGGGGGACCGGACAGAGAAGCTCTTGCGAAAGGTGGTGGAGATCGGTAAGACACAAAGAAATTTTAACCAGAAATTTCGGACTCTCCCTACCTTCGATTTTCAGACTCACCACCATCGCCACTCTCAGACGCGACACGATTTTTGAGACTTATAAATTATAAAAATTCACTGATCTCATCTCACCCTCTATTTATATGTAAAGGATTCCATGACTAGATGTGGGGGTTTACAAAAGACTGGAAACATGATGGCACAACTAACTAGCTTAGTGTGCGCTACGAAAAAATGTACAGAACACGAGTTGTAGAACATCAACAGATTAACAAGATTGGTTCTATGAATGCTTCGATCCCACCCATAATAACGGAGATATTTTCAAAATTCGAACATCCCCCCCCCGCCTATTTGAGGTGCGATTACAGCGAATATCAAATATGTACATTATAGTTAAACGGTTAACGGTTATATCTCTGGTTAACGGTTATTGTTGAATATGGTGTAGATCAAAGAAACATTTTCTAGAAAGACTGGCAAGTCTTAATTGATGATGTCATCATACTAAGTATTTGCATGTATTTTGCACAGTAAAATTTCAATGGGCAATATCTGGTTCATCAAATAACTGCTTTTTGTTAATATGACATGAGTAGAAGTGGGGTTTATTTAAGGCTGAAAACTAAAAAAAATCCGAGCACCTTGAAAATATGTATACAACATTTATGGATAATTAAATTTGGAATTACTTTAATTATTTGAATTTTTATGATCCGGCTTATAGTAACGGAGATATTTCAAATTTTCGAAATTCCTCCCCTTAAACCCTCCCCCCATCCACTATTCAGATTTCTGCCATTACTGAACTATATCTTTCATTTTTACATAAAACGATTAAATATTGAGTTTCATAACGACAAACATTTCGACTGCTAGGGCGTTAAAATGTATATATATATATATATATATATATATATATGTACTTTGAGCTACTGTGGCTAATTGGGACGGGTTATCTACAGGTCACCACCCTTTCCTAATCAGGTTGGGACTAAGAATTTTATTTAACGTGTTCGTCTCTAAATGAACTCCCATGACCAGGCGGGAATCGCCATTCTAAAAATAACTATATATTCGAAATATGTCAATTGGGAAAATCTGAAGAAAGTTCCGCTGCGAAGAGGGTTTTTAATTTTTTTTTATTTATGCAATTTAATCATGTATTAGCAGAATAAAGATTTTATTTATTAATTTACGTCCACTTTATGCTACTATGGCTAATTAGGACTGGTAATCTACAGGGTCACCCTTTTCTATTTCTTCCCATTCCTATCAGAAGAAAGATTTATATATAGATTGCGTTAGTTTATATTATTGCGAACGACGTTAAATGAAACAGAGTTAATCACATATTTACGAAGTAGGAAGTAGATGAATGGAACCAACTGATGGAAGGACCATTGGTGCTGAAAGAGTCTTGACTAGCCCGTCTAGCCCATTCTCGGCATTTATCAAAGAAAATACGTCGCTGCTTGTCTATAAAAGTTGTCCAGCTCGCTCGAGAGTTAGTTTTATCTCAGTTCTCTTCAGGTGAATAACCGTGCGTTCAGTACAGCTTTAGTGAACAGTGCTTTTAGTTTCGGTACAGTGTTTTATGTAAAGAACAGTGCAGTGCCGTATTTATGTAAAGAACAGTGCAGTCCCGTGTTCTTTGTGAAGATCAGTGCAGTCCCGTGTTTTATGAACTTCAGTGACCTTGAGTTATTGTACTGTGCAAATAAGAAGAATAATGAAGTTGTTAGTGCATGCTGTGAGTAATAGTTAACAATTATTTCCCAAGTGTGTTGTGCATTGTCAAATAAATTGTGCAGTTATAAAGCTTGTGTGTGTTTAATTTTGCAATCCAAAAGAACTCTAATAAACAACGTTAATCATTTTTGTAATAAACGTAACAATATTATTAGCCATCATTATAAATCTTTTTCAATCAATATTTAACGGAATAGATAACAGTTGTTGATAAGTAGTTTAGAGCCTGAGGAGGTATTTATGTGCCATTGGCCCATCCGATTGTAGATAGAGAGATTGCTTTAACTAGGCCCTGGAGGTGGTGGAAATTGGGTGTCAGGTGACGTGCTAATGGTGTCAAACTTTGTTAGTCGGCGGCACCTTCAAAGGACAAAGGATAGTCCTCCTTAGCACAGCTATTACCGGCCCACCGGGCTACCTTACACTATGTCTGCATTCCAATAACAGTCCAGGTTCAGGGCAACTCTCCAGCTATTGGTGGTGTATGTATATTTCGTTAAAACGTAACGTTTTTAAGCACTTTATGCTATTTATGAGAACTTTGCTATTGATTGGGTCCATGTCTCCATTTTCGAAAAACGTCTACAAATGTCCCTAAATCCTAAAGAGGAGGTGAAGAAAATGAGGTCCGTGCATAGCTATAAATATAAATATTTAATGTGTCTGTACACCCTCTTGAGGGGTCACAATTTTTTTATCCACCCTTCGCAAATTCAGCCTTTCAAACTGAACATCTCATATCCAGCATCTATTTAAAATTCAAACTCTCATTTAACGCACTCATTCCTCGTGACGAGAACAGAAAGCCCTCTCTGCAGAACATGCTATGAACCATTAACTATTAAACACATACTGACTAATTGCAGGATCATTGAATACATAGAGACTCCGCATAACATGTACGAACTTCTTAAGGACAGAAGCCCACATATCGACAAACACTAAACCTGTTTTATGAAATTTAACTTCTCTGCTCTTTGATTTTTACATATCTTTTCGTATGATTTAGTATAATTTTAGATATTATAAATGTACTAGTATATAGGAATAATGTGTGTGTGTGTGTGTGTGTGTGTGTGTGTGTGTACATATATATATTAAAAAAACATTTTAAATTGTTACCTTAGTACTAGTTTAATGTAATGTTTGTAGTATATGTGTTGTTTTTATTACTTGCATTTAATGTTTATTTATCGTTTTTAATTTTTTTTATTATTAATACAGTTATTGTTATTTTTCTATTATATTGATTTTATTACATTGTTAAATTTTGAGCCAAACTAAGCGTTGAGGGTGCTCCTGTATAAATAAATAAATATTTCAATTCCTGTTTATATATATGCTTGTTACTACGGGAGAAATAGAGAATAGATAGGAGATGAGATCATAAGCGTCATATTCCAGGTCTCGAAAAATATGCTTAGTTTGCCCAGCTGACGGACTTATTTACTTCCTAGTATAAAGTAAATGAAGTATTGTAACCTCTAAAATTTTGGCTATAAGATTTCGACGGAAGTAATCATTTTGACCCTCCCAGAACCAATTTGATTTGACGTCTCTACACTTCGCATATTTCAAAATAAATTTGCCTTAAAGTGTTGAATTTTGATATTTAGGATTGTAGTAACATATACTTGCGTGTCTGCCATTTTGTTCAAAACCAACTAATAACGGAGTGGAGACTTAAAGCATGGACTAAATAAAAAAAATTCAAATTTTTCTGTACCTTTTAGAGAACGGATTTCGAGGTTGATGATTTGTAAAGAAATTGTTGTTGTCTAAAAAAGATCTTCAAATTATGATCTAAGACATTTTTTGATCCATACATTAGAACAATGATATTCCATATTCCTTTCAAATAAAATGATTCCAATTGAAGTGCTGTAAGACATTTTGCTTATTTAATTTAATAGCAGTACAAGTATTTAATTCCTGAAGAAGGGGTTAAATAATACAAGAAAAATGTTTAACAGAATGTTCAATGAAGTGTTGTGAAATTGCAAAGCGTGCATTATGAAAATTGCTCTTCATGTTTCACGTTCAAGAAGTTTTTTCATGAGTATAATTCCATCACCTGACTCACAATTCAAACACCAAACTATAACCCTCTCCCCGTAAACGTTCGGTCTTATCCACTAACCAGAAGGTCCTACATCTACTTCAGTGGGTTCAGTTGAATGTAACATAGTGTGTGTGGAGTCTTGAGGATTTTTTTTTTTTTTTTATTTTTTTTTTTATCCGAGATCCAGAGGGGAATTAGATGACGGTTGGGAGACAGAGTGACCTGCCGTGGTTGTCCCGACAGTTCCCCTTCTACTGAACACTCTGTTGTTCCATTTTAAGGGGGTGTTGTGAGCTGGCATGGGGGCAAATGGAACTAAGGTTATGGGTTATCCGGCATCTGGTGGTGCCGGGTGGGTTGTGAGGATAGGAGAAAACGAAATAAGAGAGGATGGGGATAGTAGGAGAGGAGATAAGAAAGAAAAGATGAAAGACTTAAAAATTAGAGTAAACCTAACCTAAGACTAGGATCACCGCAAGCCGACACTGGCCCAAGGCGGTCGCTGTGAGCGAAGGAAGGAAGGACGCCGAATACTTATCTAAATCTAAACTAAACTAACTAACCTAACTAATAATAAACATAAAACTAAATAACCTAATCTATCCTAACTTAAACTAAGCGGCCATAATTTGATGGTTGTGGTTAATGCTCCCGATCCCGAGCAGTGACGTGGGGACTCAACAGCCGGCAACGTCGACTAGGGGCTCGATATCCTCGACCGCCTTTCGCTAACATACCGGCTGAGGAGGGGGTTGGAGGGAGGAATATAGAGGATTATCTATGTATTGGAGGGAATCGTAGAATTTTACGTGACGGCGGGAGATGGTTTGGGAGATGGGTTCGAGTTCTAGGGTAGGATGAATTAGTCATGAGAAGAGAAGGACAAGACCATTTAGATCTGGTACAGCGATAAAGACTTCGGGGGGTTTTATTTCATTGATCATTATCGACCGATGGTAATTTTATTATTAAAGTTACCTTAAAAAAAAAAAAAAAAAAATCAGATATGGACATCATATGACTTGTTTGTACTCCTATTAAATTAAATACACAAAATATTCCTACATCATATATTATGTTTTTTCATATGTAAATGTATTGTGAAACTCAAATTTCGCAATGCCAGTAATAATATGATCCATCACATATTTAATTACTGACAATTCGAGCTAGGAATTATCATTCAGTTCAAGGAGAAAGCAACTACTGTTGTTATTGTATTTTGTGGGACATGGACATTGATGGCGATTCGGTTAAGATTATTGATTAAGTAATTCTTCGGAAATCAGAAAAGTAATCGATTTCAATCAGTTAACTCATTCTTCAACAGTTTGTATACAAACACATTTGTGTAACAAATTTATTTTATTTTCCAGTCCTGAACTTTGTTTTTTCAACGGTTTGATCATTTACATTTTAATGTCTCAAATTTTTGAGGTACATTTTCTTTAGCTTTAATTTCAACCGCATCAATTGTTGTTCCTTCTAAGACTCTAAAGAGTGTCTTCACTGGGGTTCCATATATTATTTTTGTATCTTTTTTCGTGGCTATGTGTTTCCTTCATCATAATCTAAAGGCTACCTTTGCAGTTGCAACCATTGTGTTTCATTAGAAGCTACTCTTTTCATATTACTATACCCACCGAAATCCATAAGATGCTTGTTGTCCTCAAATTCAGTTTTTCTCGGCCTCCCTCTACCCATATGCCCAAGGGTCTTACCTTCAAATATATTTGTGATGAAGACGTAACTGACCAAATGCCCAAGAAGTTTAACTTTTTTTTAATTTTTTCCATGGCCTTGATAAGACTTTTGATTATACTTACCTCATTTAGTACTTCGACGATGAATTTTTAATTTGAGCCCAACTTGTTCTAGCGATTCTACGTCAGATCCACACTTTCATTGCTTCCAATCTATTATATTCCCTTTTCTGGAGAGTCCAACTTCCGTCCATAAGAACAATAGCTGATTTCCCTTAAGGGAAATCTGCTAAAAGGCACGCTCCATACGAAAGACTTAGGAAACATTTCATGGTGTCCATTTCCCTTAAGGGAAATCAGCTATTGAGGCCGTACTCATGATGCGAGTTTAGAAAAATTTCTTCAAATGTCCATCGATCCTACCCAGGAGATGACGAAAATGAGGTCCGTTCAAAATTACACACATATATATATATATATATATATATATATATATATATAAATATATATATATATATATTTGTCTGTTAACGCTCTAGAGGTCGCAATTTTTTTTTTGATCGTTTCCAAACTCAGAATTTAATCGTTTTAAGTAAAAAGGAAGATCAAGTTCGTTAATGGCTGAAATCGGACCACTGGGAGGGGGGGTTTAGAGGGGGGATTTTTGAAAATTCAAAATATCTCCGTTATTATGCGTCGGATCGAAAAATTGTATAAATTAAATCTTATTGCAAATTAAATTTACTATAAATATTGTTCTATACATTTATTCTGTTTCTTGAATATTAACCGAGATATTTGCATTTGTATTCTGCGTGTGGTAGCCAGTAGGCTATGTTCGGACTTTCCGCCGAGAGCTGGCGGCCGTTTCCATAACTATTCGTCCCTCGTGAATAGGTTTAGAGGTTAGGTTAACTGTTTTTTGGGGCTAAAAACTACTGGGTTATTACGCCCTAAATAATGTTTTAGGTTTAGAGGTTTCTTACTACTACAGTTGTTATTAGGCAGATTTTCCTATTGTAAAACTTCACTTGGGAAATCTGCTTAGTTTACGCAGCCCCTGCGGTTTTGAAGGTCTGTTTCTTCAGCCTGTGACTTCAGCTCTACTTTGTCTTCAGTGATGTAGCTCCTTCGGTAACAAAACTCATTCACGTATGCGTGCTAGGTTTTATTTGCATAATAAGCTATTTTGTTTCGCAAATTGTTTTTTTTTTTAGTTTGTAAGTATGTATGAATGTGTATACATTTATATATATATATATATATATATATATATATATATATATATATATATATATATATAACCACAGTGTATTTGGAGTTGCTATTGGATTGTTTCTTAAATATTTTAATCAGAAACAAAGTGATCTTATTTCTACTAAATGGCCAAACTATGTTATGTCCACTGGCAATATTAAAAACTTAGAAATATGAGCACTGTTTTCTGAAATTTAGACTACATAAAAATTGTTTCTAGTAAATATAGTGTATGTTTGGCATATGTATCTGTTATTAGAATATAAAAGTCCGTCACGCAGGGGCTGCGTAAACTAAGCAGATTTCCCACGTAAAGTTATACAATAGAGAAATCTCCATAGAAGAGCCGAACGGTTACGGCAAAGGGCCGATCTAGCTTTTCGCGGGAAATTCAAAAATCCCGTATCGGCCAAAATGTAAAAAAATGCAAATATCTCGGTTAATATGCAAGATACAGTATAAATGTATAGAACAATATTTATAGTAAATTTAATTTGCAATAAGATTGAATCTATATAATTTTTAGATGCGACGCATAATAACGGAGATATTTTGAATTTTCCGAAAGTCCCCCCTCTAAACCCCCTTCCCACTGGTCCGATTTCAGCCATTAACGAACTTGATCTTCCTTTTTACATAAAACGATTAAATTCCGAGTTTGGTAACGATCAAACAAAAATTGCGACCGCTAGAGCGTTAACAGACAAATATATATATATATATATATATATATATATATATATATATATTTGTCTGTTGAAGAAATTTTTCAAAAATCGCGTCATGAGTACGACCTCAATAGCCGATTTCCCTTAAGGGAAATCTGCTAAAATGCTATGTATACGAAATTCCTGATCCATTGGTTGCTTGATATAAGAAGATTAATTCCCGTCATTTTAAATGCAATTAAAGTTGCGTTAGTGATTGATATTTTCTTTAATATGGATGTATTTAATCTTGTACGGGGTGTTGAGTACAAATATAAACATAGATACATCTTCAAAGGAGATGGCTTTAGGATTTGCTCTAAGCTGACTTCAGGTAAGATGTACGAGTTATCTCAACTCAGCTTAGCAACTTGTGTCAACTTCAATAACTCTTAACAGGATTTAGCTGCGAGAGTCCTAGCCCCTCCGTTTCCACCGGAGCCTCGTTATAATTTAAACATTAGTTTCTAATGAACGAAACGTTGTTACCTGTAAATAGCTCTTTGTCGGGGCCGCTCGATAGTTAGCATGTACCACTCACAGAGTTTTATTACATTACCATAAATAAATATTAAACCCTAGTCTCCTAAATTCCGGGTTGGCCAAGTTTGTACCTAGTCCGAATTACAGAGCCGAATGGGTTTTCGGGACGTTGCTCTCGGCATAATTCCTCCATAAGCATAGATGGTTCTATTTAGTGTAGTAGTTAGGAAACCTCGCTCTCAAAATTCCCATGAAAATACCATCTCTGGCCCTTGCTAACTTCGGGGTAATTATCCCAGCATATCAGGTTGTAGTTTTAGCAGATTTCCCTTGAGGGAAATTAGCTATTGAGGTCGTACTCATGACGCGAGTTTCGAAAAATTTCTTCAAATGTCCATCGACCCTACCCAGGAGATGACGAAAATGAGGTCCGTTCAAAATAATATATATTTGTCTGTTAACTCTCTAGCGGTCGCAATTTTCGTTTGATCGTTGCCAAACTCGATATTTAAACGTTTTATGCAAAAATAAAAATCAAGTTCCTTAGTGGCTGAAATCGGACCAGTAGGAGGGGGGGGGTTTAGAAGGGAGGATTTTCGAAAATTCGAATTATCTCCGTTACTATACGTCGGATCAAAAAATTGTATAGAACCAATTTTATTGCAAATTAAATTTACTATAAATAATGACATTTATTCTGTATCTTGAATATTAACCGAGATATTTGAATTTTTCTGTTTTCAGCTTCTGAGATAAGTTCGGCTAACTTCGGGTCTAGTCGTGAGTTTCCGTCAAGAGCTAGTTCGGGCCCTTCCTGTAACTGTTTGACTCTCTATTCTGAAATTTCTCTATTATAAATCTTCACGTAGGAAATCTGCTTAGTTTACGCAGCCCCTGCTTGACGGACTTTTTATTACATTGGGTTACCTTTTAAAAAGATTAATAAGTAATTACATACAGGACTCGTTGGATATAAAGCCTTCATACTCCCCGTTTGACAGAATGACTGAAACAATTTTAGAATCAATGAAAGTATTACTCTAAAAGTTCCCAGCCACCTAAATAAATGAAACATTTGAACAGTTTTTTTATCAATATTATAATTTTTTACCAAGGCTTAATGGGGTGTTTATAGAGAAAAAGAGTATGTAAATGACGCTCGTGTAATGAGGAATTTTCCTTTTGTGATTTTTTTTTCTTATTTAAAAATAATGATGAACCTCGTTCCCGTTTTAATAACTTTGAATACGATTAAAAGTTACGTTTCATCATGAGACTAGCACCTTTTCATTTAGAGATAAGTATACCTTATTCATTGGAATTTTGTTGATATTGGTTTTTTTTCCAATAAATTAACTATACATTAAACCTAGGTGAAAGAAATGTATTTGGATTATAACAATTTTGGAATCTGTTTTTAATCTTCTTCTGTGTATTAATTCTACTCTCACAGTTTCTCCCTGTTTCCCTTAAAAAACTTTGCTCGTCTAAAGAAAATTGCGATTGGTGTCTGAACAATTGTATAAGTCTCTTTTACTTGCATTGATCTTTCTTATATACTGACAGATATTTCCATAATTTCAATTTGACAATTGAAAAATAAATTCTCTATAAATAATCCAGGGTAGAAAAAATAGTTTTTATAAAAAATATGAAATAATTTATTATTATTATTGATGTCAAGTTTGACTATTAGCAGGGTATAAGAGTACGTGAGGAGCTTAGTATTTTATTTCGGATTTGGAAACATTTCTTGATCAGAAAAAGCATCTTCAAAGATTTTTAATAATAAAATTTCATTTGTTACCTGGGGAATAATAAAAATATTTCGAACCTCAAAAAGGTAATTTGCCGGTAGTTTCAATTTATTCATTTTGTGGGCTACAGTTATAAAAAGAAGCCCAACTGGTAGTAAATGTATAATATATAAAAAAAAAAAATAGCAGGCTCTGGTGAGCTTAGATCAGCAAAAAATGGACTAAGTACAAATACGTATACGAATAACAATATTGTAATAAATCATTGCTACCTTTGTTATTTAACCTGAAAAAAAGGTCACTGAAGAGTGATAGGAAAGGAAAGGAAGGGATAAAGTAGAAGCTCTAAGGGATGTAAGGAAAAAAAAAAAAAAAAAAAAAGCATATATTGTCAAGGGAGGGATATGGATTCCCACAGAAAAAGAGAGAAGGCCCCTGTAATTCAACCGAAAACAGAGAATCGGGGTACATGGACACTGACAGCGATAATCTTGATAACACGTCTATTATCGCTGGAAAGGGGATGAATATAGTCAAGAAAAGAAGCCAGGTGTTCCTAAATCACAAAACGAGCCATTTTTATTTAAATTTAAATAATACGACTCCTATCAGAGAATTTGATGACCTCTTCCAAATAATTATTCTATATATAGATAATAAAAAAAATATTATAATTATAAAAATAAAGAGCACATTCTTTTCCTAGACCTTGAATATATGTTATGAAATTCACTATGAGATCCCTAACGGCATGAAAATTTTAAGTTATTTACGAATCAATCATGATTTGTATACTGTGCCGTGTAATGAGTACTTGTTGATGTTGCTCAAGAAAACCGAGTTCCACAGTAGGATGTAATTAAATATAAATTTATCTAAATTAACTAATCGATTCAATTTGTTACTCTTATCAAAGTGTTGCTCAAATAAAATTAAATGAATTTCAAAATTACCTGGAAACTTCAATCACAGCTTATTATTCACGGAATATTATAAATGAATTTTAGCCGGTTCTTTATTAGAGTAATTTTTGAGCTTGTTTACTAATGGCGTCCATCAATCGACTCAAGTTATTGGATTCAATCCCCCCCCTTTTTGAGTCTTTATCAATGTTTTACATTAATCTCCTTTTTATTCCCCGGGAGATTTCCCCCCTCAAATTCTAATGAGGCTTCTGGGCGGTAGCTACTTTAGTTGGTTGAGCGCGATGAGTCTCATTCATCCCGGCGACTTTTTTATACTTTTTGTTGATGATGAAAGCCAGTATTATGCTCGGGGCCTCTTATCTGTCTTACATAATTTACTTGGCTCTTCTAAAGTCTTTCAGCCATTTTGTGTATCACTCTCTTTCACTAGGCTTTTTCAAACTTTTGGGTTTAGCCCTTGAAAAATGTATACTTTTTTTTAAACCTAAATACCGCAAATAAATTCTCGGTTAAAAATTTGAATGCCCGCATTTGTGTGCTGTGGAATATCCCTTGTATTATTTTAAAACATTTAAAAATTCTTAGTAACATTTAATATCTTTAGTAGTTTAGTGAAATCGTTGCTCCATTAAAAGCAGAAAAGCTATATCCGAATCATAGACATCCAACGACTCCACTAATCATTAAACATTAAAAGTGTTATATATATTATTAAAATTTGTTTTAAGATTCTTATATAAATTAAATACAATCATATTTTTAAGAATCTAAATTATTTCTTATTTAAGGACTCCGATTAATTCTACAGTTTAATAGTCTTAGGTTTTTGAGACTACTATATCAGCTTCCTATAGCTTCATTTACATTTTTAATTTAATTTCCTTTTATATTGTAAGGAAAGTCAGCTGTTGTGGGTCTTGCGATTTTTGAAAACGTTCTTCAAATGTAAAAAGTCCGTCACATATTTCCTACGTCCTGCTATAACTCAGTTTTGATCTTATCTCAACCAAATATTTTCTATTTATAATAAAAAATCCGATGAGTAAAAGGGGGGGGGGAGTTACTGAAAACAGAAAACAAAAATATAGGAATAACTCGCCTAACACTCAAATTACGAAAAAAGTCCGTCACGCAGGGGCTGCGTAAGCAGATTTCCCAGCGTGAAGTTATACAGTAGATAAATCTGCCCAATAACAACTGTAGTAGTAAGGTATCTCTAAACCTATTCAAGAGGGACGAGTAGTTATGGAAACGGCCGCCAGAGCTCTCGGCGGAACGTCCCGAACATAGACGACCCCTGCCGATCACACTCAGAATACAAATGCAAATATCTCGGTTAATATTCAAGATAGAGAATAAAATTATAGAACAATATTTATAGTAAATTTAATTTGCAATAAGATTGGTTCAATACGATTTTTTGATCCGACTTGTAGTAACGGAGATATTTCGAAAATCCTCCCCTCTCCCACTGGTTCGATTTCAGCCGTAAACGAACTTGATCTTTATTTTTACATAAAAAGACTAAATGACGAGTTTGGTAACGATCAAACAAAATTTGCGACCGCTAGAGTGGTAACAGACAAATATATATATATATATATATATATATATATATATATATATATATATATATATATATTGTAACGGTCGAGCCTTAGAGCCACCCCGCTGTCTCTATATCTATGAGATCCGAGTGACTAGTACTAGGCTTTAAACGAGGTAGCAGCACCTGTCAAGGGACGAACAGCGGACCCCTATGAGTCCAAAGGGCAATCTCGGAGGACAAGAATGGGCAGTCGACTCCCAAGATGCAAGTGTTTATTTAATTATCTAGCCTAAATGTGCTATATCTCGGATTAAATAGATAAATTAGCTCTTATAGCAGAGATGGTGGAAACAAAAATGCTTGCCGTGCAATATAAGACCCTGAGAAGTAGCCGGTACATAGATTAAATTTAAATATTAATAAAAATAATTAACCTTTCATTATAATATATATATATATATATATATATATATATATATATATATATATATATATATATACGGACCTCATTTTCGTCATCTACTAGGTAGGATCGATGGATATTTGAAGGAAAATGTCGAAAATTCCGTCATGAGTACAACCTCAATAGCTGATTTCCCTGAAGGGAAATCTGCTAAAATGCATAGAACAACAATTGTAGAGAATCAATAGTCTTACAAGTTTGGCTCTATAACATTTTACGTCCCGACTCATAATAAGAGAGGTATTTTAAATTTTCGAATTTCCCTCCCCTCTAAAACAACACCATTTCAAGTCTAATTTTAGCTAATAACATTATCTCTTTAGTCTTGACTAAAAGAGTTAATATTTAACTCTGGGTAGAGATAAAATAAACATTTTTTTAATAAAGAAGGAAAAATGTTATTTGATGACCTCATCGCCACATAATATTTACATGTATCTCACAAAGTAAATGTTCAATGAAAACAATATTTGTGGTATTTAAGCTTCTAATAAAGTGGCTCATGATATAACAGGTTATTGTCTATATGGCATTAGTGGTATTGGGGGTTCACCGAAGGCTTTAAACTAAAAAATGCAAATATCTCGGGTAATAATCAAGATAATGACATAACATTTAAAACACCATTCATAGAACATTAAATGTCCAATAAGATTGAATATATACACTTTTTCGATCCGACTTATAATTACGGAGATATTTCCAATTTTCGAAATTACTCCCTCTAAACACCCCTTCCACTTTTTCGATTTCAGCCATTAACGAAATTGACCATTTATTTTTTTAAATAAAACATTTAAATATCGAGTTTGGTAACAATCAAACAAAAATTGCGACCGCTAGAGTATTAACAGACACACAGACACTGACACAAACACACACACACACACAGATATATATATATATATATATATATATATATATATATATATATATATATATATATATACAGTTTTGAACGAATTTCCTTTTCCTCATCTCTTGGGTAGGATTGATGGGCATTTGAGAAAATGTTTCGAAAATCGCGTCATGACTATGACCTCAACAGCTGATTTCCCTTAAAGGAAATCTGCTAAAATGTATACCGCTATTACGGTGGTAATTGTTGTTTGGTCGTTAACTAATTCCATAATTTTGCTTTTAATGTAATTATAAAGATGAAGTTCTTTATTGTGTTTTTCAGTTCAGCCATCAGGAAACCCCTACTCCTACCCATGTCACATAAACAATACTCTGTTATATAATAGGCCGTTTTATTCGAAGTTTAAATACCAAATATTGTTTTCAAGAGACCTTTATTATCCGGGATACATGCAAATATTTTTTGTTGATCCTCCACCCTCGTCTTTAGTTTATGGATTACTAAACTTTGAGTGACTGAGTTAACAACTATTCTGATTCATTATAAAATACAGTAATAGATACAGTAAATAGTTTTCAATAAAATTAATATGTTATATTCATATATTTCAGGAATTGGTTTTCTTTCCGGTGAAGAATATTTTTATCTATCTGTTCAGCTAGACAGAGGTTATCTAACCTGTTTTTTTACATTTCAGACGATTTTTAGGTTATTAAAATTGAATGAAAGATTTCTCATTACCGTTTGTATTTATTAAATTAATATTCACGGTGTTGTTAAGTGTAGATTTATCTATTGCAGAAGTTCACTTGGGAAATCTGCTTAGTTGGCTCAGCCCCTGTGTGACGGACTTTTTTTTTTAATCTTTGGCCGCGATTTAAAAATGAGCTATATTTGACAAATTAGTGTATTCAGACTTGCGCCAGTGAATGGTCGGCGGAGACACGAGCCATACTGATAAATGATGTAGCTCTTGAAGCTCCCAGCCGCGCTGAATCAATCATCCAAACCCGCCAGGATTAAAAACGAATCAAAGAAAATGAATCCCCTGGCACTGATTAGACGCTCCTCTTGATGGATGGCTATGGCGGACATTTTTTTTTACCCCCATTTTCAGGACGAATTTTTTTCTCGCTCCGATTCACAGAAATATGGCTCTATTATTGCATTTGACTTTATTCAAGTGGATTGTGTCCTGTCCTTCTGGCTTTGAGACTACCCCTTTTGATATATCACGTTTTCTTGGTAGGACTAATTTAAAGAATGACCACTTGTTGTTTTGGAAGTAAATGCCACTCAAGTTGAAATAAATGTTATATTTCTATTTTATATTTTATTTATACAGGAGCACCCGCAACTAGGCGATTAGGCTCCAAATTTAACATTTAATTTATTATTATTATTATTATTATTTATTAACGTCCACTTTTTGCAACTTAGGCTAATCGGGACGGGTTATCTACAGGTTACCACCCTTTTCTAGCCAGGGTGGGATTTTAGGACGTTATTTAATGAATTTCGCCACTAAATAATTTCTTTTGCCCAGGCAAGAATCGAACTCGCCACTCTAGGTTTAATTTAATATAATAAAATCAATATAATAGAAAAATAACAAAAAACTTTAACAACAATAAAAAAAAATAAACACTATAAATAAACATTAAATACAAGTACTAAAAAGAACAAATATTGTACTATACTACAATATTACATCAAACTAGTATTAAAGGTAACAATTTAAAATGTTTTTATTATAAAAAATATTTATTTATTATTCCTATATACTAGTACATTTATATTATCTAATATTATATTAAATTCAAACAAAAAGAGAAGTTAAAATCAATCCAAAGAGAAGTTAAATTTTATAAAACAAATTTAATTTTTTAAAGTTGGTTTAGTTATATTTCTAATAAATTACTCTAATATTACTAGGAATCATGAGCCTTAATTCATACAATTTTTTTTTCTTCAATTTACCTCATTACAACTCTACATTTTTTACCTTTTCTCATTGAATACCCTCTCACGTCACCTATAACTGCACTAAAGACGAAGCCCGTCTGTAACCTAGGAAAGTCTGCAGCGGTTGTGTGTAACTAAGCATATTTCCCATGTGCGTCAAGTATTTGTATTTATCTTAAAACGTAAAAGTTCAATGAAAAGAATATTTATGAACTTAGGCTTTAAATAATGTGCTTCATTAATATAACAGCTTATTGCTAATATGGCATGAGTAAGATTGGGAGTTTACTGAAGGCTAAAAAATCCAAATATCTCGGTTAATATTCATTATAGACCAAATATTGATATAACAGCAATTCTAGGCAAGTAGATTTGTTGTAATATTGCTTCTATACACTTATAACTCGTACTCATGGCATATTAGCAATAAGCTATTATATCATGAACTGCTTTATTCTAATTTATTTTTTTATTTATTTATAAAGGAGCACCCGCATCTTGGCGATTTGGCTCAAAGTTTCACAATGTAAAATGAAAATAAAATTATAGAAAAATAACAAAAACTGAAACAATAAATAAAAAATTAAATAAAACAAATAATTATTAAATACTAGTAATAAAGGCAATTAATAAACATAAGACATAAAGAAACATAAATAAACATTAGATAAAGAAACATAAATAAACATTAGACTAGTAATAAAGACAACAATTTAAAATGGTTTTAATAAAAAAAAAATATGTTATTTCCTTTATACTAGTACACTTATATTATTTTTTTTTATTTAGTTTTGTACCCCATACCGATGGAGATTTGCATTATTAGGATGATATATTTACTCCTTCATGTGCTTACCTTTTTTTGTACTTTTATATTATGGAAAATATTTCTTTTTAAAGAAGCTATAATTTCTTTATTTCTCTATAAAGAATAAGCTTTATTCTAAGCTAAAATACCAAGAATTAGTCTCATTGAACGTTTACTTTTTGAGTTAAATGGAAATATTTGGTGCACGTGGGAAATTTGCTTAGTTACTTTTGATATTTAAAATACGTTATAGAACGATAACAGAATTTACGTTTGCATTATTTCTGCTTTTGAAATTCATAGGATTTAGGAAGACAATAAGAGTGGTGGCTGGACGTGACAGGGACAGAAACTTATAGAATTGTGGGGGACAAGAGTTTGGTTAAGTTCCTGCGTTTGATGGTTATGGAGCCGGTAATTTTTGAGACGTTGAGCAGAAAAAATCTGGATTATTGCCTAAAACTCTCTCTGAACAGAGGAGCCATGCATTCACATCTACAATGTCGGCAATTGCATACTTTGGCAGCTTTCCCCATGTCGAGCTGACTAAACGGTGAATTGTTTAATTAAAGAAACTACTTATGTATTACAAATGGAACTAACTTTTGGGAGTTAACTCATTCTCAATTAAAGTAATTGTTTTTAAATTAATGCATTAATAATCTTCCTTATTTTTTAAAGTTTTAAATTATTCAAGTTTCTGGGCTCTCTCACATTCTAAAGTGAATCATATGATTTTGGCTGAGAAATGGTTTCACCAGAAGTGGAGGAATTGGTTCAATGGAATACTTTGTTTTTAAACAATCTAATTTCTTCATAACTAACCCTTGTGTCAGAATGTAGTAACTTCATATACAGTGTATTCATTTACTATTGAATGTGTAAATTAATTATTTTTCAATAATATATTTAGTTGATTAACACGAGTTGACGTATATTTTTCCTTAACTTTTTTTTAAAAAAAAGTGACTCATTTTCTTTGTAATCCTTAAATACAGCAATGCGTAATTGCCATATTTATGTATCTACTACTATTCAAACCGGCCTATAATTACCATTGATTCTCAAAATTTATATAATTGTATGTTGTTAAACAGTTTACCTTATGTTTATGTAGTTTATAATAGTTTGTGCTTTTAGAGAGTTACATAAGCAAATAATATTTACCTTGAGATCTACTAGCATAAAGTATTCTTTGAGGAAGATTTTGATGGAGAATGATTTTGACTTAAAAAAGATTCTTAATTTGTATGTTACTCGACTTCTTTAAGAAAATTATATTTCAGTGTTCTGCAAATTTTTCCAGATTTCTCTTAAGGTAAATGAGCTATTGAGGTTGTACTCATGACGCGATTTTCCAAAATTTTCCTCAAATGTCCGTCAATCCTACCTAGATGCCAAAAATGAGGCCCGTTCAAATATACGAGTATATACTTGTCTGTTGCCTCTTTAGCCTTATGGTCTTATCGATATTCCATTGTTTTATGTAAACCTAAAGCTCTAACGGTTGAAATCAGACTGGAAGGAAGGGAAATTTCTAAAATCTTCTTTATTATACGATCGAAAAATTGTATAGAACTGATCTTATTGAAAATTTTACATATAAATGTGGCTAAATGCGTATTTTGCCTATCATGAATATTAATCGAGATATTTCCTTTTTTAAGATTTCATCCTTCAGTAAACCCCCACTCCTACTCATTTCATGCTGTTATATCATGAACCACTTCATTGGAAGCTTACACCAAATATTGTTTTCAGTGAACTTTTATAATTTTCGATTTAACGTTTTAACTCAAAAATGTTTATTTGATCTGTACCATTCTCGATATTTAACTGTTTCTTGCAACACTAATGATCAAATGCCTGAAATTGTACCAGGAATGGTGGGGGTTTAAAGAGCACGAATTTGAAAATTCGAAATATTTCCGTTATTATTAGAACAAATCGAAAAATGTTTTAAAACCTGTTGATGCTGTACAATTATTGTTTATATATTTTCTTTTAACTCAATTATTAAGTGAGTTAATAGTACTTTCCTGTTTCAGCCTTCAGTAAACCCCCACTACTACTCATTGAATTATGACATGGAAATAGAGGTTTGACTATATGGTAAATTAAGACATTACTAGTGTGCCATACAAGCAAGAGGGAAATCTGCTTAGTTTACGCAGCCCCAGCCATTTTGACATAGCTAATTAGATCACAGAAATAGAACAATTATTTTCATTCATTACTTTGAACTCCTTAGATGACGTCCTTAGCTGATAGCTGTGAAACGTATTACTGGCTAAAGCGAGAAGGCCGTTTACCCGTTTTATTTCACTTCAGATTCAAAGTATGCGAATTATATTTGACAAAAGTTTAGAAAAAATGCGTATTAAAATACATAAAATTGCTAGACTATAAAATATAGATAATAGATAGATTTGTGAGTTCAGTGAGAAAAATAAATAGGACGATAATTAATGATCATTTAATATTCAATTTATACAGTGAGGTTTGTACTGTTACAAGTGGATCCTATTCAATAAACGGGGATAAAGTTCTCTGTAATATTTATAGTTTAAATGAGGAAAGGTTGTTGAAAGTATATTAAAGATGTTATATTGAAACACGTAGGGCGGCATGACGTTACATGTAAAACAGGGCGCTGGGGGCAAAGGAGAATATGAGGGATGGGGGGTGGGGGTGCTGTTTAAAATTCAGCCGCCATCTTCTACAAGGTTATCTCCTCGACCCTACCATCTTCGATCTTAAATACCTATGCAGGCCTCAGCTCCACTTATTTTCCCCAATAGACGACACCTGTAGCCCCCCCCCCCTTTAACCACCCCTGCTCATGACAGGAAACACAATGTACTCCCCATAACAATTTTGACAATTAAATTTTTTAATAAACTATCAGACACAGTTGTAATCATTCAGCCTTTTCGATATGTCCATAGAGATCTGAAAAGGAAGCTCGTCAATCATTCAGGTAAAAAGATGGAACTCGTGTAATATTATTATGTTCCCAGTGATGTTCGAAATCGTATTTTGGGGTTTGAATACAACTTTTCATACTGACAGTGTTCATTAGAAATTTTGTTGGCTTCACATCAATATTATTGCAATTTTTACTAAAGATATGCTCTTTGTTAAGGTTAATAAATATTGGGTTGTATAATAAGTTCGTAGCGTTTATAAATATTTCAATTTAATCCTCTCTGTATGTTGTAAAATCATGTTTACTTGGCCAATAATGTTTACATATTCTAAAAAAGGATTAGTTAAGGTGCTTTCAGTTTCAACCGGGATTCCTTATCTTTAAGTGGTATGCTTGCTCCATGACGATAACGCCCGTCCTCAGGGAGACCAGGCAGAAATTATTGGAGTTTGGCTGAGATGTGATCCCCCCACCCACCCTATTCACCCCTTGCCCCCGTAGATTTTCACTAATTTCGGGCTCTTCAAAACTCTCTTAACGGGAAACACTTATTCGCTCGAGGACTGCAAAACGCAAATAAAGGAATTCATTGCACAAAAATCTGAGAAGTTCTGGGAGGACGGAATTAAAAAATACTTGAAAGATGGCAACATATAATAGTCCAAAATGGGCCGTATATAATTGATTAAAAATATTTAAAGTAACCTGAAGTTTTCATTGAAATCACAGGGAAAAACGCTACGAACTTACTTTACAACCTATGACTTTATACTAAGGTTACAGAGCTATTCAAATTGAACAATCTATTCAACTTAACGGAGTTTGGCGGTCAAACTATAGGAAATAAATAAGTTTTTTTCTCTCTCAATAACTGAAATAGAATACGAGAATTCAACTAAGACTATCCTAGTTTTAAGGGGAGCCGAAGGGTATTTGCATTTTTTCTAGACGGGATAAGGTGGTTCGATTCTTGAAGAAAGCTAAGGAGCTGACTGGAAGGAAAAGTTTGTTGTGGAGGGCGAGGACTGGCTAATTAAAGTGGTAGCTTTATATTCGTGTTTAACTTTCTTGGGGAATTCGGAGTTAGCCAAGAGGGTTATTCGATTTGGAGCTAGTCTGGGTGTGGTCGAGCTCTAACCACCTAAATCACTCTTCTTACCCTCCTCTTCTTATTTAGATTATCTCCATTAATACCTATCCATCACTGATAATGTTCACTGAATCAATTTATACTCCGAACATTGATTTCTCCCCCATAATTGTTTTTCTTTTCATTTCCATTTTAGCAGATTTCCATTATGGGAAATCAGCAATTGAGGTCGTACTCATGACGCGATTTTCGAAAAATTTCTTCAAATGTCCATCGATCCTACCCAGGAGATGACGAAAATGACGTTCGTTCAAAATTCTCTCTCTCTCTCTCTCTCTCTCTCTCTCTCTCTATATATATATATATATATATATATATATTTGTCTGTTAACGCTCTAGCGGTCGCAATTTTTGTTTGATCGTTACGAAACTCGATATTTAACCGTTTTATGTAAAAATACAGATCAAGTTCGTTAATGGCTGAAATCGTACCAGAGGGAGGGGGGGGTTTAGAGGGGGGATTTTCGAAAATTCAAAATATCTCCATTATTATGCATCGGATCGAAATATTGTATAGAACCAATCTTATTGCAAATTAAATTTACTATAAATATTGTCATTACACTTATTCTCTATCTTGAATATTAACCGAGATATTTGCATTTTTATGAAGTCTGTGGTCGGGTGTTGTTCGGGTTAGTTCGGCCGTTTTCGTAAGTCGGCTCTGGCGGAAGCTTCTAACCTAACCTGTCGTTTCTAAGCTTACCTAACCTTCCTTACTTTGTGAGATGTATGCAAATACGTTCTGTTCATCCGCCCCCCCCCCTTCTTTAGTTCTTGGACTACTGAAATTTGAGTTATTAAAATATAAATTATTCTTACAATTCAGAAGCCGTTTCAGTTGGGAGTTTATTAAAATTAACTGAAAGATTTCTACTTACCGTTTGTATTTACTTATGGTGGTGTTGTGTTACCAGTATGCAGATTTCTCTATAGCTAAACTTCACATAGGAAATCTGCTTAGTTTACGCAGCCCCTGCGTGACGGACTTTTTCGTTATTTCGGTGATTATATTGGGGGAGTTGTAAGGAACAATAACAGTTTAAAGGTCCATGGTTGCAAGGTTTATTATACGAGGTAGCTAATTCATATATAACTTACACTAACATACGCTACAGTTTTTGAAGGCCTTGGGATTCTTCCCCGCGGACAGTAGCATCGTTCTTCTAAATGTGCTCCTGAGCCTCCGCAAATCATTCCGAACGTCGCCTAGTAACGCTCATTCTTGGTGGCGTGGTCTATAGGATTCCATTCTTCCGTCGTGGCCAAACCCATTCAGACTGACATTCTTAATTTCTTAGAAGATAACGGAACAACTACACAAACATGTGATTTTCGAATTGGTCCTATTCCGACTCGAGTCCCAGACCTGGAGTATTCCAGTTCTTTTTCTTGGCGATTGTCCATCTCTCAAAGCCACCCATAAGTTGGTTTTATGGCCGTTTCGTAATTTTGGAGATTTCTAACGTTTTAAAATTGTGAGCTGTTTCAATCATCTAGTGCCAGTGACTAGTCTGGCCTATATCTCTACTTTCACTTTGTTTCTCTGTGTTAAAAATTTCCATTCCCAGGAGCTTAGAGTTACTCTGAAATTCTTCGGGACCACCAACGAGAAGGTTTCTTATAGATTATTAAATCTTTATTTGTCGACCGAACGAGAACAGTATTTTCTATGTTGCTATATTTCCACCAATGACGATACTTATTTAAAATAATCCATATACTATGTGTGCCTGTTGGAATCCGTCATGGAGTATTGCAAACTCTACAATGGGTCTCCCGGTGTCAAGCCAGTAGTAATTAACAAACCACCAACTCGTTTCCCGAGACTTCTTCTGAACTTCTGGCTAGATTTCAGTATAAAATATCACATGTCTTTAGAAAACCAATAAAGGAGTAATGCACATACACGTAAAATCATATCCTCATATGCCTTCAGCATTTTTCTAATATAGAGAAGATATTTTGCAGTTCCGGTTGCAAAAACTATAATGCTCTCTCCAGTCTCTTTTTAATGCTTTTTGCTAACTTACGACAAATAGCCACACACCACATACTAAGGCCTGGTAGGAAAGCCATTCTGTAATTTTCACCGTTAGATGTATCGATCTTTTAATCTTAGAGATAAAATGATTGGTTCACCGTTTTCCGTTGGGATTTTGGTAATGCCAAAGCAGCTTCAAATTAGTGGTACTTGTAAATAATAATGATTAGTTTTTTAAATAATTTATTAACTCTCTAGGCAGAGCAATACACCGCTTAATATTAGTACATTAACGAGAGATAGTTCTCTCGGTGATAATTGTGTTCTCTAATGGTTGGCCATATGTGTTGACAGCTGTTTGCACAAGTTCAGTCCAGAATATTGCTGTTTAAAACCTTTCCCTAACAATTGTTTCTTAAACATTCATTAATTTTCATATATTTATCTTTGTGGTTTTCAAGCACTTTGTTCTTAACATGTAAAATAAAGACTAGTAAGAAAAACAATTTTAAATTCAAGTCATTAACCACACATTCATTTTTTATAGTGGCGTTTAACTCTCAATTATGCCTTCATCACTGCAAACTTGAGGACTGCGGTATTTTACTCATTTAATACTTCAATTTTTAAAGAGGATATCCCTTGTAGCTGTATAACCTGTACGGCACGGCTTATTTGTATAAAACTTGCCATAGCAACATTTCATAAATTAAGAAACATATGTTGATTTTGGATACACCCACATGATCAAAGCTTAACATTTAAAATCAAAATTTTAATTTCTCCTTTTAGCAGGTTTCCCTTAAGGTAAATCATCTATTGAGGTTGTACTTGTTTGATCGTTACCAAACTCGGTATTTAGTCGTTTCATGTAAAAAGGAAGATCAAGTTCGTTAACGGCTGAAATCGGACCATTGGGAGGGGGGGGTTAGAGGGGAGGATTTTCGAAAATTCAAAATATCTCCATTACTATACGTCGGATGGAAAAATTGTACTGAATCAATTGTATTGCAAATTAAATTTACTATAAATATTGTTATATACATTTATTCTCTATCTTTAATATTAACCGAGATATTTGCAGTTTTATTAAATCCCGGCAACTAACGGACGAGTGACTTCCCCGCCAAAAGCTAGTTTCCTTCACTGCTTCTCTATTGTAAAACTTCACGTGGGAAATCTGCTTAGTTTACGCAGCTCCTGCGTGACGGACTTTTTTGTTCATCGGGTAAACAATTTTATAAGAAGGAATTTGTAGTGTTTTTTCTATGATAAATGAAAATATTTGTTCTGTATGAAGAAGTATCAAAATGATAAGCTGGTATATTATGGTTCAGGCTCTAGGTTTAAACAGGTGACCTACTATATACTTTGCATGTGGTTATGTAACTCTCTTTATGTATAATTTCCAAATCAACAAAATTAAAAATAGAGATTTGTGTTAAAACCTGGATTTTTGTAGTTTGTTTCAAATTTTTAAAACAATGATTATTATTATTGGCGAATTAATTAAATTTTTTAACAGTTTTCAGCTTTGGGAGATAACTTTTTTAATTTCCTCAGCTTTTTATCACCAATTAAGGTTGTCCCATGTCCTTCAATCATGTTCAATTGAAATTCATTAATTTAATCTCATAAAATTCTTCCATTTCTTTTCAGAAGGATAAGGAGAAACGTTATTATAGATTAAATATTTTAAAACTCCTTTTTCAAGGTTCAAGGAATATGAATTGTTTATATCAATAAACAATTCAGTTAGAGAGTCTATTTGCTAAAACGGTGTTTAATATTATTATATGATATGAAAGTTTATACATTCCTTTATTTTGGAATATTAGATATATTATAAAATATAAAGAAATTTAAATTCTTAATAACAATTTTTTTCTTTTGGAATCAATATGACAACTTAACCTCCAATTTCAGGTTCACCTGTAATTGGCTGATATTAGTTATGGCACATGGTGGACTTAACCTGGAATATTTTTAATATAAACTTATGAAAGCAAATGATTTATATTATACTAGAAATATTTCCAGCTGATTTTTTAGTGGGAGCATTAAATTCTGGAGTTGAGTAAGAAAGATATGATTCAGATGCCTTTCTGATGATGTGAAATAGTGGGTAATGTCTTGGCGCATAAGCCAATCATTCTTTTTTCTTGGAACTGTAGTAAGAAAGGAGTTCTTATAATGACGGGGATATTTTCTTCTCTTTAATATAACATTAACGAAACGTCTAACCTTAAAAAAAAACATAGGAGTATATCATTTTGAAAATAATGCTCGTTAAGTTTCATGGCGGCTATTATTTTTCTTCAACAACTTGAACAGTACTTTTCTGTTTAAAAATTCATTGTTTGGACTGTTTTAATATAATATTTAATTAATCGGAACTATCATGTCATGAAATATTGCAAGCAGAAAAGTGGAGGTTGCCAGTTGAGCGTTGAGCATAGTAGATTAATTCACAGTTTCCTGCAGAAATGCTTCATGCCACCGCCCTACAATTGCTGTAATGTCAACGAAACTTTTTCATACTTTATTTAAACATGGGCAAAATACGTTCATCCAAGAATAGTAATAAATCACAAAACAAGCTTCAAGAACTGCATGGATCGACGAACAAGAGAAATAAAAATAAAATGGCTTATGGTTTCTTTGAAGGAAAGTCGGCTTTCGAAAAAAATATATATTCTACTTCACAATGGATCTGGTATAATATATAACCAATAAATAAATAGATTATTTAACTTTTCTAATTTTTATTCCAATCTAACTAAAATAATAATTTCATTGAAGCCAGGATGCTCTCATTTTTTTTTTTTTTTTACCTTGGATTTGTGGAAGTCTATTCAAGGATAGTATGTCTGAATATTTTAAATAAACTGTATAATAAAACGTCTTAACAAAAGTAAAAAATGAAAATCAGATACTCAATATCTGAGGAAAGGTATAATACTCGTAATTGCAGTAATAATACATACATATAATGTTATATATTTCATTTCTGAAGATTTTGAATGTTACTGTATATCACGCATTCTACGAAATCCTATTTATGTTCATCTATATCAAATTAATAATTCTTTCTTTGTGACAGTTTTCCTTGATGATTTAACTGTATCAAGCACTTCTATGGCTAAGTCAACTCAAATAAAAACAACAGTCGGCATCTTTTAAATTCTTTTTATGTGACCTACATGTTTCGTGTCCTACTGGCACCTCTTCAAGGCCTATATTTTTAAAAGGTTCGCCCAGAATAACAGTTTAATAATAATCTGTAGTGTATTCTAATATAACTAAGTATGCAAACATGTTTTCATATTTTTTACAGAGAGCTTCGAGCAGGATTACCAAACTACGTAAAATGAATTATGTTCCATTCGGATTACATAACTACTCGCTTCTAGAAAAAAATCTACAGATTTTTTTTTTTTTTAAAATAGCAAATAGTATTTGTTCGATTTCAGCCTAAAGGATTTCAATACTGCTTTATTTCCATACTAGCTAAAATAGTATTTTCTATGGCTTACAAATTAAACATTTAAAATATGTATTTACTTAAGAAATGAAAATTTATTATTTTTTTTTGAAAATGGAATTATTGAGTGTGAAAATTGTTATGGTATATTCCAGCTTATATTCTTTATACGACATTAAACGTTAAACCGAAATTAAACGTTGAAAAAATTACCTATATAACCTGTTAGAAGCAAATAAAATGTTGATTTGCCATCAAAACTAGTATGAATGAAAACAAACGAAGCAAAATACGGGAGGTTTAAGTAGGTTAAGAAAAAGTAATTAGTATATCTAATGAAAGTATTATAAAGTACAATATTTTCTTTCTTCTTATTTTTCTCAATCATTATTTTGAAAATACAAATATTGAGAATAAAGTATAAATATTGAGAAGACAGGAAGACTGAGTTGCAAGATTCATTTTTCGTACACATCAAATATCTTATGAAATTCTAATGGTATATGTCATTTATGGATTTTTTATTCCTCCTCATAGTAACCCTATGAGGAGTTATTTATTTGAATACATGTTCCATTACCACATGTCATATTACATGTATGATTATGTTTAAATACATTTTTATTTTACAATGTATACAAGTTAATCAACCATATAATCAAATATAATAATAAATCAAATATAATGAAATAATAAAAAGTACGCCACGCAGGGGCTGCGTAAACTAAGCAGATTCCCCACGTGAAGGTTTACAATAGAGAAATCTGACTAATAATAACAGTAGTAGGAAGGTATCTCTAGACCTATTCACGAGGGAGGAATAGTTACCAAAACGGCCGCCAGAGCTCTCGGCGGATAGTGCCGACCACACTCACAATACAAATGCAAATATCTCGGTTAATATTCAAGATACAGAATAAATGTATAGAACAATATTTATAGTAAATTTAATTTTCAATAAGATTGATTCTATACACTTTTTCGATCCGATGCATAATAACGGAGATATTTCGATTTTTTAAAAATCCCCCCTCTAAACCTCCCCTCCCACTAGTCCGATTTCAGCCATTAACGAACTTGTTCTTTCTTTTTACATAAAACGCTTAAATATGAAGTTTGGTAACGATCAAACAAAAATTGCGACCGCTAGAGCGGTAACAGACAAATATATATATATATATATATATATATATATATATATATATATATATATATATATATATATATATATTTATATATATATAATTTTCAACGGACCTCATTTTCGTCATCTCCTGCGTAGGATCGATGGACATTTGAGGAAATTTTTCAAAACTCGCGTCATGAGTACGACCTCAATAGCTGATTTCCCTTGAGAGAAATCTGCTAAAAAGATAAAATGAAATAAAATAATAAGAATAAAATAAAATATTGACATCTCTGGATATCGTAACTATAAATGAGTAGGTTCCGACGTAAAGTTGGAAGTACGAGGCATAGACTTTAATCCCCGATGTTGATGACGGCCATTTAATGAATTGCTGAACGATTTTTTCAAGATTTTTAAGGTGAATATTAAAATGGTTAGTTTCCACGTAAGTTGCTGTAATTACAGTCAACATTTCTCATTGGAAAAGATAATTTTAAAAACAAAACTAGAATTCAAGTTAGATATAAACCACCTAGACTTCCTGCAGAAACGCGGTAGCTTAAATTATAAGGTACTAGTTGAAATATTGCGAGCACTGTCTATTTCTTTAACAGGGATATTATAATATATATATATATATATATATATATACACACACACACACACACACAAACACACACACTTGTAAAGTTTATCAAAGAGAGCCACATGGACGTGGATTGAAGACTTGGTCACCTTTTTTTCTAGATTAGGCGTTCAACTTTTAGGCCATTAACGCTGTTATTCTATTATCTTAATTTTGTTTAGCAATTGAAGTTTAATGGCAGAATGAGTTATTTGACCTGCCATAATCTGTAAGGCGTTCTCTGACTGGTACAGCTTGTGGAAGGTCCTATGCAAAGATGTAGTCGTTGTTGAAGCTACCTCTTAGTGTTCTATTTTCTTCAGATGAGGCGTCATGTGGGCGCGAAATTAGTTGAGAAATAAAAATGATTTCAATAATCATTTGATGTTTTTTATTGCCCTTCGGCCATCGATTGGTTAGATAGTATGATTTTTTTTTAAAAATATTCTCAAAAAAATTTTTCATACCATATTTTTTTAATGAACACAGTTTTATTACTCTTGATGCATTTATATTATTTTTGAAGGATTACTCATCTTTGATTAGAAAGTGTCAGTCTTTTATGCCTTAAGCTCAGCTTGTTTAGTGGAACTTCATGGACATATTGGTGGTTAATTGTCTTAATATTCTCTATACCATATACTTCTCGATGTAGGTATGTAATTTTATTTGCTTCATATGCTGGCAAGCGCTTCAGGACATTTTCTCCAGATGTTCTACAAATCATAGCTGGGCAATTATTTATTTGTCTTGAGTTGGGTTTAATTCTGGCAAAACTTAATTCGCCTGGAGGAATTCCTCCCAGAGTGGGAAGTACAGTGTTAACTGCTGGTCAGGAGACTTACTCGGAATTGAGGAGCACAGTGTAGAACGTGGTAGACAATCAGTGGCAGGCTTCATGGTACAACTCAACAAAAACTAGGATAGCGAGTTTCCCCCAGACATTGAAGATATTCACAGAAAGCAGGATAACGTATGAGTTTTCCCCAGACATTGAGCAGAGGCTGGCCATGAGTTGGATAGATGTTCAGCAGCTGACTTCAATTATGAACTCCGCTTCGCCAAGGTAAAAGCAGGCCCTACGAGTTTTTAGTGCACTCGCTATATACGTAAAAAAAGAGAGCGAAAGCAATGTTTCTGCAGCCGATTACTAGCTAAGTATTTTTTAATCGGTGTACTTATTTGTAAATAGTGTGATCCTCTTAGATGGTTTACTTGTCAATAATAAATAACATTGGTAGGTTATAATTCGTATGTTGCTGGATGTGGGAGTGCAGGTAATTACAGGAAGTTTACCCACGAAATACTTTATTAAAGCACAAGGCCTTTCGGCACTAAGGTGTCATCATCGGGTGCGAACAACAAAGCAAGAAAGGAACATGTTTGAGGCCATATATTCATATTTTGAACCGGAAAAACGTCTACATGGCATAAGTAAATTTCCTATTATTTAACCAAGTTCCCACCTCTGTATTAAAATAGACGCTAGGGCTACGGCTTTGGGGTAACTGCTGGCGACTAGCAGAGAGACATCCATGCCTACTCAACAGGACAGAACTCTGCATTTCCAGCAGTAACTAAAGGCAGATCTGTCTCTCCAGCTCAGTGTAAAGTGGTTCCAGTTTTTGAATTCTTTTATGCTTTTGTTCTATAACCAATAAAGCTACCTCGTGTGAAGCATTTTCGTGTTTTTTGAATGCTAGAGAAATGTTGAGTCCGCCCTAGATGAGTGCTCCTGGCATGTTTTCCATAATTTTCTGGACGTTCTACCCACGTAAAAAGATCCACAATCTCCACTTACAATTTTGTATATCACTTACTTCTCGAGCAGCTTTATTGGATTTTTCAACTTACTTAAGTAGGATTTCAAATTATTTGGATTTGCGAAACCAATACGAATTTTCTTGCGCTTAAAGATTCGTTGGACCTTCTCACAGCTGAATCCCAGATAGGACATAGACACCACCATTCAACTTCTGAGGTAACCTCTGGTAGTCAGTCCTAATCTCTTCTTAAGAATCAAGAACACGTTAGTGCCGAAAGGCTTTGTGCTTAAATAAGAAATTGGTGGGAACACTACCTGCTAAATAAGACTGCCTGAGCTTCCAAAAACCAAAACCCTTAAAAATTTAAAAATGTCCTTCCCCCACCTCTCTCTCTCTCTCTTTCACACACACACACACACACTCACACACACACACACACACACACACACACACACACACACACACACACGCGCAAACACACTCTTGCACACTAAACTCACACGTAATCTCTGTCACAGAGAGAGTGAGAGAGAGGATGTGTGTGTGTGTGTGAGAGAGTGAGAGAGAGAGAGAGAGAGAGAGAGAGAGAGAGAGAGAGAGAGAGAGAGAGAGAGAGAGAGAGAGAGAGAGAGAGAGAGTGAGAGCGCTTGTGTGTGTGTGATAGAGAGAGAATGGCGGATAAGGAAAGGTAGAGCGAGCCCTCAGACTGGTATGGAGTGTTACACCTTGCTGGCATGGAGTGGGGGCAGAGGTAGAGGTGAATTCCATACCCCCACCCCAAGGCAGTCTCCAGCCGGCACTTGCCACGGTCTGTGCTTTCAACCCGCCCGCCACCCACCAGCACACGGTAACAACATCTCTTACTCCTTTCTCTACCACCGTTACAGTCTCCTAGCCATACACTATCTCCCGTATATCCCTCTCCTCCACACACTTAGTTCCCTTCTACCAATAGCTCTAGGGCTTATAATACTCATTTCTATTCAAATACCCCTCAGTAAATCCACACTTCTTCCCTTTTTGTTGACCATTGCTGTGGATAATATTAAATAATTCATTTGTAAGTCGATGATTTTCAGAAATTAAATCTTTCTCATCACAAGACTGGTTATCTATTCCATTTTCACTTTCGTATAAAACTATGAACTCCAGCAATGTATATAACTTGCACAGTTTAATTTTCTTTCACAACCTTTAAAATTCGGGGATTCTAATCACTTTCTCACTACTTCGCATGACATAGTAGGCATTAGAACTAATCGGTAATATGTCCTTGCAGTAATAAACAACTACCCTAGACGCCAAAACGGGAAATTTTCGGGATCTAATATCATTTAAGGTAGTGGAATAGGAGGAACATTATAAATATAAATATTATTTGAGTGGGCAGTGCCCTGTTGGTGCCGGTAGTGGAGGGAATCTCTGGCGAGGGAGCGGGAAACCGTTGAAGCAAAGTTCAAGGCGAACGGGTAGAGGGCGGCTCTTGGAATTTTGTTCTGAAATCCCCCCTGGGCCCGGCTGTACAATATTCGGGCTGGAGTGTTCTCCGCCGGCGACCTACAGGAAGAAACCGGGTTGCTGCTCTAAGTAGGTTGTCCTGGAGCTGGATTCCAACCTAGGTTAAATCCGTTATCCTACTACTATCCCGCCTCCCTTCTTTTCGACACTCAAAAACCAGGTTTTGTTTCAATCATTTTCTAATTAAAAATTTCTCTCTTACTCTGTGTTTTCTTGTATTGTGCGCATTGACGAAAGGCAAAAAATATTTGGACCAGCAGGTTGATAGTGAGGTGCCGGGTTTTAGTGATCAGTGATGTTCAAGTGGTTTGCGTTTGTGATTGAGTGTACCCCTGCTGCCAGCAAGTGACGAAGTATCGAGGGACTCCCTTAGCGGATACAGGACCTAACCAGAGAGGACCAGCTGATCTGATAAAAGGAACACTGAACAGGAATAAGGCAAAACCCACTCAAGGTAACCTAAATTACCCTTCTGACCGCATGTTACCTTCTGCTTACCATTTATGGTCGATATCTCATTCACAGATGACCTTACTTTTATCCAATTATTTCCGATATTTTCCATTATTCAATATTATAGAATTTTCGAATAATACTCTGTTTTCTACTTCTGATTACTTATCAATTTTATGAGATAATTGTTTGATCAAATTATCGTGACTCCAAGTATCCTATGCTTACATTTTTATTTTACTTCAGGTATTTCTTGCAATGGCTCTAATTTACTTCATCTATTTTCCACATAATAAAAACTTATATCATGTCGTAGAAAATAAGTACATGGTTGTAAGCTTGGAGGATTGGTATGTGACTCAAAAGTCACGAACGAATCCATTTTAAACTGGGGAGATTGCTTAATTTTGTTAATTATTATTTTCGCGCTTATAAAGGGAGGGCATTTACCTTGACAATATAATATAATTCACAGAAGCCATTTGAGGGAATGTTTTAAATTAATGTAGATCTTGTATGTGAGATAGTGTCAGTTTCTTTGTTTTATATATACCTTTTAATTATCATTGATAACTGAGCTTTCAAGGCTTCGTTAGAAGGCCACGAAGTTTGGTTTTTTTTTTACATAAAAGTGAATAACATTCCCTCTTACATCACGGAAATTCATACCTTGAGAACAATGCTTTTGTACATGGAGATATTCGAGATTGAAAAAAGATACCATGAAGTGCTCTTTCTTCGGTTTAAAATGGCCTATTGGCCAAGCCCTTATATCAGCACTGGATTGGGCAATTTTGGATATCCACCATGACTCCATCTTCTGTAGGCATTCACTAGTTCAAATGGAAATTCATTCGTAACTGTTATAATTTCGAAATATTTTTTTTTTTTTCAATTATTTATGTCTTTTTGATTTCGAGGCAGACAGGTTATTTGTTATTATTGATCTTGCATGTATATTGAACTTCTCTGATGTAGACGAATCAGAATTTATCTGTACATTTCCAATACATCATTAATATCCTAAATGTTTGATAAAGTCCCAGTTTAATAGTCATGGCCTGAAAGTAGCTGAAACCATTGATAAATCAGTTCAATTCTTCAATAAATGTTTTGATTACCGCTTGTCAAAAAGGTGGGACCAAATTTTATTTATATTTTGAATTAGTGTTAAGTGCCAGATCAATAGCCTGAAGATGTCCTGAAATAACTCCGTAATATTGATTAGTTGTTCGAAGGCATGACAACTCTAGCGTTGGATTTAATCTCCGCTTGACAAGGAAAAAAATAAGTTTCCCAAACTGCTTATTTTAAACGGCCAATAACCTGTTGATTGCATGTCCCGGTTAGCATATGTTGCCAAAATGACAGTTTTTCCTCTTGTTTATTTAAAGTTTCATTCAACTCTAAGATAGCTTAAAATGTACTTAAAAGCATTTAGATTAAAGTCGTTACAATATTGGTGAGAAAGGATTTCTTCAATGAATCTTAGAAAAAATGAATCTATTGTTTGACAATATACAAATAATAAAGAGGCAACATATTTTTAAATATCCAATTCATGGCACTGAGCCTAATTAACTCGGGAGGGCTGAAGAATTTATTTTGTGAGTTCTCTACGAAATAAATTCCTATTGCTTACAGAGGAATCGAACCCACGACACTAAGTGTTCTATGTAAATATTAAAACCAATGAATTAACGCACATGGATCACCTGAGCCCATAAAGAAATAAAGGACACATAAAACACTTAAATCTCTTTTAGCATTACCGCTTGTTTTTGAAAACCTGTCGCATTAACCGTCTTTAAAATGTATTGTAGTAACCTTATGTAATACTTTTTTAAGTCATTCTATTTATATTTAATTTTAAATTACTCATGGATTTTGACAATGGGAAAGTGAGAGAAAGTTGTGCTTTTTTGTTAAAGGTATACAATTAATGTAACACCAAATAATTATGACAATAGAGAGAGAGAGCTGTTATTTTTGTAGCTATCGACTTTTGGAGCGATGGATCTACTTAAATCTGGTTATATAAGAAGTCCTAATTCACAATGATTCATTTTTAAGTGTGTGAGAGATAGTGTGTGTGTGTGTGTGAGAGAGAGATAGAGAGAGAGAGAGTGAGAGAGAGAGAGAGAGAGAGAGAGAGAGAGAGAGAGAGAGAGAGAGAGATTTAATTTTTAAAGACATTGGGTTTTCAGGGGCTCTGGAAAAAGAGATGGTCTCTCTCTCTCTCTCTCTCTCTCTCTCTCTCTCTCTCTCTCTCTCTCTCTCTCTCTCACACACACACACACACACACACACACACACACACACACACACACACACACACACACACACACACACACACACACACACACTTACTCACACAGCTGACAGTAGCTCTCGAAGAATTGTATAGAACCAATCTTATTGCAAATTAAATTTACTATAAATATTGTTATATACATTTGTTCTCTATCTTGAATACTAATAGAGTTATTTGCATTTTTATTGTGTGCGGATAATGGGAGAGATGAGATCGGCTCACTTCTGTTTTTTTAATCTTTTTTAGATATTAATTCACTCTTTAGGAATAAATTTATTGGAGAGGAAGGGATTAGAGGGTACTAATTTCTACATACTTATTAGAGAACCAAAAAATTATTAAGAGACTTTGCCTGTTCATCCTAAAAAGAAACCTTCAAACTATGTTTTACAGTTTGAGTCAGTCAGAGTTTTCATCCGATGTATAGGATTGCAGATAACTATTTAATTCTTCGTTTCTGGTCACTTACAACCCCCACTTAGGTCAGTCTCATATGGCCAGCATACATGTGTTATACTATATTTTTATAAAGTTGAAATATTTGTTTTATTTAAAAATAATTGAAATTTTAAAAGTTTTTCTTGCGTAAATTTCGTTAGTCCAATTAAAAAAACATAATATTCATGGGAAGAACAATCTTTTACTTAGCACCTATTTCAATTTCACGTGAGATTAGGCCGTTTGGTGGCGTGAAAGGCAGAAAATAAACAAGCAATCTGATTGAGATCTGCAAACAATAGATAACATAATATCTATCCCTATTTAGCATATTACTGGCAACAATCGCGAGCAATAACACTTTGAGATAATTGCTGAGCGAGGATTGTATTATCATTAGTTTAACAGAGCTTAGCCCATTCTCCGATATGTAAAGCGATAGTTATTACTAACATTGGCTCTCTTATTAATGGTGGGGCTTTCATAATCTTCGCAGATGGCATTGAGCCATTGTAAATCTGTCAAGGAGCGGGCCATGAATATTAATAATTTTGTGGCCCTTTCTGACGTCGTTGAGAGAGAGCTTTCAGTCCCCAGTATCTTCATTTCCATATCCACTTGGGGCTTCTACCTTCTACTCTTCTCAATGAGCTATTCTTCTACTTCTATGGTGTATTGTCCGTTTAAATGGTATGCATGCTGTTAAATTTTATGAATGCTGTCTACACTCGTAAAAGTAATGAAATATCGTTGAAATTGGGATGAAATAAAACTATCGCCCTGCTGCTGAGGGATGAATGAGATTCTGCAATAGACTCCTTAAATACATTTTCAAAAATTCCGTCACACAGGGGCAGCCTTAACTAAGCAGATGTCCTACGTGCGTCACTTATTTACATTTATCTCAAGACGTAAAAGTTTCTTTAAGAAACATATTTGATACTTAGACTTCAAATAAAGTGTTTCGTAATATGAAATATTAGTGGGGGTCTGCTGATGTCCGAAAAATAAAAAAATGCAAATATCTCGGTTAATATTATTGAAAGCAAACAAACGTACATAACATCTATAGAGCATTGCTCTTGCAGTAAGATCAGTTTTGTACACATTTTCGATCAGACCCGTAATAAAGAAGATATTAAGAATATTCGAAATTCCCTCCTCTAAACTCCCTCCCCCTGCCCGATTTCAGCCTTTAACGAACATGATCTTTATTTTTGCATAAAACGTTTAAATATCAAGTTTGGTGATGATCTAACAAAAATTACGACCATTAGTACGTTAACAGACGAATATATGTATATAATATATATATATATATATATATACATAGTTTTGAACGGACCTCATTTTCGTCATCTCCGAGGTAGAATCGATGGACATTTGAGGAAAGTTGCCGAAAATCGCTTCATGAGTAGTGATACCTGCTAAAATCAAACCCAAGTTATAATAGAGCGTCGTCAATATAATGACACACATATGACTCCAAAGGCTATCACAACTATCCGTTTTTCTCCTTAAGTAAAAACCACATGTAAGGAAGACATGGTATTCACGCTTGGAATAAAAACACTTCGTGATTTATTCGTGTACAGCCCATGTGATTTTATGAACTTTTTTCTCGCGAGAGTACGTAGTAAGTATTATTCCGTTCATTGTTTTTAAACCTGCTTTATTAAAGAGATTTTTAGTTAGGAAAATTTGTTATTTAACTTTAACATACCATTTGATTTTCGAAAAATGTCGCCTAATGCCCATCGATTCTACCAAGGAAATGACAAATACGGGACCTTTCAAATATACAAATATGCAATATAAATAATATACCTTGTTTGCAAATTCAATTCTAATAGTTGTTCAATACTTTGTTTCCGTATCTCGGATATTGAACGAGATTTTTGTAGTTCGATGATTTCTGCCTTTTGTTCATCCCCGCCCGCACCTTCTCATTAGCAATAAGCCAATATATCACAAAACATTTTATTTCAAGATAAAATACGACTTAATGTTTTCACCGGACCAGTATGTTGGGTAGTTTAGAAAAGAGGATAAATAAAGTGTAATATATCTCCGTCTTTATTAGTGGAATCGGAAAAATCCAACCAATCTTGCTGAAAACGTAATACTCTACATTCTGAGTTGGTATCCTGACAGGCCTTTTTACTCAACCTGCAGTAATATTCTACAATTTTGATTCTATATATTTTGATCTTCATTTGTCCTCGTTGTGGTTTTCGCTTAATGAAATTGATTCAGTAAACATTTCATGAGCAGCTTAATATTCCTGCAAGCTTAATATTGCTGTAACTCCTATCTACTGAAGTTTCCCATTGTGGGAAATATGTGGGATGGAGTCATCCTGCCATTGTGAATGTGGAAGTCTGCTTAGCTAACGCAGCCCTGAATCTTTTCTTTGAAGAGTTTTAAAATGGAGTTCATTCTGATGGGCACCTAAGCGTCTGATATCTCCGACTATTCTTGTCCATTGCTATCCTTCCCTTGTGGCAATTAAAAGTTGTACAACTTAACTGAGAGGCGATTTCCCCCCAGATTTTAACCGAAAACTGGACTGCATGTCGGCCGAATGTTGTATTGTGGGCGAGATGGTGTGGGTAGGTGTAGATATAAACCTGGTAATTTATTGTGGCTTAGCTAAGATGGTAGTGGCTAGCTGCAGCGAGTGGTGGGGTCAGCCAAGGACTCCACCAGTCTGGCCGTTTCTAGACTCCTTCATTCATATCGCCTCCGTCTCTTCTCCTATAGCAAGTCTCACATTATATATATTATATCGATGGTCTATTAGATTCCTTTTAGCAGATTTACCTTAAACTAATCACGACGCAATTTGCGTAGTCATGACACAATTTTCGAAAAATTTCTCCGAATGTCCATCGATCCTACTCAGGAGATGACGAAAATGAGGTCCGTTCAAAAGTATATATATATATATATATATATATATATATATATATATATATATATATATATATAAATATATTTGCCTGTTAATACTCTAGCGGTAGCAATTTTTGTTTAATCGTCACCAAAATCGGTATTTAATCGTAGTATGTAAAAAGAAAGATCAAGTTCGTTAACGGCTGAAATCGGACCATCAGGAGAAGGAATTTTCGAAAATTCGAAATATCTCCGTTACTATACGTCAGATCGAAAAATTGTGTAGAACCAATCTTATTGCAAATTAAATTTACTATAAATATTTTATATACATGTATTCTCTATCTTGAATATTAACCGAGATATTTGCATTGTTATTAAGTGTAACGGACGAGCTATGGTTCCCGCCGAAAGATAGTCCGGCCGTTTCCGTACTGGTCAACACTCGTATGGAGATTTCTCTATTGTATAACTTTACGTGGGAAATCTGCTTAGTTTACGCAGACCCTGCATGCCGGACTTTTTAAAAAAAGATTTGTTTCTTTGAACTGTATTTAATTCTAAATGCAATGGCTATGGTAAAGTAGTCTAGAGTAAGCCTGGCTTCAGGACTATACAATTTCCCGGAGTGGGGGAAGAAGGAGAGCTTACTCTGCCTTACTAGCTTGGGACTAAGTAAGCGGTTAATAGCATATAACTCCTCCCCCTCAGAATATTTTTTGAAAAAGAAATATGATATTCAATATTAATAAACAAATAAATGTAGAGTGAAATATATAATAATGAAACGATTATATATAATAATAAATTATAAGTAAAGACATGCGTCAAATCAAGAAAGTTAGTGGGTTATAACAATTTTTCAAGACTGTGATTCAATGGATTTATTTGAGGTGTGTTAGATGGAATATTTCTCCAATGTTTCGTGTCTTACATATCACCACTTCAGAGGCTATCCATTTCTGGGTGCTCGTTCGTTGCGACTGCCCTTCTTCATTGGTGAGGTCGTTGGTATGGTGGTATGTAAGCCATGAAACATGTAAGGCAGTATCAATAAAGTTTACGCCAAGAAATGTTTTTATTGGTAACCCTAGCCATAAGACAATGAAGACCATATAAAAATATTGGGTACAGAATAGGAAGACTATTTCTAAATTATATAAATTTCTTAAAATTAATATTCTTAAAGTTTGAAATATAAAAAACTAGTGTTAAATATAACGTATAAATTTATCCATATTGTGGGTATGAAATGATTATTATTTATTAGCGTCCACTTTTTGCAGCTTTGGCTAATTGGAGCGGGTTATCTACAGGTTACCGCCCATTTCTAGCCAGGGTGGGACTAAAGATTTTATTTAATGTGTTCGTCACCTAATAAATTCCTATTACTCAGGCGGGAATCGATATCTCAGGTATTAATTAATTTTCTATTAACCATAATCAAACTCCATTAATTTTTTTATTCATTTTAAATCATACTTGACTATGTATGAGTAAATCCATTTGTCTACTTAATGGTGCTATGACCATTCATGCACTTGGTATTGAAATATATTTACAATGTTTCAAGTTACAATTGTTTATTTAGCTACATAAAGATAGTTGATGGAGGTTTTTTTCAAGTCTCAGTTCATTCTAAGACTAATGAAAACAAAATAAAAATCATAAAAAAACGAAATAAAATAATCTCATGGGCAAGGCAATGCTATGTAGTTATCAACATGACTTCATTGGAACGGGGTTTACACGGACGTTGAAACACAAATTCGTCAATAGATGATATTGTTATATCTGAATGAGAAAAACATAAGTACTTTTTAGAATGTACATTTCAGCACTAAAACCAGTTTGGAAGTTTGAATTTCAAAAATACGACGTTCTGTTTCCGGATGCCTTAATTATATATTTCGATCTTTCAATGGTTTTTGGAAATCATTAATCGAAATTAATTTGAATTTGTTTAGAAAAACTTTTATCCCGATTGTTTTTCATTGTTAGATTTTGGTATCAGTAATTTCTCATAGTAGTGTTAAATGCTAGAATATAATATAATACAAGCATAAATGTAATTACGTTTGGTTTATTGTTTATTACTTACACAGGTAAACGACCATTATATTTTGAATTGCCCATTTCACAACATGATAATTATTGCTGTATAATTATTAACTATACCGATAACTATTATGACCATGGTTTGTAATTATACATACACACGTATTCACATTAAACATAACCCGATAAACACAAAGTCACGCTACCAATAAGTTACGTCAGATAATGTTTTATTTAATTTTGTTTAATTATATTTCTTTCCAGCTTACTTATTAGATATAATGACTACTTTATGTTGCGTGTGTTACTTGTTTGTCTTAGCTTCCAAAGTAGCTTGTCATTAGTCTGCCGTCACGTTCCGTTATCTTTTAGCAGATTTCCCTTAGGGGAAGCAGCTAATGAGATTGTAATCATGACGCAATTTTCGAACCATTCTTCAAATGTCCATCGATCCTACATGAGATGACGAAAATGAGGTCCGTTCAAAATTTTATATGTATGTATCTACATATATATATATATATATATATATATATATATATATATATATATAATATGTGTGTGTGTGTGCGCGTGTGTGTATTTGTCTGTTACCACTCTAGCGATCACAATTTTTGTTTAGTCGTTTCCAACCTCGATATATAAGCGTTATATCAAAAAAGAAATATCGGGTTCTTGAAAGGCTGAAATCGTACCTGGGGAATGAGAGGTTTAAAGGGGAAGAATTTCAAAAATTAGAAGTATCTCAGTTGTTATGCGTCGGATCGAAAAACTGTATAGAATCAATCTTATTGAAAATGTAATGTTCTATAAATGTTGTTATGTACGCTTTTTCACTACCTTAAATATTAACCGAGATATTTGCATTTTTTTTTTATTTCGGCCATGAAATGCTACCCGAACTCCTACTCATGTCATATTAACTGTAAGCTGTTGTATAATGAAACACTTTAGTTGAAACATAAATACTAAATATTGTTCTCATTGTACTTTTACGTTACGAGGTAAATGCAGATACATAACACACGTGGGAAATCTTCTTAGTTAACGCAGTCCCTGCGTGACGGACTTTTTATCGTTATATATAGGTATTAAAGTTCTGTTAACTGTTCTTATTGATTTCCTAAACCTGGAGGCTGGATTCGATTTCCGCTTGGGCAATAAGAATTTATTTAATGTCGAACTCACAATATAAAATCTTAATCCTACCTTGGCCACAAGATAACTCGTCCCAATTAGCCATTGTAGCACAAAGTGGACGTAAATAAATAACATTTTATGATATACGGACCATACGTTGTGATATTAGACAAATTTATTGGGCAGATAACATGAATTTAGACTTAAGTTATATTTCTCTGACGAATACAGATTAACGAGATCTTTTAAATTATACCCGCCGAGAAAACGGGATATATTAAAATGAGTAATCTCAAAACCACGAGACAACCCTTCCCGATTATCCGTAGAAATTGTATTAAGTAGACCTAAATAAATAACACTAACAGTAATGTAAATAAGCATGTGCCAATTCTAAACTCAACGAAATGTGTTTAAAAAAAAATTAAAAGCTTCTTATGTTTCCATCGTTCAATCTTATTAAGTAAAATTATGATCTGCATAAATTTTTCTCTTGTTTTATAACTGTTACTTCTTACAATCTATAGCTGTAAAAGCTAATTTAATTATTTCAGGAATGTTGGGTATTAGTTCCTGCTCTACTACAAAGAGAGAGTTATCCTTGGACATTACTCTGACCGAGCAAGGACATCAAATCCTAGTTTGTACCGATACGCTTTCTCGAGAATTATATTGTTTTTTTACGGTCTCCCAGACAGCTGTTTTCACAAGTTTTTCACAGCTGGGTATTTCTTCAACGTAGTTTTCAGTTCGTTCTGAAAATTGAAGCACGTCGTTCCGTAATAAAACTAGAAACACTTGTAACAGAAAATTAATACTCTTCACATGTTTTATGCTATCTGCAATGTAGTTGTAGTATACATACTCTATATCTAAAGTGTAATTTTCTGAAACTTGGAGTGTGTGTGTGTGTGTGTGTGTGTGTGTGTGTGTGTATATATATATATATATATATATATATATATATATATATATATATGTATTAGCCATGCTACCCGTCTTAAATTGTTGTACGCCGGTGTGAGGTTAGTGACATCTTCAATAAATTAAAAATTGAAAAAGTCCGTCACGCATGGGCTGCGTAAACTAAGCAGATTTCCCATGTGAAGTTTTACAATAGTGAAATCTGCCTAATAACAACAGTAGTAGTAAGGAATCTTTAAACCTATTCACGAGGGACGAACAGTTACCGAAACGGCTGCACTAGCTCTCGCCGGAGAGTCCCGAACGTAGCCGACTCCTGCCGACCACACACTTGCATACAAATGCAAATATCTCGGTTAATATTCAAGACACAGAATAAATGTATAGAACAATATTTGTAGTAAATTTAATTAGCAATGAGATTGATTCTATACAATTTATCTATACAATTGCTGTTGTTGTATACACGTTTTCGTAGGTCTATTATTAAACGAATTATTATTACGTTCTTGTTTCAGCCTTAAGTAACATCTCCCTCTCTCCTTCTCATTGGATTTGTTCTTAGAAATAGAGAATATGTGGTGAGAAAAAATCAATATTGATTGTTGCGAGCACATGGGAAATCTGCTTAGTTTACGCACTCCCTGCGTGACAGACTTTCCCTTAAGGGAAATTAGCTATTGAGGTCATACTCACCCCACCTAGGAGATAACGAAAATTATATATATGTATAGATCTATCTATCTATATCTTTGTCTGTTACCGCTCTAATGGTCGCAATTATTGTTTAATATTTACCAAACTCAATATTTAGCCGTTTTATGTAAAAAAGAAAGTCAAGTTCGTTAACGGCTGAAATCGGACCAGGGGGAGGGGAGAAATTTTGAAATATCTCTGTTACTATATGTCGGATCAAGAAATTGTATAGAAACAATCTTATTGCAAATTACATTGACTATAAATATTGTTGTATACATATTTTCTGTATAATGAGTATTAACCAAAATATTTGGATTTTATAGTTTTCGGCTTTCAGTAAACCCCCACTCCTACTTGTGTTATATTAATAGCTGTTATATCATGAACCACTTCATTACTTCAACAAGGCTTATTACAGGAGATACAAACAAATACGTTCAGTTGACCTAGCCCCCCTTCTTTTGTTCTTGGATTACTAAAATCTGAATGATTGAGATAGAAATTATTCTTATTCATTTCAAATTACTCTCCTACCTATAACAATAATATTAATATGTCTATTCAGATATATTTCACTAATTGGTGATTTTTGGTAATTGGTTGTTCATCTTTCCGGTCTAGAATAAATATTTATTCAGCGCTGCGAAGTTGGCTGCCCTTTTTGTTTACAATTCAGACGTTTTCCGTTGTAGATATTATTTACTTGTTAATTGACTGAATGATTTCGTATTACCGTTAGTATTTAATCCTTTAACATTCACGGTGGGGTTACCAGTATGTAGTTATATATGTTATAAAACTTCCTGTGGGAAATCTGTTTAGTTGACGCAGCCCCTGCGTGGCGGACTTTATAAAGTGTAAAGTACGTTAAGATCGTATGTAAAGGAATCATTTGACATGCAAGGGAGCATGAGGCATGCTTCACAGTCATAGAACTTTCTCATGTCCGAGTTCATTGTCATTGTTAAGAGAGAGACCGGGACCAATGTTAGTAGGGACTTTATTTATAGAAATATCAGGACGATATCCTGGTTGGTCGTACTTTCCCTGGGGATAGGAGGGACCACCCTCCCCGCTACCTACCGCAGCGCCCTCTCCAATACCAACTTCACTACTTTCCTCTCCTATCATCAACAAGAATTCTTACACACTCTCTCCTTTTATTTTCTTTCCTTTTATTTTTAAAATGCTTCCTGACCAAGTACTTTTAAGTTGTTTGTAGTCGCCTACCGCTTGTTTATTCTTTATGTAAACGAGATTAATATTCATAGAGTTCGAAAGTTCGTGATCTTAAAATAATAAATCTTTAGTTTAGCGCGTGAAGTTCACATTAAATGAAGAAATATTCTCCGGAACATTTAAGGTTAGCCCCCCCCCCCCATTCAACCAAGAATTATGTGATGCCTAGACTGGCACACGAAATAGACCAACATTTCTGAAAATAATGATAGGTATAAAATTGATCAAGAAATTAAGAAGGAAAAAGTCCGTCACGCAAAGGCTGCGTAAACTATGCAGATTTCCCACGTGCAGTATTACAATAGAGAAATTTCACGAGAGCCAAACAGTACGAAAACGGCCGAACTAGCTTTTGGCGGGAAACTCACTTTCGTCCGTTACCCGCCTACATTTAATAAAAATGCAAATATCTCGGTTAATATTCAATATAGAGAAAAATGTATATAACAATATTTATAGTAAATTTAATTTGCAATAAGATTGATTCTGTACAATTTTTCGATCCGACGTATAGTAATGGAGATTTCTCGAAAATCGTCTCCTCTAAACCCCCCCCCCTCTACTGGGCCGATTTCAGCCATTAACGAACTAAAACTGTCTTTTTACATAAAACGACTAAATATCGAGTTTGGTAACGATTAAACAATAATTGCGATTGCTAGAGCAGTAACAGACAATAAATATAAACGGACCCCATTTTTGTCATCTCCTAGGGAGGATCGATGGACATTTGAAGAAAAATTTCGAAAATCGCGTCATGAGTACAACCTCAATAGGCGATTTCCCTTAAGGGAAATCTGCTAAAAGAATGTTCGCTTTATTTGAATAGACCTATACTCTCAAATAATAACTAGAGGCCTTATTACAATGATTATATTATAGCATTCCCCTTCCCCTAAAAGGTGCTTTAATGGGATGAAATAAACTGGACTCTCAAAAAGTTTATTTAAAAGCGACAAAGTTTTCGCTATATCGCTTTAAAATGAACTCCTTGTAAAACGGAGAATATATCTGTAAAATGCTTCTGGTACGGATAAGCTTTTTCTTTTTTATGTTTTAATATCAGCACGTCTGACTGTTTGTGAGCAGATCCCTGTTAAAATAAAACAACCAAAACCAAATCAGAACGTATGCAACGTTGGTATGTGCATTCTAGAAGTATTCTAACCATTCTCCGCAAACCACGGTTAAATATGCTATCCGTTGTACTTCTTATTTGTACTAATCATTTTAACAGATTTCCCTTAAGGGAAATCAGCTATTGAGGTCGTACTCATGATGCTAGTTTCGAAAAATTTCTTCACATGTCCATCGATCCTACCCAGGAGATGACTAAAATGACGTCCGTTAAAAATTATATATATATATTTGTCTGTTAACGCTCTAGCGGTCGCAATTTTTGTTTGATCATTACCAAACTCGGAATTTAATCGTTTTATGTAAAAAGGAAGATCAAGTTCGTTAATGGCTGAAATCGGACCAGTAGGAGGGGGGGGGTTTAGAGGGGGGATTTTTGAAAATTCAAAAGATCTCCTTTATTATGCGTCGGATTGAAAAATTGTATAGAATAAATGTTATTGCAAATTAAATTTACTATAAATATTGTCCTATACATTTATTCTGTATCTTGAATACTAACCGTGATATTTGCATTTGTATTCTGCGTGTGGTCATCAGTAGGCTATGTTCGGACTTTCCGCCGAGAGCTCTGGTGGCCGTTTCCATAACTATTCGTCCCTCGTGAATAGGTTTAGAGGTTAGGTTAACTGTTTTTTGGAGCTAGAAACTACTGGGTTATTACGCCCTAAATAATGTTTTAGGTTTAGAGGTTTCTTACTACTACAGTGGTTATTAGGCTGATTTCTCTATTGTAAAACTTCACTTGGGAAATCTGCTTAGTTTACGCAGCCCCTGCGTGACGGAATTTTTGGTTCATAATCAAGAAAGAAGTGTTCAATTTTTTCACTATACTTGTCAATGGAACCTTATTAGTATACTATTACTTTATGACAATACAAGTGAAAATATATCCGTTTGAAATATTCAATGAATCCTAATCTCTTCAAATCGGACTCAAGGTGAATAATGAGAAAGTTAAAACATTTCTAATCCTCAAGACTCTATGAAAGATACTTCGACTTTCTTTTCTGAATATATTAACTAGTTCCCGTCGTCATCATCTGAGATTCCTTTTCATCAATCGGATTAATGGAGTTTATTTGTTGTATAGCCTATTTACAATATGTGCACGTGCAATACTATCTGATGGCATTGGCTGGCATAGCCATTGACAGTCAGAGGCATAGTGATTGATTTGTGAGAGAGAGACTGCCGGGAGGGAATGCAGTTAGGGACTATTCCCCAAGGGTGACGGCCTGGCCTGTCTCCTGTATCCCTGTTCCTCTACTGTATTCCAGCCACACGCTCTCTCTCGGCCAATTAGTAAGTTTCTTCTTCTCTACGGCCTCTTCCAGCTTTAGGCTCTCTCTCTCTCTCTCTCTCTCTCTCTCTCTCTCTCTCTCTCTCTCTCTCTCTCTCTCTCTCTCTCTCTCTCTCTCTCTCTCTCTCTCTCTCTCTCTCTCTCTCCTCTCTCTCTCTCTCCTTCCTCTTCTCTCTCTCTCTCTCTCTTCTATCTCCTCTCTCTCTCTTCTCTCTCCCTCTCTCCCTCTCTCCCTCTCTCCCTCTCTCTCTCCTCTCTCTCTCTCTCTCTCCCCTATCTCTCTCTCTCCCTCTCTCTCTCTCTCTCTCTCTCTCTCTCTCTCTCTCTCTCTCTCTCTCCCCCACTCTCTCTCCCTCTCTCCCTCTCTCCCTCCTTCCCTCCCTCCGTCCCTCCCTCCCTCCCTCCCTCCCTCCCTCCCTCCCTCTCCCTACCTCTTAAGTAATATTAAAAAAACAAAACAACTTTTTTAACCAATTGAAATACTCTGAGTCAGTCACACTCTACAAACCTACACTTCATGCCATAATTTTATTTGGAAACTAATTATGGAGACACGTTCCTGAACAGGGTTGTGTTCATTTTTGTAATTAGTTGAATACGTGTCGGAAATTAATACCAGTGGTTTAGCTGTGGAGAGGGTTAAACGGATGAATCGCACTCAGAAATTTAATTTAATATCTCTCTTTCTATCTTTATCAAAAACTAACATTTTAACTGCCTTTTATGAAATGAAAAAGGTATTTAAATGTCAAAAATTTCAATTTTTAGATTTCATATTGAGTACTTGGCATCTGCACGTATGTACGGATTTGAAATATCAAAAACGACTAGCTTTAGGATGTTCAACGTTTAAATTCAAGGTTTCCTGAAACATATAGTTGAGCACCTCTTCTTTAGTTGCAAATTGATTTAGATAGAGAGAGTGGAGGAGTTTAGAAAACGTTGAATATAAAAAAAAAATGAAGTGCAAACTTCTTCATACCAAGACTTACTAAATATTTGTAACCCATCTTTTTTTTTATATTTCATAACAAAATCTATTTATTTAACGTTTTGATCTCGTGCCTGCCTAGGAACAGAGGCAGAGTACAGGTTAGCCATAAGAGTTAAGGCGCTGGTATTAAATTTCACATGGTAAACTTAGAATGGCGAGTTCGATCCCCGCTTGAGGACTAGGATTTTATTTAGCAACGAACGTATTAAATAAAAGTCCTTGATCCCACCCTGGCTTGAAAAGGGTGGTGGCTTGTAGCTAACCTGTCTTAATTAGCCATAGTAGCTAGCACAAATTAGACGAAAATACATAAATAGCAAAATGTACAAAGATATCTTATAATTTTAAATAAAATAACTCAAAATGACGTGCAGCAAAGACAGGTTGTATATTTTATTCGAAAGGGGTGTAGAATTATCATGCTATATTCACATGAGATTCTATTTATTTATTTTTTTATTTTTTTTTTAGGAAACTTAAATAATAAAATGACTAAATGTGGAAATGGTTCACACAACAAAACCATCAAACTCAGGATTGCTTTGCCGGATCTGTCAAATTGTAGTTTAGTTTTCAGTAACGTAAATATTAATAGAGCTATTTGTAATTTATCTAATCGAGTAAAGGATTACTCTAATGATTTTTGCATGAATAGTTGATTACACACACATTCATTCCATTAACTTACTAGTATTGCTTAGATTCTTACGAAGCGAAAATTGAGAATATGAATGATTTCATCAGTTGTCATTACAATTCGTGGTTAGCCTCGAAATCTTCTTCCTTTGAGTAGCTCCTGGTTGAGAAACATAATCTTTTTTCTGACCTGTGCGGTATCTGGGGGTTGAGTGCTTGTGGGATGTTCTGAGAAATGTTCAACTGGTAATCATAATATTGTGTTGGTTAATCAAGGGGATTTAGGAATAATATTGTGGTAAGCACTACCTTCAACTGGAATTGGATATAGAATATCAATAATAGTTTCATTGCTATCGGAGCAAACACTTACTCCTGTTTCATACTTGCAGATGTGAGTCCACCATTTATTGTTGTAGGCTTTTAGATTAAAAGAATCACAATACACTTACAGGGAGAACACTGACATACCGTTATTTGTTCACATCATTTGCGAGGCTCTCCCTGCTTCTCTCACACACGGAACAATAGCAGCCTTTGCTTGGAAAAACAAATAGAAATGTCTGTCACTACAAACTAAACATATTCCTTACACTGGAATTTCGTCGATGATTTTATATCACATTTTATGTTCGTATTTTAAGCTGGACACGCAAGATGAATCAGTAACTCGAAACAGAGATCGCGAGAATAGGAAAGATGATTAACTTAAGGCTATAAACAAAAAAGAAATACGTGGAACTAAGTTAATATTCAAGTTAAAGACAAGCATGTAGTACAGAAACTGCTTGACATAACTTTATAATAAGATTTGGTTTTGTAAAATTTGTTCGATTCATAGCATAAATACGGTAAATGTGCATATCTTTGTATTTTACAGATTTTGTTAAACCTTCTTAATCTTTAGTATTACATGAAATGATTGTATATCGAGTATGGTATCGATAAAATGAAGCCTATAAACATTGTGTTCTTTGTAACATCACTGGTTCATCCATATGCCTCACGTAGTAAACCCCCTATGACAAAAAATGCGTGGGATATTAAATTGGAATAGTACGTTTTGTAAATTGAATTGAGTTGAAATAGAGTTTTCTTACTACAGAATTTTGAGTCTAGAAATACTCCGTTAAAATCTAGTTAGAGGAACGTGTATAAATACTTTCACAGAACAGTAAATACATTTTCTACTAGACTGGATACATAACATTTTTCGAGTCTCATATTAACTAAGATATTTAATTTTTTATATATTTTATGGATCTTCAATTCATATAATTTACCAGTGTAACAAGTAAAACGACCCATTAATATAAGTAAGAACATATTACATATTCACATACAAAATTTCTAAATTAAATATAATAACACATATAAAATTTCAATTGAGGACATTCGTAAACTGAACATGATTTACTTATTCTTTTCAGCAGTGTGCCACTAGGCAACGACATAGTATGTACAATTATTTTGATAATTAAACACTATAATATAGAAATGTCCAACGAAGTTAACACGTCACAGTGAACAAATAAATAAAAGTAAATACATATGATGTTAAATAGTACTAGTCAGAAGTTTTAATGATGAGTTTTAGAAGTGCTACTTGAAAACATTTATTTAAAAAAAAATGCATATTTTATTGTATATAGTAGGTTAATATTAAGTCACTAGTTCTTGTATATATATATATATATATATATATAGTATATTATTAGTCAGAAATGGGTCAGAATCACGCTAAGATATGTATATATTATCCAATAAAATCTACTTGTCTATATATCTATCTATTATACAAAATTTCCCTAATTATGTGTTCTAAGATGGTATTCTGTCAGATGGAAGAGAGTTATATTGCAGGTAGAGGAAATCGCCACACTTACACAATAACTATTCATTGAAGTGACAAAGCGCTTTCGATGCAGAGCATCATCGTCAGTGTCTGAACTTCCTGGATGTTGACCTGACGGGCTTTGGGACCAGACACCCAGGGGGTTTGTCCCTTCAATAAATTCTTACTGTTGGAAGTGTGTCCATTTTTCCTCTTCCACCTGCAATATTACTTTTTGTTTCTATGTGACTAAAAATGATTGAGATAATGGAGAGATAACGAATATTTTGACAGTAGAATTGTTTTTCTTTATATCTTTGAATTTCCGAGGTATTTTCTAAGAAACAGTTAGTATTGTCATAAATTAAACCATGAAATCATAATGCTGAATGTCTCACTGTTCCAACGACTGAAGTTTAGTTGTATTGAAAGCATGATAATACCCGAGATAACATTGAGTTGTCATTTATTATCATTGTAGCCGTGTTGTTTAGCAATAAAATGTCCCCATATAAAGACCATCACTCTTGCCTGCAAAGGTGCCATTCCCTTTGTTTTTGTTTCTCCATGGCATTGTTATTGCTTTTATCTAATAGGCATACTTAACTATTGAAATTATTTCAGATGTGTCACGTCGAATAACAATTACAACAATAAGTCTCCAATGACAAAGATAATTTTCTTGTAGAGCGACATTTTTTATTAGTATTTATGTTTTTATGATTCAATACCGTCTATACTTGGGCTTTCCGCTCATCATCAATGAGGGCTATACTTTTCACTTCCTTTCGACACTAAATTTTTAATACATCTTGTGTTAGAAGTCACATTTTATTTTGTAAATGTTTAGATGCCACTGCCAGCTTTCTCGACTTCTGTCTGTCTTGGTCAACGGTTTCTCTGAAGAACGCTGGTTTTTGTGGAAGAACGTTGCATTCTTATGCTTTCGTATATCTTGTTTCCATGAAGACGTTTGTCAAATAGCTTGCGTACTTTAATCACATAGGAGAATATGCTTGCAGCTTGAAGAATATTAGTTCTCCTTCAAATTCAATGTGGCAATATTGAAAGCATAAGGATAAATAAGTGCATTTGACATTGTTAAAAAATTCCGCATCTTCCAAAACAATTTGGAGTATTTATTCTTACAATAATCGCATTTCGCGACTGGGGCGATCAGCTAAATTCTTATAATCACTTTATTATATTTACGTAAGTATGCTCATTTCTGTAAATATTTTCATTATTGTCCTACATTATATTTTTTTGAAAATGTTGTTATGTTTCAAGTAGTGTAATACGCGGTCTATATACTGGCTACGGTCATGTAGTAATTCAGTCAAAGTGTATGGTAGGTCTATGTGAGTTCTTAGATAGCAGTCAGTTAGTATATGTCTTATATTAAGTCTACAGTTACAGTGTTGGCAGTAAGGTTCCCCTTCTCCAGTAAGTAAGAAAGTGTGAGTCAGTCGTGTATAGCCAACTCTCAACCTCGTTAAAACTACTTCTTCTTTTCTAAATAGCTTTTTTGAGGAAGGCCATTCACCAAGTATATATTTCAGTTCGAAGTTAACATTAAGTAACCCAAATATATTGAATTGGACGTTAGAGAAAATAGTACAGATTTATTTGATCAACTTCATCGAATATTTCCATCTTTATAACTTTGTCGCGATTTAGTGAGTCTAAAAAAGCAAGGGGTCTGTCATCACCCGACTTTCCTTTGGTAGAAATCGTAGGTGGGAAAGAAATTCAATGCATCCATTTGGCATTTTACTTTCATCCATAAAAAAAAAAGTAAAAAGTTTCTCATGTCTGATGGTATGTCAAGAGGTGGGATAGAAAGTGAGCTAAATGATATGTGTATATGTATAAGCTGTGTAGGAGCGGGGCAACTCCTCTCCCAGACTATGACAGGGATGGATTTCAATTCGTTCTAGGTTCTGTGGTCTCCTGTTAACGGGGCTTTGTCGTCTGGCTCGCCATTCTCTGCCCACAAAAGCCATTTTACTTCTTTTTGATCTACTTTCACAACTGGGGCTAAAAGCAGGACACGCTCCGCCTATATTTTTAATTGTTTTTTATCGAATATTTTTATTTTCTTTGTGGCTTGTGGCGCGGGAAAAAAGATAGAAAAGTAAATCATGGCTGCTAGTATGAAATGTAATCGTATCTAGTCTGCCATCCCTAAAATGCATCACCCCTTTATATTTCTCATAGTTTTATAATTGGTTCTTTCTAATTGGAATAGATGGCTGCTGGTTTTTCACTTTTTACATTTGGAATGGCTCTTATTGAAAACATATACAGAGGAAAGCAGCCAAAGGAAACGTTGTAGAAAACCATGCCTGATAAAGAAATTCATATGAAATTCTGAAAATGAATTTAGCAGAATTACTCAAACGTAATCCGACTTTATACTCACGGTGCGATTTTTCAAATATTCTATAATGAAAAATTGGCCCCTCAAAACTATTCGTAGGGACACCCATAAATCAGACCTGACTCTAGAACACCTAAGATAGTCTAGGTTAGTATTTGCATGGGTGACCGCGGAGTTAGTACATCTGTTCGCTTCCACAGTGCGCTGGTGCCCAGATGGCAATAGAATAGCGGGAGTCTAGTGAGTGAATCAGTCTGACAGCTCGTTAGTACGTCGAAGGACATTGACTCTCCCAGATCCCGTCAACTCGTAAACTGGCCGTTGGTGATGTGACTACTGTCCCCATCCTCCTGGATGTATTGGAGCACACCAGTCTACTGGAGGCCATTCGTTCCCAAGGCCTCCTTGGTTATCGAGGGTTCACGTCGAGTTGATCATTCACCGCTTACAAATCCGAATGCGAATCTCTAGAGCCCACTATCGGGGGTGGCTAAAAATCTCTAAGGTACATACACACAAACACACACATATATCATCATCGATTTATGATTTATAGCCTAAGCCTTGTAGTCGCAACCATTGTGTTCTTCCAGAAGCTGCTGTTTTCATATTACTATACCCACCGAAATCCATAAGATACTTGATGTCTTCAAAAATAGGATTTTCTAGGCTTTCCTATTCCCCTATGCCAAAGAATCCTAACTTCAAATATATTTGTATAATCAAGTCGTTGTGCCTTATGATATGCCCAAGAAGTTTCAATCTACTATTTTCCAAGGTCTTTGTAAGACCTTTGCTTTCAATTATCTCATTTAGAACTTCAATGTTGGATATCTTCTAATCCAACTTGTTCTAGTGATTCTGCGCCAGATTCATATTTCCATTTCTTCCACCTATTATATTCCCTTGTGTGGAGAGACCAACTTTCGCTTCCGTAAAGCAGTAGACTTGATACGAAAGTAAACTTTTTTTGTGTTTATTTTAAGTTTGATTGAAGAGCAAATGAGTATTTTGGTTTGTTAGTCGACTTCGGATTATTTGGAAATGAACACTATGCATCAATTGACGAACAGAAAGTCAGGGCCGCATTATTTTTAATATACTTATTTTATAAATGTTTAGTGAATCTCTTATAGACTTCAAGTAATTGCCAAGGCTTTTTTTTTTAGTTTTATTTTCTACAATGCTACCTTGATTTTACTAGGGATTTGTGGGTCTATCGTACTAATGGAATATTTGCTGGCAGAAAGTAAAACGCTAACTTCTTCCAACGTCTTTTTATTAAAACCTCTAAGAAATGTATACAGGAGTATTTGTCGGAACTTCACATCAAGAAGAATCCAGCACTCCAAATGGTGAAACATTTGGAGCTTTTAAATAAATTGGAGTGAAAGATTATTGCGTTTTTAATTTTTGAAGACATGCCAGAATTTATTGAAACCTATATATATTGTTTTTTTATAATGTTCTAGAATATTTTTGATACTGTCCCATCTTCTATCATTCTGAGCACATACTCACATACATACTCGTTCACGATTTGCCTTATAGTTATATTTAACAAAGTTTGATGAAACCTCTGTCCTTTCCGTTAACTGCTTCCTGTCTAATTACAAAAATGACACTTTCAATTTCCTGAGCATTGTCTTAAATTAACAGCAGCGAGAGAGAGATAGGGGTTCTGAGTGGTTCTGGTTAGAATGTTCCTACCTCTATGGAAGCGGGCAATCTGTGTAGAAAGTCTCTTTGGTGAAAGTAAGATTGGGAAATAATGCTATTAGAAGAATGGGTTGGGCCGCAAAACGGCTTTTACTCCATTCACAGGCTCGCTTATCATCAAAGACTCAATTTCCTGCTTGATGCACTTAACTGCTAGAAACTATTGGAAATTAAGGATTATCATAGGGAAAACCATTTATGTCTGGAATGGGGTTTTCATTTTTGAATTATAATTATTTAACGGCGTCTTGATTTCCTTTGAGATTTAAGAGAATTTTATATTGAGAAGAAACTATTTATGTAGGAAAAACCTGGGACCAGGACCATGTTATCTTTTCATTTTGTTGTCCAAACTTAATTTCATTAACCAGAAAATTAATTGGTGGGGTTTTATTTTTTGATCTTCTTACAACTCCTATGGCTAAAGCACAACGTATTCTTCTAAAAAAAAAACTAAGATATCGTGTTTATCAACATAAATTAAAAATTTAATATGCTACATTGTTATTGTAATTCCTTTCAAGATATTGTAATATTTAAAGTGGTAAATGCTCTTAAAAACAGGCATAGTCCACAGGCTTGGTGCAACAGGTATTTAATTTTAAATTTCAAAACAGTATGTAACACTTATAAAATGTCAATAAAGGGGTTAGCTAAGAGGGGATAGGGGTAGTAGGATACATGAAAATAAATAATTATGATACTTTATTAATAATTAAAGAAACCTCATAAGAACTTCAAATGTTCTTTTTTTTTAAATAAAAAAAAAATTAACTACAAGATTTAAAATAAATGTGAAATACATTACAGTAATAAGATGATTTTAAGTTATAACAGTACATTCATAATTTTAGATTTGTCCGTGATACCTAAAAAAACGTATGTGCTCAAGGAGCAGAGAAAAAAGTAACAACATTATTTCCTTCTTGAAATGTTGTAATTTTAGTTTTTTGGTTTGTTATTTTATTGTAACAGAGTGACTATTCCACATACATTTTTGTTTGTTTGAGTCTTGATATCATTGCAATCGTATTGGAGCATATACCGACGGTTGCTGTATTGGCAGTCATAAACATTGTACAGACTGACTGTTTTGATAAAAGACCAGTCTCCAATGATATTCGTACCAGTTGGCATTTAAGGTTTTGCGACTACAAAGTAATTAAATTATCATCAAGGAACACAGCCTGGGGTTCTGAGATGGGGTTCCTTGTTAAAAATTGTTTAAAGAGAATTGAAATGAACCTTGTATTTTAAGGAAGGTGTGGCTATTTATAATCAAATAAAACAATTTGAAATATATAATGTATATTAAGTTTCTTGAATAAAATTTAAATAAAAAGTATGGTAATCAGGGACTGTGTAAAGAAGTCATATTTGTCGCTCTTTCTCTATTTCTCTTCTAGGAAGAGCCTCATGTAAATAAAATTTGAAGTATAGTCCAGATATGAGATATTTAATTTGGAAAGATTCTGTAGTCTGAAAGTGAATAAAATTAAAATTACTCATTTAATATTCGAGTTACGGAAATGTCCAAAACATCAATTCGAAGCCATTTAAATAGTCAACTTCAATGGCTTCCCACAAGAAAAACGCTCTAAAACGTTCCGAAAAATAAAGTTAGTAGCTTTTGAAAACGATCGTTAGTTTTGGGAATGCGCTCATCGAATTTTTGTATATTAAAATTTTAGGTATTTAAATTGTAACTTGTGGTACTAATGGACTAATGATGGCTCAGGTTAGGCATGCGTTGACTTTAATCTGACATGGTAAACCTAGAGTGGTGAGTTCGATTCCTGTCTAGGCAAAATAATTTATTTAAAAAAAAAAAAACATTAGTCCCACCATGGCTAGAAAGAGTGGTAACGTGTAGATAACCCGTCCCAATTAGCCATTGTTGCAAAAAGTGGACGTTAATAAATAATTTAATTTTTAATGAGCTAATCTCTTAATTATCATGTTATTTTTAAGGTTATATTATTTATAAATAACGGGTTATCTGCAGGTTACCACCCTTTTCTATCCACGGATTTTATTTAACGAATTCCGTCACTAAATAAATTCCTGTTGCCAAGGCGGGAAATGGACTCGCCACTCTAGGTTTACCATGAGATATTAAGGCCAACGTTTTAGCTCACATGGCTAACCAGAGCCCCTATATTTAAGGTTAAACTACGTTATAAAAATCTGAAATTTAGTTCTAGTAGGGACATCTAGGTGAAAATACATTAGGTTCCGGTTTCCCATAATAGAACTTGCTATAATAAAAAAAAAAGCTATTGAGGTCGTACTCATGACGCGATTTTCGAAATTTTTCTTCAAATGTCCATCGATCCTACACAGGAGATGACGAAAATAAGGTCTGTTCAAAACTGTATATATATATATATATATATATATATATATATATATATATATATATATATATTGCGGTCGCAATTTTTGTTTTATCTTTACCAAACTTGATATATAATCGTTTTATACAAAATGGAAGATCAAGTTCGTTAACGGCTGAAATCAGACAAGGGGAGGGGAGTTTAGAGGAAGAGAACTTCGAAAATTCTTATTATCTCCGTTATTATGCGTCGCATCGAAAAATTGTATAGAACCAATGTTATTACAAATTTAAATCTTGTAATATACATGTTTTCCCTATCTTGATTATTAACTGAGATATTTACATTTTTTAGTTTTCGTTCTTCAGTAAACCCCCACTCCTACTCATTTCATATTAACAATATTCTACAATGTTATGAAGTATTTTATTTGAAGCTTAAATACGAAATATTCTTCTCATTGAACTTTTAATTTTTGAGATAAATGCAAAAACGTGACGCACGTGGGAAATGTGCTTAGTTAACGCAAGCACTGCGGGACGGACTTTTTTTTTAAATATTTTTAAGGTTAAACTACTTAATGACTAAAACGTCTTGTTTCTTTCCCAATTAAATGAATGCTACTTAGCTGTGTTTTACTTATGAAATCTGCGACGAAGATTTGGTCCGTTCAGTGGGCATATTTCCAGATGTTAATATAATAGTTATTAAATGGGAAACGTGATTTACACTGTTAGTGAAAAGAACATTTTTATTTATTGATAGACATTGATTTCTGTAACCCGATTACACTCTTTGGCTTTTGCTGAAATAACTTTTATTGGCCTTATCAATGTCAGAATAACTAGAAAAAGATTGGAGGGACATAAAGATGGATGCTTGTTGAAAGGAAGGATTGAGGCCGGAAAGGATAAGGGAAGGAAAAAGAGAAGATTTATTGTGTTTGAAGGGGGTTTATCTTCAGCGACCAGACCAGTCTGTCAATAGAGTCTGGCCGAATTTTACCTAAATCGTCCATTATACGCTACATAGGCTCTCTGGCACATTTTCCAACTCGCCAATCTCACATTGGCAGTGTTCTTCTCGAGTGTAAACACTTTCTGACAGTTCGGACGGCTATCCTTCACACGCCAGGCAGATAACTGATGGCCTTTCACTCCCAATGCTCTCATTGGCAATATATTGAAGGTCGTCCTCAATGTCCACTTCCTCGCCGATCGTAAGTCCAGTCTGGCAACGTCGGAGGTACATTCAAGTAATTTATGATCTTAATACAGAAACGTCGGTAATGCAGGGGCTGCGTTAACTAAACAGATTTCCCACGTGCATCACATATTTGCCTTTACCTCTTAACGCAAACAATTGAGAACAATATTTAGTATTTACGCTTCAAATAATGTGCTTCATAATATAACAGCTTATTGTTAAGATGATATGAGTAGGAGTGGGGGTTTACTTATGGCTAAAAACTAAAAAAATGCAAACACCACGGTTAATAATCAAGAAGCAAAAACACGTACATGACAACATTTATAGAACATTACATCTGCAATAAGATTGGTTCTATACAGTTTTTCGAATAACGGAGATATTAAAAAAATCGAAATTCCCTTCTCTACCCCCCCCCCCTCCTCCTACTGGACGGATTTCAGCCATTAAAGAATTCGGTCTTTAGTTTTACATTAAAGCGTAAGGGAAATCTGCTAAACCGTTTTGAAATACAATGTTTATTCATTCATATTCTTCTTCACCTATTCCAATGGAAATATCATTGATTTACAATTTTAAAATATAACTCAGGATGAACACTTTAATGTTGAGGGCACACTCTATACATCTCATTGTCCCAAATGAAGAAAATGGCAGTTCCGCAGCTATAATGAATGTAATTTAATTTTTTTTTTCGGTTCGGAAAACAGATAGAGTAATATTCAAATTATAAGTGGACCAAGTCAGGAGTTGTATGTTGTAATGCCTGTGCAAATGTCGTTTATAGAGACCGAATTATTGGATTTCCAAAATCTTTGCTTCTCCTGTGTTAATTTAATACAACATTTAAACATGGATTTAGGTTTAGAGGAAATTTTAAATTTAATTTTCTCTCCAAATCGTATTGGGAATTAGGAGAAATTGACCTTAAGTAGGCCTACAGCAATAAAAAACTACCTGGAGATATATTGAGGAGTTATCTGTACGGTTTATTTTTCTCAGTGAATCTATGTAGAGTCCAATCCCTTGCTGACCACAAGTTATTCTTTGAACAACAACTTTCTTTTAAGTATATTTCTAAGATATTCTCCTTAACTACGTCAACTATAGTCTGACATATTCTGGTTTTTCTTGTTTGGCTTCTATTGTGCCAACTGTACCACTTTTCTTGGATGGGTGTTTGGCTCGTGTATTATATAGCATATATTATGCTGAGTCAATTTCGACTGCTTTCTAAATTGTACATCTGTAATTTTTATATATTTGTTTTGTTTTTTTATAGGAAATTCAAATTTACTATAAGAATTTAACCCTTCCATAGGTATACGGTGTAAAAGTCATATTTATTAATTGACGTAAAATACTATCTTCCAGGAGGAGAAATGGCAAATGACAAATCTATTTCAGCATAACTTCCAGTAGCTTCACCATTGTTAACATTTCTGAAAAAGTAATAGATTTCCTCAATCAACAAGATATCGTATTGCTCAGTTCTCAATTTTCTTACAAATTTTATAATATAATTAGTTGCCTTTCAACATCAGCTTCGGGTCAATTACGATAAAAAAATATAGACTGCGAATGATGTGACGTATGTTAGTACTAAATAATAATAATCATAAATACAAAAAGTGCAAAAGTATGCAATTAATTTTTTTTGTGAGCTACGAAAACATTCAAATCACAAAATGTCATTTTTTTTTTTTTTTTTTTTTTTTTTTATCAAGCCTATCTTATATAACATAGGGGCTCAGGTTACGATGTGAGTTAAAGTGTTGGTCTTAATCTCACATGGTAAACCTAGAGTGGCGAGTTCGATCCCCGCCTGGAAAGAGGAATTTATTTAGTGGTGAACTCGTTAAATAAAACCTGTAGATAACCCGACCCAATTAGCCATAGTAGCGAAAAGTGGACTATAATAAATAATAATAACATGTAAAATATGCTCCTAAGTTCCATATAAATACTATTTGCTCTAAGGTGTTACGTTACGTTCATTATTAACATTCACGATGCTACTGTGCTACTGTACGTACGTTATTCCGTACCTCGCATGACACAATAACTGCTGGCTATGATATCTTGAAATTACACGCTTAGAAGAGAGAGAAAGTACAACCTTTTTATTTTCTCCCTACGTAATTCGGCTACAAAAAAAAATGCATAGGACCTTTTTTATTTATCGTAATATCTGTAAACTACGGTTCTTTTTTCCATTTTTCGATTTGATGTATTCGAACGGAGATATCGTATATTTCTTTCAAATGAAAGCGTAGTAAATGAAATACAACCAAATATTTGTTTACTTTCAAAAGATATTCTGTTCATAACGACGTTTGTCTAAAGACGTTTGTCAATCTGGTTTTTGTCAAAAGAACGTGTGTCGAACGAACTTGGCTTCACTGGCATTGAACGGAAATGTATTTAATGTGTTTGTTTACTTTCTTTGGAAGTCATGTGGAGCACAAATCAGTTTTGTTTTCTTTCTTTTTTATTTCAACGCATTTTTAATCTGATTAAGGAGAATTATTTTTTTCATATTGTTATATATAAATTCAACACACAAAATCATTAGCTCTTCGGTTAAATATATATTAAAAGTGTTCCTAAAAATGGTCCTGCCTTTTCTCACAAGCATCAAGTTACGTTTGTTCGTCAAAATCGTAATCTAAGAAATGATTTTCGTTGTCAAAGCTATGAGTCAGAGCGAAGAGTAATTCGTTACTCTATCCAAGGCGAGCCTTAGATTAAAAAGGAAGGCATTGATATGTCTGTGGAGCCAAGTATGCGTGCGGATTGCCAGCTGATGAATCAGCTGTATCTAATCCCATACTCATGCATCTCACATCATCTCATTCATTATTCACAGTGTTAAGATTATATTATTCCCGGTATCCTAAAACTTCGTGGAAATGGCTTACATATAATGTGACTCGCTCGCTCACTTCGTATGACCTGTGTGTGTGGTGGGGGAGAGCGGGAGGGAGGGAGGGAGAGAGGGAGAGAGTGCTTTCCCACGAATTTGCATTTATGTCAAAATGTAAAAGCTCAATGAAAACAATATTTGGTATTTAGGCTTCAAATAAAGAAGTACATCATACTATAACAGCTTACTGTTAATATGACATGAGCAGGAGTGAGGGTTAACTAAAGGCCGAAAACCAATAAATGCAAATATTTTGCTTAATAATGAAGATAATAGTGAAAAAGAAAAAAAAAACATACATAACAACATTTAGAGAACATTACATTTGCAACAAGATCTGTTCTACACAATTTTCCGATCCGACCCATAATAATGGTGATATTGAGAATTTTCGAAATTCCCCTCCACTGGTCTGATTTCAGCCATTGCCGGTTCCTTAGTTTTACATAAAACGTCTAAATATCGAGTTTGGTAACGATCAAACAAAAATTGCAACCGCTGGAGCATTACAGCTAAAATCAATTCTCCTACTCTCAGTTCATTGATCAGTTATATAGTCAATGATTGAATTTATGACTAATGAAACTTTAATTTGTCTATAATAAATAAATAAATGGAGTCAGCTAGAAGAGGGGGAAACTTTAATTCAGCCTAAATTCAATAAAACCTTAATACCCCACCTTCATGAATAAATAAATGATTTAGGTTCAGCTTCATGATTTAGCCAACAGAGCTCTATTAAGTAACAGATCTGGTTGGAAAAATGAAATAAAGTTCGTAGGTGCACCAAAAGCTTCTTTAGAAAAGAAAAATATACGTTAGACACTGTTTTATTTAAATTAAAGGAAATCAGCTTTAGACCATAACTGACTCCGAATTTTGAAACATTTCGTCGACGGAAACGAAAATTATGTCCTCTCTCTCTCTCTCTCTCTCTCTCTCTCTCTCTCTCTCTCTCTCTCTCTCTCTCTCTCTCTCTCGCGGGCGCGCGTGCGAGCGTGTGTATGTGTGTGAAAGTGAGAGAGATGCTCTGCCTGGAGAAATTCAGTATGGATTTATTCACTAACTCCATATTTCAAAAACCTGATTTGTTAATATACAATAACGTTTGTATTATCAAGCATTTTGATTGCGTAATGTACTACATTTCTTGAGTAATACATACCAATACTTCTCATGCGATGTTCATTTTTAGATGTTCTTTCATGTTAATTCTTATTTTCAGGTTATTTTGTTCTTTCGTTTACATGGTGTTATGAGTATCTGATAGAAATTTTATTGTCCTCATCATGAAGTATCCCCTATATCATTATTATTTACTTAAGATGCCCTACTGCTATCAGGTTTGAGCATTCTTTGACATGTTTTGGGCCAAACTTAATGAAACTTTTGTGTGCAAATAGGTTCGTGGGCCGCGTTTAAAAGTAGTGCATTTTAAAGTAGTGTTCATACTTCTTCTTTAGGCAGTCATAAATTGTTCGTAAACAGTTTGTAGGTTATTACTTTATTATTTATATTAATGCTTATAATACGGAGTGTAATGATGACGGCGTTGTTATCATTGTTATTGTAAATACTCCTTCAGTATTATTATTAGGAGGGGAAACTTCTTCCCCTTCTTCCTTTTGTGAGGAGTATACAGTTTGTTAGAACTTCAAGGATTTGTTTCATAGAGGCTCTGACTTGAATGCAAATGCACAGGTGGTTCTGGATTCAAGAGCGAGCTGAAGTAGTGGGATAGTAAAAACGTTCCGGTCAGTAAGCAGGTAGGTTATTGCTTGTACAGTGCTCTGTATCGGCGGAAGTGTCCTTCCTATTTCCTGTCGTGCGTGGATGCGCGCACCGGAACCACCAACCAAGCTCACTGCCTGTTAGGCCCACTACGAATTCATTTAAGACACCTGAGTAAACCATTTAGGATTGTCGGTTTGAGTTGTGGTTACCTACTTAAAAGGCAGGTTCCAGGTTTTTTTTTCATTAGAACTTTAATATATTTTTTTTTATGACCTACTATCTCCGAAATATTTGTCAACATTGTGTCAGGTTCACGAAATTTCATATGCATTTGAACTATGTTTGCTCATTCCTTGTACTCGCTTTCACTAGTGCCTCCATTTGAAGATAAAAATTACGTTTCATTTGATTAGATATCCTGCTGATGAGGTTGTACTCATATTCCGATTTTTGAAAACTTTCCTCCTCAAATTTCCATTGATCCTACCTAGGGGATGACGGAAATGAGGTCCGTTCAAAATCATATATATATATATATATATATACATACATACATACATACATACATACATACATATGTATTAATTTGTTATTTTACAGCTCTAGTGGTCGCAATATTTGTTTAATCGAATATATAAGCGTTATATGTAAAAAGAAAGATCAAGTTTGTTAACGGCTGAAATCGCACTGGGGGGAGAGGTGATTTGAGGGGAGGAATTTTGAAATATCTTCGTTATTATACGTTGGATTGAAAAAGCGTATGGAACCAATCTTATTGCAAATTTAATGGCTTAGGTGTGTTGTTTTTTATACGTTGTATATGTTTTTTCATTATATTGATTTAAGGTAATGATGGCATAATGTATTCGCATTTTTTTAGTTTCCAGCTTTCAGCAAACCCCAACTCCTATCCCATTATCAATAAGCTGTTATACCCTGGACCAAAGCACTCCAATGCTAAATACTACATATTGTTGTCAAAAGACCTTTTTTATGAGAGAAACATGCACTTTGTTGTGTCAATGATCATTCTCGATATTTCACCATTTTTGACAACACTAAAGATCATATTTGTTATAAGCTGAAACTGAAATACAGGGTGTTTAGAGCAGGTGAGGGGGATTCGAAAATTCAAAATATCTTCGTTATAATGAGACGGATCTTAAAATGTTATAGAGCCAATTTTGTTAAACTATTAATGGTCTACAATTGTCGTTCTATACATTCTTTTCGTAATTGAAGTATTAAGTGAATTATTTCGTAAGTTCTTGTTTATAGTCTTCAACAACTCCTCCCCACCTTATCCTAATCATCGGCTGTACATCGAAATGTAATATGTGGTGAGATAAGATCACAAGTGTGTTATAACAGCAAGTGGGATATCTGCATAGCTCACGCAGCCCTTGTGTGACGGATATTTTTAGTGTTATTTATAATTAGAATATCATTATTTATTTCTTATTACTTATTTTTATTTGCCGGAAAACGAAGTCTGTTTAAAGCAGTACCTTAACACAGTCGTCCACCCAGTGCTCCTTATCGCTTCTCTATGTTTCCTTCTCTTGATTTACCTTGTGGAACTAGAAGGAAGGTGTAGTATTTCCTGACGAACCCGACCCGGGCTGATTGTAAGCAAAGGTATTGATTAAGGCTGTGTCGCCTATCGTGGATGATGTCAGCTGGCACGAACCTATCGACTCACTTCTGGGGAAGTACACTTCGTCACTCCATACCCACTATATTCCCAAGTTAATATCAAATAAAATTCAGTCACACAGGGGCTGCGTTAACTAAGCGAGCGTATTTTCATTTATCTCAAAACGTAAAATATCAATGAGAACAATATTTGCTATTTGAGCTTCAAATGAAGTGCTTCAGAATATAAAAGTTTTTTGTTTTGTTAATACGACATGAGTAGGAGTGGGGGGTTTACTATCTAAGAAAGTTATAGACAGCCATAATGGATGAGAAATGCAAAGTTACCCTGCATATTTTTAGCATTGCCCAGGTGGGTGAAACGTATGCTATTGGGAAAAAATAATAAAGAAAGCTCAGTTGAGACCTAAAGATCCTTTTTTTTCTTTTTGCCTGAAATATTATATAGAAGGTTTTAGAAGAATGTTTAGTTCTTAAGATACGCAATAAAGTATCAGGAAAATAAATCATTTCCATTCCTGACTCGATTGACGTTAAACATTAAAAACAGCTTCTTTAACTAAGTAGGTTTCCCACGTGCATCACGTATTTCATTTATCTCAAAACGTAAAAGTTCAGTGAGAACCATATTTGGTATTTAACTTCAAATAATATAACAGTTTATTGTTAATATGACATGAGTAAGAGCGGGGGTTTACTGTTGGCCGAAAAATAAAAAATGCAAATATTTCTGTTAATATTCAACATAGTGAAAAAAATGGATATATTAACATTGAGATAACAATTCATTTGCAATAAGATTGGTTCTATACAATTTTTCGATCCGACGCATAATAACTGAAATATTAAGAATTTTCGAAATTCCTTCCCTCTGGTCGTATTTTACCCGTTAGTGAACGTGACCTTCCTTTTTTCATAAAACGTTTAAATATAGAGTTTGGTAGTGAACCGACAAAAATTGCGACGTCTAAAACGTTAACATATATATATATATATATATATATATATATATATATATATATATATATATATATATATATATATATATAAAATTTTAACCTCTGTCTGTGCATTGATTTTTTTCGCGAAATTTCACGATAGCTTTTCGTTTCACATGTCATAGACACCATAACTACATTTTGTTTCTTTCGTGTCTGTTTGTTTGTTTGATTGTTACCTTTTCACGCATAAACGGCTGAACCAAATTTTATGAAACTTTGTATGTATATTACTACTAGCCCATCTAAGACTTTAATTAATATTCTCTAAGACGAACAGGAGTGGGGGGTTATAAGGAATGCCTGAAATTAAAAATAGCAATATTTCGTTTTCTATTGGTTTTTCGGCAAATATGAACATAACAAAAGTTGTTTATTTTGTTATTTAGAGTAACTTTTGATATATACACTTTTTTCGTATACTGAATTATAAACGAGTTATACGCTAAAACCTCTAGTTAACAATTTTATTTGGGACAAAAGACCCAACCGAAATAAATAAAACTTGGTATGTGTATTAGCACTAACGCTTTCATTATAATACCAACATTTCTAGGGACCGGCAGGAGTGGGGGTTGTAAGGGAGGACTGAATTTAAAATAGCAGTATTACGTTTTCTATTCGTTTTTCGGCAAATATGAACATAACAAAAGTTGTTTCATTTGTTATTTAGAGTAACTTTTGTGATATTCATTTTTGTCTTTTAACAATGTATAAACGAGATATACACTATAAACTAAAGCGGGAGTCAACTATTTTATTGGGCGCTAATGATTGAACCAAACTTAACAAAACTCGGTATGTCAATTAGCATTGATTCTTCCATGATTATAAGCTAAATTGAAATGTTTAGGTTAGAACGGGAGTGGGAGTTATAAGGGAGGCCTGAAATAAAAATTCATTGTTGATATTTCATTGTCTATTTGTTTTTCGACAAACATGCACATAACAAAAGTTGTTATTTTGTTATTTAGATTAGCTTTTTTTTTTTTTATACAGTTCTCCAGGTAAAATGTGTGGAGCAAGTAATTTGCGAAGAAATATTGATTTGCTCAACAATTCATTCGTATTTGAACTATCAGCTACCTCAGCTGGAAAAAATAATTCAAATCAATGTTAATATTTTGTCCTTAATAGCTGAAATCTATGCATAATGCACAGGAGATGGGAAATATGACAATTTGGAGGACAGTGAAGACTTACATAAAAAATTAATTTTGTTATTAACAAATGCCAAGAACGAGTATTAACCCTAAACACTGGGACGGGTAAATGTCAAACCGTATTGTGCAAAGTAAAGCCTTGCCAAAAAAATACCATCACCATTCAGCCTCAAATCAATTCCCGGGCAAAGCCGGGTATATGAGCTAGTGTGTGTATATATATATATATATATATATATATATATATATATATATATAATTTTGAATGGATATCATCTCCTAGGTAGGATCGATGGACATTTGAAGAACTTTTTGGAAAATCCCATCATGAGTACTTAAATAGCTGATTTTCTTATAAGGGAATTCAACTGCTGAGGCAATACTCATAAAGCAATTTTCAAATATGCATCAATTATACCTAGGAGTTTATACAAAAGGACAATGGGTAGATAGGCAGCGATAGATGGATATATATGTCTGTTATGGTCACAATAGTTTGTTGTTACCAAACTCGATATTTAACACCTTCACTGCGGAGCCTCGCAGCATATGCGAGGTCCTGAGTCACTCCCTGGTGCGGGCCTCGCATACGTTGCGAGGAGCGTCGCCCCGCCCTCCATTCGTTCTAGAGACCTGAAGGTTGTAGTGGGGAGAACCTCCGCACTCACAAGCATTCAGTAGTGTTCTGACCACCGTCTGGCCAAGTCGTTTGCAGTTTCAAAAATTTTTGGGGTTATTATTTTTTATGGGCCAACTTGTCTCTCCATGAGAGGCTCATTCATTATTGGAGGTCCATATTCCCCTATAGTACCCCTGCTTTCCCTTCAATGATGTCACGAGACACGTTTCTCCGTATACTGAGAAGCCTGCACTACGTCACAGAACCACAAGACCCGAACGTTGAGCATGATCCGCTGAATAAAATTCGGCCACTGTTAAATTTTTTTTGTTGAGAGGATGAAAGAGATATACTACCCCTTTCAAAGAATTAAGTTTGGACGAGTCCATGATGCTTTGGAGGGGTAGGCTATTCTTTCGCCAGTATATCGCTAATAAGCGCCACAAATATGGAATAAAGATTTATATGTTGACTCAACCTGACGGTCTTGTGCTGAAGACGTTAGTCTACTCTGGGCCAAGGGCTCCACAAGTTGGAAGGAAAGGACACTTGTATAAAGTTGTCAGACATTTGGTTGATGACTATCGGCCACGGCCATGCCATTTACTCTGACAACTTTTATACGTCTGTCCCCATGGCCCACGAGCTTCTGGATCAGAGTACCTATCTTACTGGTACTCTGAGAAAGACTCGGAAGGGCAACCCAGCTGATATGGTGGGGGCTAAGCTCAAAAAAGGAGAGATAAAAGAGAAATTTACTGTTAAGGGTGTGTCCGTTTTCAAATGGCGCCACAAACGAGATGTCATTATTATTTCATCGGAGTTTGATGCCCAGATAAAGGCGGTCACGAGCAGGGGGAAGACCGTCGAGAAGCCCAAGGCAATTATTAATTATAATAAATATATGGGCGGTATTGACAGGTCCGATTTATGATTTCATAACCAATTACGAAATAAAGGAATTTCCCATTACTAAACGAAAGTTTCTGTTCAGGTGGTGTATTTTCAGCTATATAAGTTCATTTTGGATCAATATGATTTTCATATAGATCTATTCCATTATTATGTTTACTTTATATGCATTTGTAACCTAATAATCGTATTTCTTCCTCCCTATGCAACGTATGCAATGTCCGCACACGACAGTGCACTAGGTAGGGAAATACACATAAAATGTTCTGTCTTGAGGGTTTGCCTACCTAATTCACTGCCGTGTGCGGACCTCGCATACGTTGCGAGGTTAAAAAAAATACGATTATCATTGTTAAAAATGCATAAAAATTACCACAAATAGGTTTTTACTTAGTTTGAACAACTTTAAAACAGAAAACAAAAAAAAAAAATTCGTTTTTTGGAAGTGATTTTCGATTCGGGCATCCGCAGCGAAAGTGTTAAAGGTTTTTTACAAAAGGGTGAAGTCGAATGAAATTAGTTACTATGAATCAAGTTGAAAAATGTTTATACAGATTCTGATAAGGACCGTAGTAACTTTACTTGTTAACTAGTATTTTGCGTGTATGGCTCATATTTCTCAGTTCATTCTAACACAGGTTTTATCTGAAGAAGATTAAAAACAAACATATTTTACCTGTTATGAACTATTTTACCAGTCTTTGTAATAATCTGCCAATTCACAGTTACTGATTGATATTAAATGGAAAATACCCTTTATTACTGTGCCTACTTGAAAGAGTTAAAACTTAATTTTCTTTGCAAGTAACCAAATATAGACTGGAAACAGTCGCTTAATGTCGTGCATTTGTCCAATCTTATAACTGTTTATTGAACACGTAACTGTGATGTTAAATTTCTTCAATATTTGGAACATTTTAAGTCTCCATGAGCCTCGGAAGGGTTAATTCAACATTCTGTGCTTATAAAATAGTCTCTAAATGTTTGTTGGCAACACTGATATATTTTATTTATTTATTATTATTAATTTACTACAACCATTAGTTCCATAATTAAATTATTCTCTGTCTCTAATATTAACTAAAATATTTTCATCTTTTGGTTTCTATTCAGTAAAGCCACTACACTCCTACTAATTTGATTTTCGGTTCGAACACCTGCCAACTGAATGTGTCTTGCTTAAATTTTAAATGTTGTTTATAATGACTTTTTACTACATGAAAATATTGGAGAATAAATGATTTCAGATCAGTAGCAGGTCCCGTACGTGGAAAATATTCTTTTTCTGTAATCGAATAATGGTAACATTACTAAACTGAAATGAGTGAAGAAAGTGAAACATTTTGCAATAGAGTGAAGAAAGTGAATTGCCTTCTTAATTAGTAATAAGTATAGAATGAAGTTGGAAATTAAATGCTTTTAAATGTTTCTGAACATTGTAAGAATTTATTTTAACAAAATAAATTAAAATGTGAATGAATTATTGGTGGAAATAATCAATATATTTTAAAATTTAAATATAATAATAATTACCTTCCTTGTTTATAACCTGTACTTGTTTATAACAGCACTACTTCACAATCATCACTAGTTGTTTTATAACTATGCTTATAACCTTTCACAACCATGCTTATAACCTACCAACAACATACCATAATCTTCACAACATCCTAATTTTGTTCATATTCTGGTTAGATCTGATCATATATTACACGATTACAGAAAAAATTTAATATTACACTCGTGACGAAAGTAGAATTTACAACACTCGTGAAATTACCACACTCGCTCCGCTCGTGTGGGTAAACGTTTCACTCGAGTTGTAAAATGATCTACTTTCGTCACTTGTATAATAAATAACTATTTTATATTTAAATGTTCTTTGTAAAATTATAGAGCATTAAAGGCTCGAATCTGGGCAGTTGGAGAGGGGGTGATTAGAGGGGAATTTCAAAAATTCAAAATATACCGTTATTATGCGTTGGTTCGAAAAATTATACAGAACCAATCTAATTGAAAATGTAATGCTCTATAAATGCTTTTATTTACATGTTTTCGAATGTTAACCGAGATATTTCTATATTTTAGTTTGCAGCCATTTGTGAACCCCCATTACGACTCAAGTCATTTTAATTATAAGCTCTTATGTATGCTGGAAAATATGCTTAGTTTATTAGGCCCTGTTGTTTCGGCTTTTTCATCAGAAGAATTTATATATTTTATAGCACATTTAGTGATGTGCTCGTTATTTGAGGTAACGATTGATATAATGATGGTTACAAGGATAGTATCAATAAAAAAGCTCCGCTCCTTCATGATGATTTAACCAAGTGATTCAGTCATTGAGCTTTCTTTAGTGCCCTGCATGAATTCACAATGAATTAAAATATCGTACAATTTGCTTATAACATAAAAAATATGTGTACACAGAAAAAAAAAACTTTGTAATAGTAATGCTTTTGTTAAAAAAGGAAGGAAAACGTAAAACGACAAAACGAAGACCACAATGAATATTTACAACACAAAAAGTTAATGTTGAGTTGGTTAAAATTCGATTAAGCAGACATAAAAATCTAAATATACCTAACAAAGGCATTAGAAACTCACGAACAATGTAAGTAATAAAACACCGAAGGAACAACAGTGAAATAACGAGTAAAGGCAAATAATAGAGGAATGACACAATGACGTACCATTCACTAACAGGTGTTATTTGTACTAGACAGTGCGGTGCATTCATAACGCTTTAACACAATACATTGTCATGAGATGCATTTCATCGAATGATATGGTTGTAATGTCAACAAGGAAATTCTTCTTTCTGAGTAATAAGCTACAATGCAGTTATTAGCAACTGCAGAATGTCTTTATAAATATTCTGAACCAAGTAATAGCTTACAATCCACGGTAATATATTGACTGGTATGATTTATTAACAAATGTTTAGTTATCCGAAACCCATATCTTTTATCACACCCCCACTTGATCTGAAATAGATTTAAGAACCCGTTAGTTTCTGAAATAGCTGTCGAGATTTCATCCATGCTCATCATCCATTTCTGAATCCAAGAGCCGACTAACCTATTGAGTACTTGACATCGTTATTCCGTTATCAAATCCATCTTACAAACATGATCGTTAGTTATTCACAATTTGAAAAATTTTCATCTGCTATATCTTTCTTTGACTCTGAGGACACTCTGTTTGACTATGTCGTCGAATAGTAAACTTTCAATCCGCCTCGTTTAGTTTCGGAGATACTGAGCAAGATTGCCTCCTGTGAACAACTCTAAAGTCTAATATTTATAATACTTCGTAGCAATGCTTTCGTCATATCAGCAAATTTCCTTTTAGGTAAATTGGGATTGTACTCATGGCGTGAATTTTGAAAACATTCTTCAAATTAACATCTACCTACCCAGGAGATGACGAAAATAAGATCCGTTCAAAACTATATATGTATGCTTGCATGAATGTATATATATATATATATGTGTGTGTGTGTGTGTGTGTGTGTGTGTGTGTGTGCCTGTGTTTTAACGCTCTAGCGGTCGCAAGTTTTGTTTAATCGTAATCAAACTCCATATTTAAATGTTCTTTGTAAAATTAAAGGTCGTTAACGGCTGAAATTCGACAAGTCGGAGGGAGGGTTTAGAATGGTGGGATTTCTAAAATTCAAAATATATCCGTTTTATGACTCGAAAAATTATATAGAACCAATCTTATTGCAAATGTAATGTTCTACGAATGTTATGTACATGTTTTCTTTACTTAGAATATTAACCGAGATATTTTTATATTTTAGTTTACAGTCATTTGTGAGCCCCCACACCTACTCGTGTCATAATAATAATAAAAGCTGTTATGTCATGAACCACTTCATTACAAGGTTAAATACCAAATATGGTTATCATTGAACTTTTATTTTGTGAGATATATGCAAATTCGTTATGTAATAACATCATAAATTAAGATTTGTGCATCTTTACTGGAAAACGTTTATTTCATTTATACCATACCTAATATTGAACCTATTCACTCAACACTGACACGTCAAAATTGTCATTGGCGTAAATCGGACCTGGAATAGTGGTGGTTTAGAGAGAAATGGGGATTCGAAAATTCATAATATTTTCGTTACTAAAAGTATAACGTTAAGTATGTCTGCAGTTTGAGTGGGTTTTTGCTCACAATTCTACTGCTAAAAAATGAATAGGGATATTGGGTGGTTTGTGGTATTTATGGGGCCTAGCTTTTTTGTTTTGTTTTTTTAAAATTATAAATATCATTAATATTTATTATAAATTATTGTCTTTTCCCCCCATAAAAAGTAATTTAATTAAGGTCGATTTAATTAAAATTAATAGGATAAGAAAAAATAACCAATATCCCTATTCATTTTTGAGCAGTATATATACAAGCTGAGAGGAATTCTGTTATTCTTGCTGTTAATCGTTAACTAATAGTCAGGGTCATTTTCTAGAATATGGCCACTTACAGGTTTCAAGGTTATGCAAAGCTCTTTGGATTTGATTTGTTTGCTTGTAGACAACTATTAATAAATAAGTTTTCTTATTATTATTATTTTTTATTTCTGTTTCGATTTATCAGAGCTATTAATTCTATGAAACCACAACTTTTTAGAAATATGAAACACTACAATACACGTAGTTTTTCAAGCCCTCAATTTTTTTTATCCTTGTCTAGAGGACATCAATAGCTTATACACGACGAGAGAGGGGATGCCTCTCGTGGTGATGCCTGGCGTGATGATGCTTAGACAACGTCTCCCAAAATTTGAACGATACACTTGGAAGAGTACGAAATAAAAGAACAAATAAAGAGAAAAAGAAAAAAAACAGCCTAGTGTGCCTGTGTCTGCGATTTCCCAAGGTCAGGGAACAGCTAGAGGAAAATATTCCTCACTGGAAAGAAAAACAATCACTGAAATATATCTAACTATAACATATTAAATTTATTGAAAAGTATTTACTATATCTATTGCTGTAATTTATAATGAATCAGAATAATGTTTATCTCAATCACTCAAATTTTAGTGGCTCAACAACAAAAGGAGGGGGGGGGATCAACAATACATATTTGCATATATCTTACAAAGTAAAATTTCAATGAAAACAAAATGTGGTATTTCATTTTAGAATTACATGATTCATGATATAAGAGCTTATTATTATGACGTGAGTAGGAATGGGGAATGCTGGGGAATTGGGTTTTGCAGAAGGCTGAAAACTGAAAAATGCAAATATCTCGGTTAATATTCAAGATAGAGAATAAATGTATATAAAAATACTTGTAGTACACTTAATGTGGAATTAGATTGGTTCTATACAATGTTTCGATTCGACGTACAGTAACAGAAATAATTCGATTTTTCGACTCCCCATTAAACCTCAAACTAAACTCCACTTGTCTTATTTACGAACTTGATCTTTCTTTTTACATAAAACGATACGACGCATAATGACGGAGATATTAAGAATTTCCGAAATCCCCCCCCGCTAAACTCCCCCTCCCTGGGGTCGGATTTCAGCCAATAACGAACTTGATCTTCAGTTTTTCCTTAAACGTTTAAATATCGAGTTTGGTAACGTACAAACTGAAATTGCCACCGCTAGAGCGTCAACAGACAAATAATATATATGTATATATATAAATTTGACAGGACCTCATTTTCGTCATCTGGCATTTGAGCAAATTGTTCGAAGATCGCGTCATTAGTACGACCTCAATAGTATATTTTTCTTAGGGTAAATCTGTAAAAATGTTGTTTGGTACGGTGGAGTGTGGGGTTGCTGCGACGCAGCCCATGTTAGTGGTGGTTGGGAGACCTGTGGCAGGACTTGGAGCCGCTTTCTGGCTGGTTAAATAGTACGACCGAGGGATAGGTCCGGGAATGGTTATCCCTTCTACTAATCCCTCTATTTTATTTTTTTTTTAAAAAAGGCTTATTCTTTTCCGTTTTATTCAACGTCCTGGATGATGAGTGTAGCCTTGACCAGACGGAAGGCATTGAGTATGAGACTGCTGTGGATAATTTCCCCCGTGGGATTTATTGTTCCATTTGACGGGGGGTTGCCCCCCCCCCCAGGGCGATTCATAGCCAGTAGCAGAGGTCGGGGTTAGACAATGGTCCCCCCCCCCTATTCAACGCTTTCTATACTCGCTTTCCCATTCACTCCCTTCTTATTCGGCGCCGTAAAATTACTTTTCATTTTCCTTTCCGATCCACTCAGCCGAGCAGTCCTAACCACCCCTTGCTTCTATTTTGTATTCCGGCTCGCTGCGTTTTGACCTTTAGCTTGTCGGCTTCTTTTTTTCTTATCAAAAACGAGAGAGTTGTAGTCAAACTAATATAGAAGTTTATAATAGTCGTTTTACATATTACTTTTCCAATTTAATGTTCCAAAGTAACTTACTTCATTCCGGCTGAATATATCGAATGGAACTTGCACGTGTAAATTAATTATATACAATAGTATGATGGATGAGTTCTACACGAAGTTTAGGACAATCGACAAGCTACTCCGTCAACCCTTCTCAAGTTTTTATTACAAAAGCAATTTCCTGTAGTGTCAACATGGAAGTCTTATTTTAATACGAAACATTAGTTTGTAACCGCCTGTCAATGTAACTGTTGACATATTTAACTACAGTTTATACCCATATGAATTCATAATCTTCTTGCCTAAAGATTTAAAACGTAAACAATCATTGCGTTAACTAAACAGATTTCCCACGTTCGTCGCGTAGTTGCATTTATCTCAAAACGTAAAAGTTTGAAGAGAACAATACTTGGTATATAGGCTACCATTTGGTTAATAACCAAGATATTGAAAAAAAACATTGGTAGAACATAGCACTTGCGATAAGATTGACTCTATACAATTTTTCGATCCAACGCATAATAACGGAGATATTTTCAATTTTCGAACTTCCCCTTTCGTTATCTGTGGGATCTGATCGATGAAAATTTGAAGAAATTTCAAAAAACCTGCCATAAGTCCTACTTCATTAGGTGATTTCTCTTTGGGGAAATTCTTTTCTTTATTCAAAGAGATAGTCAAACAAAGTGTCTTCAGAGTCAAACAGTGAGATAGTGGATGTAAAGCTTTCAAATTACCAATAACTAACGACTCTGTTTGTAAGACGGTAGGTTAATCGGTTGTAGGATTCAGAAATAGATAATGAACATGGATGAAATCTAGACAGCTATTTCAGTGACCAACGGGACCCATAACAACGGAGATATTTCAAAATTCCCCCCTTCCACTTGTCCGATTTTAACTGTCGAACTCAATTTTTCTTTTTACATAAAACGTTTAAATATCGAGATTTGTAACGATCAGACAAAAACTGCGACCGCTAAAGCGTTAACAGACACAAATACACACACACACATGTATATATATCGTAACGGGCAAGCATCTAGGCCTGAGAGAATAATCCACCCGTCTCTATGTGCATGATTAGATTAGTAATAGAGCTCGTTAAGAGAGGGTAGCACCTGTCAAGTGACAGCGGAATTACTTAATGAAGCCATGGACCGAGAGAGTGCAGCCCTGCAAGTCCAAAGTACAATCTGGAGGACAGGAATAAGGGAGTCGGTGCCGAGACACGGAGAGTGAGTGCCCCTTTAAGTATTATTTTCTATATGTGCTAAGTGACTAAGATATATCAATATATTTGGGGATATGTGAGTAAACTGAACAATTTAAGTTATATTATAGAGACGGTCGGACACTATGAGTGCTTTCCGTGCATGATGGCCCTGAGAAGTCCTTGTGAGCCGCCGGGTAAATTAATTAAAATTTAATAATAACAATAATTAACTGTAAACGTTGCAATATATATGTCTCTGGAATATGCTGGATGGTAGAGGAACCAATTGATAAGGATCAATAAGAAGGCCAAGTCCTCTACTGTTTTTTAATATTATGCAGAGTGCACTTTCGGAGTCAACGCTCCATCCTCAGTGCCTGCTGATTAAAGCTGCGTTGCCTGGACCACGACCGCCGGGCGACTCCCCCCGATAATGAGTTCAACCTCAATAGCTGGTTTCCCCTGAGGGAAATCTCCTATAATGGAGAATTAGTATTATCCAAGCTATGATTGCTTCTTGTGGATATTAATTTGTGGGTCATTTTGGAACCTCTGACATGAAATATTGTATTATTTTACTCAGCATTGAATGTCACATGTTATAATTTTATTTCATTTAATTAAATATTTTTTAATTAAATTATAGTGGCATATAAATGAGAATATATTACTTAGGGGTAGACATGCTATTTATTCTAGAGGGAGCAACAGGAAAGTCTCATTAGTTAAGAGGTATATGAGTGAATATATGGAGAGAGGTGTGGGAGAGAGAAAGAAAGGGGAAAGCGGGAGCGAGAGAGAGAGAAGGTGTGGGTGGGGAGAAAGGTGAAATAAGATTGATGATGTTGGGTTGTAGGTTCGATGCTCGTCCTAATGCACTAGGATTCAAACCGCAGGCCGCGAGCTCCACAGCTTCTTGGGATAATGCCCTTCGGTTCATTCTCATGGCCTCCTTTCTCTCTCTCTACCCACATTCTCATACACTATCTTCTTACTCTACCAAGCCCCTCTTCATATCTCGTTCGTTAGTTCCTGTGCCTTAGTTACGCCGGCGTAAAATCAAAAGATAGTTCGTCACGCAGGAGTTGCGTTAACTAAGCATATTTCCCACTTTTGCCACTTACTTGCATGTATCACAGAAAGTAAAAGTTCAATGAGATCAATATTTGGTATTTAACCTTCAAATAAAGGCTTTTAGCAGATCCCCTTGAGGGAAATCAGCTATTGAGATCGTACTCATGACGCGATTTTCGAAACATTTCTTCAAATATCCATCGATCCTACACAGGAGATGACGAAAATGAGGTCCGTTCAAAACTATATATATATATATATATATATATATATATATATATATATATATATATATATGTCTGTTAACACTCTAGCGGTCGCAATTTTTGTTTAATCGTCTCCAAACTCGGTATTTAATCGTTTTATGTAAAAAGGAAGATCAAGTTCGTTAACGGCTGAAATCGGACCAGCGGGAGGGGGTTTTAGAGGGGGGATTTTTGAAAAATCGAAATATCTCCGTTACTATACGTTGGATCGAAAAATTGTATAGAACCAATCTTATTGGCAAATTTACTAATAATATTGTTATATACATGTATTCTCTATCTTGAATATTAACCGAGATATTTGCATTTTTATTAAGTGTAACGGACGTGCTATGGTTCCCGCCAAAAGCTAGTTCAGCCATTTCCGTAACTGATCGGCACTCGTATGGAGATTTCTCTATTGTATAACTTTACGTGGGAAATCTGCTTAGTTTACGCGCCCCTGCGTGACAGATTTTTTATGATATAGCTGCTTATTGTTAATATGGCATGTGTAGGAGTGGTTGTTTACTTAAGGCCGAAATCTATAAAACTGCAAATATATCGGTTAATAATGATGATAGAAAAAAAACATACATTACAACATTTATTGAACATTACATTTACAACAAGATTGGTTCTATACACTTTTTCGATACGACTCATAATAACGGAGGTATTAAGAATTTCCGTAATTCCCCCCTCACACTGTTCGGATTTCAGCCAATAACGAACTTGATCTTTAGTATTATTAAACGTTTATATATCGAGTTTGGTAACGATCAAACTAAAATTTCGACCTCTAGAGCGTTAACAGACAAATATATAATTTTGAACGGACCTCATTTTCGTACGGGGTACGTTCGATGGACATTTGAGAAAATCTTTCAAAAATCGTGTAATGTGTTCGACCTCAATAGCTCATTTCCCTTAAGGGAACTACTTAGTCTTGGACATTCAAAACGTTATACGTTGATCTTTTCATGATTAAACAAAATGGTTCTGTACTAATTATACCAGATTTCCGTTAAAGGAACTCTGCGATTGAGGTTCGATTATCGAAGAATTTCTTCAAATGTCCATCGATCCTTCATAGGAGATGACGAAAATGAGGTCCGTTCAATATGGGGTATATATATATATGTGTGTGTGTGTGTGTGTGTGTGTGTGTGTGTGTGTGTTTGCGCGCGCGTGTGTGTGTGTGTGTGTGTGTGTGTGTGTGTGTGTGTGTGTGTGTGTGTGTGTGTACGCGCGCGTTTGTGTGTGAATGTATAGCATACTCGATATTTAACCGTTTCATGCAACTCTGAAGTCGTTAATAGATATGAGGGAGGTTTAGAAATGGAGAGCATCCGGAAATTCAAAATATGTTCGTTATAATGAGTCAGATCGTAGAATGTTAAAAAACCAATCTTGTTAAAGAATTAATGGTCTATAGTTGTTGTTCAATTCATTTTTTTCATAGCTCAAGTATTGAGCAAATTATTCTATTTTTTATGTGTATGAGTAAGTGGCGTCTTGAGTCCAAAAGTGTGTTATACCAGCACGTGGGAAATCTGCTTAGTTTACGCAGCCCCTGCGTGATGGACGTTTCTGCAAAGTTACGGAAAAATTTGCTTGTTTTTATTATATGCCCTCTTTTAAACTCCGCCTTTAGTGGAATTCGAGGAGGAGGGCCAGAACGGATAATCCTCTCTTGTCTTTTCCTCCCTCTTTGTGATTTTTAATGCCTTGTCTTTCTTTCAAGAAAGTAAAAATAACTTAAAAGGGTCCTAACTAATTTCTATCACGCCGTCTATATTGCTCTGGTTTTCGCGTGACAATAGTGAGAGAGATTCTGCTTTACCAACGCGGTCAAAACAAAAGTCCGTCACGACAGACGATAGACGACTCCTGCCGACCACACACACAATACAAATGTAAATATCTCGGTTAATATTCAAGATATAGAATAAATGTATATTACACTATTTATACTAAATAGTTATATGGTTCTATACAATTTTTTGATCCGACGTATGGTAACGGATATATTTCGAAAATCCCCCCCCTCTAAACCCCACCCTCCCACTGGTCCGATTCCAGCCATTGACGAACTTGATCTGTCTTTTTGCATAAAATGTTTAAATATTGAGTTAGGTAACGATCAAACAAAAATTGCGACCGCTAGTGTGTTAACAGACAAATATATATGTGTTACTGTAAAACCCCGGAGTGTGGTAAATCCTAAGATTTACCGGTAAATCTTAGGATTTACCAGAAGCGTTGGTAAATGTCCGATTTTATCTTTCAAATCGGACTTTCTCAAGAGGATCAGTAAAAGCCAGAATTATCTCAATCAGGATGCGTCTTTCGGACTTTTACCAACAGATTTTGGTAAATCCTAACATTTCCCAGCGTCTGTTGGTAAAAGTAGGAATAAAGGTTCATTTGAAATGCTTAAGGGAAATCAGCTAAAATGGATACAGGCTAATACGAATCAGCTGTTTATGTCTTTCATCCTTCCATGTGGGAAATCTGCTTAGTTACGCTACACCTTGCTATCGGATTTCTATTCTTTAAGTGTCTCCTCAAGCCTCTAAAAGATGTTGGGCTAGGAAACCCAATGTAGTTGTAAAATGTAATTTCTGTAGCACTGCATTCATTGTTGTATTGATTAAGATGTCTTGTGATCCAAAGAAAACAAACTATTTCGATTAGTTGTGCTTTGCCAGGCTCAACTAATCGATTATAGTACGGCTCGACAATAACATTGAAGGAGTAGCGCACTCTAGGAGGGAGAACGAAAGAGAGTTGCGCTGATATGGTGTCTTAACAGCTATTATTTCATAACCTAGTTGCCCAACCAGCGTGGAATATATCAGCTGCTGCAACCATCATTGCCCAACTAACGGCTACTTGATCATTCATCTGATTACTTCGTTAAAGTGAATTTAATTGCTAGTTATGGGCCATAAAAATAACCGTGGAATTCAATCAGTTATCGCAATTAGTGAGAGAAAATGCGTCATATGTTGGAACCGTTGACTCCAACGAGATTGCTGATTGCTTACGATATATCTCTCTATTCGAATGCCTTTATTATTTTTCTCTATAGATGAATACCGTCTTACTTTACTTTATCAATACCGTTGCAGACGTAACTGGGTGATAACAAAGTGAGCTTTCTCTTGCAGATTCTTGTTTGTTTTTTTATCTTTGACTCAAAAACGCATGAAGGGTCAAGGCTTACCATACGGCATTGGTAGGAAGTCAATTATTCAGCTGGACGCTATGCACGCCGTATTTTGATGGCATTTTGACCCAAAATAATTACTTCTTTATACAATTAGCTCTTCGATTTTCACTCGATGCTGAGTGAGCATCCGTGGAATATTCAAACCCAGTCAACCTCAAACCCCAGCTCTAGTGGTACCAATTATTGTTTGATCGTTACTAAACTCGATATTTAGTCATTTTATGCAAAAATAAAGGTCAAGTTCGAACTGAAATCGGAATAGGGGGAGGGGACGTTTAAAGAAAGAGAATTTTGAAAATTCGAAATATCTCCGTTACTGTACGTCGGATCGAAAAACGTTTTACAATCAATCATATTGCAAATTAAGTGTACTATAAATGTAAACATTTATTCCATATCTTGAATATTAACGGAGATATATTTTTCAATTTTAAGGCTTCAGCCAACCCCCACTTCTACACATGTTGCTATTATAATACTCTGTTATACAATAAACCACATTATTTGAAGCTTAAAGACCAAATATTGTTTTCATGAAACGTATATTATACGAGATAGGCACAAATATGTTCTGGTGACCCCCCCCCCTCTTTTGACTTCTTAAATTTGATTTATTGAGGTAAAAATTATTCTGATCCATTATAAATTACAGTACTAGATATAGTAAATAGTTTTCAATCAAATTAATACGTTATATTCGGATATATTTCAGTAATTGTTTTTCTTTCGGGCGTGAGGTTGGCAAAACTGTTTGTTTACTATTCAGACGCTTCTCGTCGTGAGGTTTCTTATTATCGCTTGTATTTATTCGCTTTAAATTCACGGTGGTGTTTTGTGATTAGTAGGTAGATTTATCTATTGTTAAACTTCACGCGGGATATCTGCTTAGGTCACGTAGCCCCTGCGTGACGGACGTTTTTCGGTTAAGCATAGAACCTCTAGAATGCAGTCACATTGCATTACAACTGAACCGAGATCGCAATACCGTAAATGCATACTAAATTTTAATTAGTGGTGCAAATTAGTACAATGAAATAAATAAATACTTAACAAATAAAAGCTATTTAATATTTTTCAATAATGTAATTTCCATAATCCGTCAACTAGGCTCTTCATTTAGGGATGATGGCTAATTTCTTTCTTTTATATTTGAGTAATCTCTTTATATTCTGGTTTACTAGTTGAAGCTGGTATTAAAATTTGGTAAAATTAGTGAAATTTTTTGTTATAATTATGAAGATGCTATTAACTCTTCTTTTAAAAGCTTAAAATGTTTTTTTTTAAAATGTTCGTTGTCCTCAGAAATAATTTGGAAAGTTCATTACAGTCCTTAGAAGCAGCTGAAGAGACGCGATCTTTAGCCACCATTACCAGCCTGCTTACATCAGTCTATCGTGGGTGATGGCTTTCCAGTTCACTATATGTAACTCCGTAGCGTCCGTCTTCACTCTGTCAACCCATCCCATCTTCGTCCTCCTCTCTTGCATTCAATGGTATATATATCAATGTCTCATTTTAACCTTTCAGATTTCCTATAGTGAGAAATCGACTGACTCGTTTCAGATATTATCTCTTGCCTTGCTTCTCAAGAAGTCACTATCACTTTTGGGCCTGTTATGGCTCTCAGAAACTTGCGCTTCAACCGTCAACGTCCATGTCCCATCCGTACATCAATACAGGGCGACAAAGGAGTTGTAAACCCTTTAATTCAAGGCGTTTGAGATTTCCCTTGACTTTGAGACTCGAGAAACCTAGAAGAAAGTGCGATTGACACTAGTAATTCTGTGATCGATTTCAGTAAATTGGCCAATGATGGAGGTTACTGCTGCTCTGAGGTATTTGAGACTTTCTACTTTTGGGAAAAGATAGATCCCTTAAGCTCAAGCTCCTTTCTAGATATAGGTTACCGCTCACTACCTTGAACTTCATCTTTTTTGAGCCTATGTCTTCTGCCGCTGAGTCACTGAACAGCTGAGAGACATTCTTTATTGGTTCCAGCAACAGCTACATCACCTGCATATGCGAGGAATTTGTGTAACTTGCCTACATGTTCTCCCCCATTCGCCTCGGAAGCTTCACGTATTACCTTCTCCAGGGCTAGGTTGATCGGCACAGGGGAGTACTGAATAACCTTGTTTCAATCCAAACTTAATGCCAAATACTTCAGTCATCTGCACCCGACAGAGGGAGCTATTAATACACGTCCTTGCCCGTCGGATACGTTTCTCTGCATATTATGTGCCTATGACAGCTTCTATCAACTGAGAGCTTTGAAGTCACTGAATACATTTCTTGTTCTACATCCCATCGTATCTCAAGTACCTGGATAAATTTTCAAAAATATGTGACTAACCTCTCCCAAAGGCTGTTAATTAACGTCGAGTATAAGTTAATCGGAACTGGGTATATCTACAGGTTTCCACCCTTTTTTAGCTATTGTGGGACTATAGATTTAGGATTTCCCTAACCCTAAATATATTCCTCTAAACCAGTTGAGAATCGGATCATTGACGGGTTTTCCAAGCTCCTTGAGGCCAAAATCGTAAGTTTCATGGCTAACCTGCGTGCTTATAAGATTTTTAATTAACTGTAATTAGGTCTTCTGAAAACATATAATATTTGGGATGAGAGAGCTAATGTATGAATGGGATGAAGTCCTTCCCATTTTAACCACGGTCTAACGCGCCAGTACTTGACTGTATAATGTATATTAAATATAGCTGCTATATATTGATTACGGGCGGTAAATATGATAAATCAAAGGTTTATTAGGTACATTAGAGTTATTAAATTATCAGAGTTAATGACGTATGGGGGTTGTATAAAGCCGCTAATGCTATAACCCTTATTTTATTGGGCCAGCCGGGGGTGAGTCCTTTACACAGCCTCTGTAATAGTGATTTATACCTCTTTCCATTCACTCCGCATGCAAGTAGAACCTTCTCTCTCTCTAACACATTCCCTTATACGTCATCACTCTCTTTAGTACAGCACTAAATCTCGGAGCCTCACACTTATGAGGGGTTCTGATTCAGTAATAAAACAGTTTTATAGGTGTAGAAAAGGAATTTTATGCCCTTAAAAAGTGGCGTGTATTGGTCTCAAGCACACTTTATGAGCGTATCTAATATCTTACTTGACAAAAATTCTATAAAAATGTCTCACCCATTTTGATTAGTTTCTATTCGCATGTACGTAAATCGCATAGCTTTAGAAGGTCGAAATATCATATTTAGAATTTTCTTAACATCTAGTTGTGCACTTTGTTTGATCAAAATTGACTAAGCGGGTGGATGGGGGGGGGTGTATGAAAAAGGGGTGAAAATAAAAAATCGCAAATTTCTCGGTACCTATTCGAGATAGAAAACCACTGTATATAACCATTTTGTCAATCATAAAAATACATATAAATTATGTTGAGTGATATTTTGTGATTCCATGCTTTGGGACGGAGGTATCTTATATGATGTTCAATTGAAAAAAAAATGGTAAATGAAGCGTAGCAAAATCTTTTGTTTATTTAGGATTTTTAGAAGATTTCTCTTTTGATGCTATACAATTATTATTCTATACATTTTTTCGTTAACTAAAATATTAAGGGAGTTAATCGTAATTTATTTGTTTTTTCTGCAGTAAAACCTAAATTCTGCTAACCGACTTTTATTTAGAAATAGAAATAAATGGATAGAAGACATCAGTAGTCTGACATACCAACCCGTTGGAAATATGATTAGTTCATGCAACCCCTGCGAGACGAGCTTCTAAAAAAATACGAATTAGCATTTCAATTTAATGAAGTAATAAAAATATTAGGCAGCTTTTAATATGCCTAGTGGTGGTATTCATTTTAGCAGATTTCTCTTAAGGGAAATCAGCTATTGAGGTTGTACTTATGACGGAATTTTCGAACTTTTTCTTCAAATGTCCATCGATCCTACCTAGTAGATGACGAAAACGAGGTCCGTTCAAAACTGTGTATATATATATATATATATATATATATATATATATATATATATATATATATATGTTTGTATATATCTATATTTTTGTCTGTTACCGCTCTTGCGGTCGCAATTTTTGTTTGATCGTTACCAAACTCGACATTTAGAGGTTTTATGTAAAAAGAAAGATCAAGTTCGTTAACGGCTGAAATCGGACCACGGGGAGGGGGGGTTTAGAGGGGAGGATTTTCGAAAATTCGAAATATCTCCGTTACTATTCGTCGGATCGAAAAATTGTACAGAATCAATCTTATTACAAATTAAATTTACTATAAATATTAACATATACATTTATTCTCTATCTTGAATATTAACCAAGATATTTGCATTTTTATTAAATCTGGGCGGCTAACGGAGGGTGTTTTTCCCGCCAAAATCTAGTTCGGCCGTTTCATTAACTGCTCGGGAAATCTGCTTAGTTTACGCAGCCCCTGCGTGACGGACTTTTTATTTTATAACTACATGAATATAAGCTATTTAATTTCATAATTGGTGGGAATACCTATCACCATAGACGCAAGGTAACTTATTATTATTACTACAATCAAATCAATAAATAAGTAATAAAAGATGCGTACTAACATAGAATTCCTTTGTTGCTAACCCCAGAGACTGACTGTCTTAGAAACCCCTTAAGTAACAGCTTCTACATTATTCATTACCTAATGAATAATGTAAATTGTTCAAGATTTTTTCCCCTGGTTATTCTTTACATGGTCCATAAGCACGCCGTATATATTTATTATCAGTGGCGTTCATTTAAAAAAGGGTATATTTGAAAGCGATTTTTTGAAAAGTGATTCCGGCTTAGCGGAATGATATAAGATTAAGTTTCTTTTTTTTATGAAATTTATTCTACCTTCCAAGCAATAAAACAGATTTTTCTTGTTTGTTTGGAATTCAATTTCCTCAGTCTGGGCTGAGGTTACAGCTGACCCTACAACGGATTAATCAGATGGTTGCTTCATTCTTCTTTATTAGCAGTTCCCTTTCTCAGGATGTCTAGGCCGCCTTCAGACTTCTCTTTACTTCCCTCTTGTCATTATATTTCCCGCAAATGAACTCTTTTAGTAGAATTTCCTTAAGGGAAATCAGCTATTGAGGTCGTACTCATTACGCGATTTTCGAAAAATTTCCTCAAATGTCCATCGATCCTACCTAGGAGATGACGAAAATGAGGTCCGTTCAAAACTATATATATATATATATATATATATATATATATATATATATGTATATATAGTATATATATAGCGGTCGCAATTTTTGTTTAATCGTCACCAAACTCGGTATTTAATCGTTTTATGTAAAAAGGAAGATCAAGTTCGTTAACGGCTGAAATTGGGCATCGGATCAAAAAATTGTATAGAACCAATCTTATTGCAAATTAAATTTACTATAAATATTCCTATATACATTTATTCTCTATCTTGAATAGTAACCGAGATATTTGCATTTTTATGAAGGCTGTGGTCGGGTATTGTTCGGATTATTTCGGTCGTTTTCGTAACTTCTCGGCTCAGGTGAAAGCTTCTTCTAACCTTACCTGTCGTTTCTAACCTTACCTTGCCTTCGTTACTTTGTGTTATTTATGCAAATACGGTCTGTTCATCCGCCCCCCCCCTTCTTTAGTTCTTGTACTACTAAAATTTGAAATTTATTAAAATATAAATTATTTTTACAATTCAGAAGCCGTTCGAGTTGGGAATTTATTAAAATTAACTGAAAGATTTCTTATTACCGTTTGTATTTACTCATGGTGGGCTTTTATTACCAGTATGCAGATTTCTCTATTGTATAACTTCACATGGGAAATCTGCTTAGTTTACGCAGCCCCTGCGTGACGGACTTTTTTTAATCAGCTGTGGTTTACACACATGTTCATGGATCGTACGTGATTTTATTTTCCGTCAGGTTTGGCTTCTCGTACACGGATTTCAGAAATACATTGCGTAAAATCGCAGGAACATGTCTCGACCTTAGGAAAAATGCATAACTATACTTACTTAATTCAGTTAAAAATTTAGAAATTCATCTATGTAAGTTGTCGAACTCAACTAATAAATAAATAATAAAATTAGGTCCATTGGCTCGTTGTTATTCTGGTTCCTCCTACGATAACTTTTAACCGAAAGGCTGCTGAACTTACTTTTAGTTTTATTTCTTTATATTTTATTTAATTATATTAAGGGTTTACTAGTTTTATGTTCTATAGAAAATCGAAAGACTCCGTTCCAAACCTCTTCAAGTAGTCGAATATACTGCCTTTTTCTCTTTTATATATATATATATATATATATATATATATATATATATATATATATATAAAAGTACTGTTTGTGAAACAAACGTGATTAATTTACAATAATAACATAATACGTTATCATAAAACAAGATACAAAAGTATACTTCAAACCAACAATCACAAATATAAACATTTCAAGAAAAGAAACATAAAATTTGACAAAATAATTTATGATCAGGTATATTGTCCTTTAAATTAGATAGGAATTTATCTTAATTTCTAATCCATGTCACCTATAATAAATCTAAACTTTCAACAAAGCAATAAATTATGTGTGAATGTTAGTTATATACGGAGTTTATTAAATCTTATTAATTAATTTAGTACATTTAATTATTAAATCAATAGATTTTATAGAATGTATTCATCAAGTTTATATATATATATATATATATATATATATATATATATATATATATATATATATATACAGTATGTAAAGAAATTAATTTACTTAATATTAGTACATTTGTCTTAGAAGACCAAAAATATTTGAAGTTCTCTATATTTAATATTTAATGTAAATAAATACATTTAATTTCATATCATTCATTAAACCATGGCATGACAATGGGCCATCTCAAGATTTCCAATTTTAGCAGATTTCCTTTAGGTGAAATCAGATATTGAGGTCGTATTTGTATATTTTCGAAAAATATTCTAAAATATCCTTCCTAGATGACGAAAATGAGGTCCATCATATCTAAACTATATATATATATATATATATATATATATATATATATATATATATATATATATTGTTACGTTTTATTATAAAACCAGTAATAAACGTTGTTAATGAGAGTTTTATGGATTGCAAAATTAAATACACACAAGTTTCACAGTTTATCACTGCACAATTTATTTCACAATACACAATACTCTTGGTTAACTATTACTACTCACAGTATTACACTGATAGTGTCACTGTTCTTCAGATTTCACAGTCCAATAATTTACTCACGGTCACTGAAATTCACATAAAGACGGCACTTCACGGCACTGCACTGTCTTAAACCCTGCACTAAACTGTTGCTTACAGACTCGGCAGAACACTTTTCTTCACGGCACAACACTTTACCTCAGTGCACTAAGTCGCACTGTAGCGCTGAAAATCCCTCGAAGACCGTCGAGCACCAACTCAACTGTGTGAGTCCCTTATATATACCTGTATAAGGGCCTAGCCAAGGAAAGGTTCAGAACTTCCTGGAAGGCCTTAATTAGATTCTGCCGGCGGCCCTTCTTAGAACGGCCCTAATTAGATTAAACACGCGGCTCTCTTTCTCTACCAATCTCTCGCTCAACACTATATATATATATATATATATATATATATATATATATATATATATATATATATATATGTATATATATTATCGCTCTGGCGATCGAAAGTTTTGTATGATCGTTACCAAACTCGATATTTAAATGTTGTACGTAAAACTAATGATCAAGTTTGTTAAAGGCTGAAATTCAACCAGCAGAAGGGGGATTTCGAAAATTCTTAATACTACTGTTATAGTGCTTCGGATTGAAAAATGTTAAAGAATCAATCATATTGTAAATGTAATTTAAATGTTGTTAAGTTCGTTTTTTCACTATCTTGATTATTAATCGAGATATTTGCATTTTTTAGTTTTCGGCCTTCAGTAAGCCCCCACTCCTATTCATGCTATATTATGAATCACATTATTTTAAGCCTAAATAACAAATATTATTCTCATTGAACTTTTACTTTTTGAGATAAATTCATATACGTGGCACACATGGGAAATCTGCTTAGTTTACGCAGTCCCTGCGTGACGGACTTTTTCCACTATTTGTAACTGCTATTTACTGAACTGTCATCGCCTGTTAAAGTTGTTGAAAATACGCAATGATAGTAGGCAATTTGTCACTGAGTATAATACAGTGAGTAGCAAGGTTAATTATTGACTTACTTTCCTGTCAGCGATCATCAATGAATGTGTAATCAGTGAGATGAATGACTGTACAGTTACTACGGAGGTACCGTTAATCACGTCGTGTAGTCATGCGATGATGAACGTAACAGTTTAAAGCCATAATTGTCAGGACACCAGCCGTCCAAATAAAAAGAACATTCCTGACTCTGTTATTATCTTTCACACTTATATTATTAAAAATCACTTAAACTTCCATTATTAATTTTTGAAAGATGATGTAACTGTTTGGAATTTAATTTCATCGTATGCTTATTTGAGAGTACTAATGCGCATGCAAAGTTATTCAGGATGCGAAAATAAAGAAAATTCAATGAATATATTTTCTGCTCATATATTTTCTGTTCAAATTTCGAAAGAAGGCCTTCATTTTTTTTAAGACTTTCAATTGTACTCTACTTATCTAACTTTCTTCATACATATTAAATAAGCTTCTGAAGCGTAAATAATATCATTAAGAATCTTAAATACACTTATTTTGTTGCAAACGCACTTAAGAAAATTTATTGATGGGAATCATACATCATTTCCGTATCTTTTGGACGTATTGGTATGAATACCTTCATTATTCACAGGTATTTGTTTTGGCTTTGGCTCCTTGTTTATACCTGTAGACTATAATGAAAGATGTTGTTTATTTTAGTAGTTTCCCCTTAAAGAAAAATCAGCTATTGGAGGTTGTTCTCAAGACGCGACTTTCGAAAAATGTCTTGATTAAGTCTTAAATATATATATTTAAAAATATCATAATTTGCACTGACTCTCTTAGCATTCACTAAAAAACATATATAGTTCACATCCACTCATCTCGTACATATTACACAAAATCCAGACATTAAACAAAAGAATAACTATGTACTGGTTACCCGGACATACAAACATTAGACAAAGCACACAAGTAGACGAACTTGACAAGTCAGCTACTCAAAAAAGAACTCACGACAACGCATACTGTACATACCAAGATATTCAAGCCCAAGCAAAACATATGATACTCAATTGATGGCAGAAAACTTGGTTTACCACAACTGATAACGAATTTCGAGAACTGAAAAATACACTTGGTGAATGGCCTTCCTCAAAAAGGCTAATTAGAAGAGAAGAAGTAGTTTTAACGAGGTTGAGAATTTGCCATTCACGACTGAATCACACTTACCTACTTACTGGAGAAGACGAACCCTGCTACCAACACTGTAACTGTGCACTTACTATAAAACATATACTGACTGCTATTTAAGGACTCACATAGACCTACCATACACTTTGACTGAATTACTACATGACTATAGCCCATACATAGACCGCGTATTACAATACTTGAAACTAAACAACATTTTCAAAAAATTATAATGTATGGCAATACTGAAAATATTTGCAGAAATGAGCATACTTACGAAAAATATAATAATTATATGTTATAGGTTAAATATGTTATATGTTAAATATGTTATATGTTAAATAAGTTAATTATTATGCTGTATATTAAATAACTGATTCGTCGCTAAATCGCCCGTGTTGCGAAATGCGATCATCGTATTAATAATAATAATAAATATATATATTTCTCTGTTACCTCTCTAGCAGTCGCAATTAATCTTGATTTTTCGTTTCATATAAAAAGAAAGATCAAGTTATTGTAGTTACTGGCTGAAATCCGACCAATGGTTTGGGTGTTTGGGTGGAGGAATTTCGAAAATTCATATCTCCGTTAATATGCGTCGGATCGGAACATTGTACAGCACCAATCTTATTGCAAAGCTAATGTTCTATAAATGTATTTTTTCTATATCTTGGTTATTAACCGAGATAGTTTTCGGCCTTCATTAACACCCCCCCCCACTCCTACTCAAGTCATATTAACAATGGGCTGTTATATTATGAAGCACATTATTTAAAGCATAAATACCAAAATAAATTGCCATTGAACTTTTACTTTTTGAGTTAAATTCATTGGTTAGTTTACGCAACGCCTGGCGTGGTGGACTTTCATTTGTGTACCATAAGGATAAGTTGTAAATATGAATATTTCAATTCCCTTACTTTTTTATTGTGTGTGTTTGTAGGAGTGTACTGTAACAATTTATGAATTTTAATATAGTTGCTTTGTGTGCTGCCTTCTGCTGTAAGAGTGCTGGAAAGAGCCTTTGAAAATGTTTAGCTCATGTTAGCTTGGAAGGTATATACGAACCTTAGCTTAGTGTCCATCACCGCTGCTCAATATAATGCCGCTGCAAACTCCTTCAAGCTACCAACTGCAATTTATATATTATTCAAAAAATTCAATTAAATAAAGGGTAATTAATGCCTACCATAAAAAATTGACTTATTTATTCAGTGACTATATGACAGTACTAAGAGGAATTTAATGATTTTTAACCGGAACCATCTCGCACCATAGGGACTAGTAAGAGTTTGTATTTATTCATTCCCAATTTTTTATAGGTTTACCTCTGAATCATTGAACTATATATAAATGCCCAAATGATTGCCGGTTTCGAATCACAGGTGCAGTTTTCACTTTATGGTTAAATGTAACTTTAATTACGGCTAACTCCCATGCAAAATGGGAAAAAATGTGTAAAGATAAGTTGAAGAGCTGGGCTAGAGAAGTCTCCCTGTTAGACATGAGTATCCACTTGACCCTGTTTTCTTCCTTGATGAATTCCAGTCTCCCCACATTTGTGCCTTTCTCTTCTTCTCTATAAAATACTTTTAGGGCCGAACTTTATACTATTCCATATTTTAGGCACAAACTTAATTAGGCAGTTTACATGCGGAATAAAAATATTTACTTCCAGCAGCATTTATTTATACCTACAAACCTCGTTTTATTTTCCATCCTGATTTATATTTCTTCTGATATCAAATGGGGCCCAGACTAGGCAAGTGATTTAGAGCTTTAGCATTTATACACTTGGTAAAACTAAAGCCGTTGCCAGTATTAATTTATTTAGTGATGAACTGACTAAATAAAATTTTCAGTTCCACCCGGGTTTGAAAATATTTAGAATATTTCAGAATTAAGATAGACCACTCACATAAACATTCATCTAAATTTATTCTGAAGCCTAGTGCTAAAGATTTCATTGGATAGTCATATATTAATTGTTTAGGCGCACTCGTTAATTTTCTACCAATAAAAGAGGTTGTTCCTATTTCTGTTCACATTCAACAACTTTTAAGGAAATATTATGGCTGCCTTCCCATGTCAAGTGGAGCCACCCATTATAATTTAGGTTCAACGACTGAAGAACGACAGTGTTCAAGGATGTACCAAAATATAATAGTTTTGTAACAAATCTTGTATAACAACACTTGGTGTATAATACTTATGTATTGGTCCAAATACATTTTCTTTTCTTTCTTTCTACCGATAATTTATATTATGTATCATGCACTCTTTTCAAAATCTGCTCGGTCATTTAGAAATACATCTATTACTTTCCACAAGACCCATGGGAAAATCTGACTTCAGCCTGAACGAATCGTGACCATTGGTCTTAAAAAAATGTTTAATAATTCCCGTAAAAAAGTTGAACAGTTGTTCATTCTCCTGTAAACATAGCTTAAAGTTGCTTATTTAACCCTCGACTAAGAGTATCAAAGTCTTAATCTCAATTGGTAAACCTAGAGTCGTGGGTGCGATTCCGAACTGGGTATGAGGACTTTTTAATGACGAACTAGCTAAATAAAATCCTTAGGCCCTGGATTTTGGCTATGGGTGGCAACCTGCAGATAACTCTTTCCAACTAGCTGTAGTAAATGAACATTAATAAATAACAACAATAACAAATCTAAATACTTAAAAACTTTAATATCCATTTGCACTTTTTAAATATATTTAAGGAATCGTGCATAGAAAAATGTTACCTTTCAAGTGCATTTAATTTTTAATACTCTCGTTTCAATACGGTGAAACATAAAATTGAATTTGTGCTCCACAATTTGAAATAAACAGAATGAGAAATTTCTAATTTATAAAATTAATCTGGGTGTGAGTAGGTACTGTGGGTGGGAAAGGTATTTGCACACGAGGTTTATTTTTATTAAATTATGAATTTAGGTAATAAAAAATGCTGTAACTTAATAAATAAGAAGTGTATTTAAAACGGAAATTGTACATATATAATTCAAATTAAAAACTTCTTGTTAAGTAAAATAAAACTTAAATCTTACAAAAATTCCGGGAACAAGTATTTGCCCGTCACAATCTTTCTTCATTTCTTAAAATTTAATGTTTTGTATGCAGTCTTTTAGCGTTAATTACTGCCTGTAAACGTCTAGGCATTGATTGTGGAAGGTTTTTAATTAAATCTTGATTGATTTGTTCTCATTTTCGTGTCGTCGGGTTATTTGATTCTTGAGGAGTTGCCTACCAGTTATGTGGTTTTTTGGAACATTTTGGTCTAACGTGGGTATAATTTTTCAATTATATTAAATTCTGCGGACTGTGGAGAGGTGTACAGTTGTTGGTGTGCAGTCTGAACATTAAATATTAGTCATTCTTTAGTTTCATTGGCAGTATGTGTCGGATCATTGTCCTTTTGGAATAGTAACTAATGCTGGATTCACAATTTGCTGCACTTGCTCAGAGGCTGCCTCGTAAAATTCTCATATAACCTTCTGCATTTAAAATCCCTTCAATAGATACAAGATTTCCATCTCCATTATAAGCTAAGCATCCCCAAACCATTCCAATGTTCATGTTCTCAATTCCATGTTTCATAGTAACCGCAACGTTATGCTTTGACAGTTGCTCATTTCTCCTACGTCAAATAGGCTTTCCTCCATCAGAACCAAACAAATTAAAATTACTCTCATCAGACATCAGCACATTTCCCCAAAACTGATGGGCTTGTTAATTAATTCTCCAGCAAAAGAAAGTATTTTTTTTTTGCTATTGGTCCCTACCATAAAGACCTTTAGAATTCAAAACATTCCTGACCCAGAAGCCGGGAATATGTCCCAGAAGTTGATTCGAACATATTAGCTAGGGCACCTGCACTTACAGCTGGATTTTTAAAAGCTTCAATTTTAATTTTGCTCTCCGTCCTTTCAATTAGTATCCTGAAACGTACTTTAGGCAGGTTATTTGCGGTTGAACCTCATTTTTCATATCCCTTAATTACCTATCTTACTTTAGATAGACGAAGTCCCAAGAAATATGGTATTTCATGATACAATTTTTGTTGGTCGCGCAATAAAATCACTTTTCGCGAGAGGCAGCATTCAGTTCACTTGTTTTGTGCATTATTAAGCAGTTAAAGTTATGTAGATTTTACACGATTGAAATATTTTCGAATACTGACAAAAATGAAAATGATCATACTCTAGGAGGAAAAAACAACAAGTAAAGAAACAGCCCTTTGTAGTTATGTGCAAACAAAGAAAGCGTTCAAATACTAGTTGTCTGGTGTTTACGTTATTTTTAAATATTTATTTTTTATTATAATCAAGGCTTTCAATTGAATGTTTACTGATATTTAACAAGTTTTAGTCATACTTATTATTGGGTAAACTCAAATGAATTGTTTTCAATTTTCTTCGTAAAGAAAAAACGGGGTGTACAAATACTTTTCCCCCACTGTTAGTGGTTGCGTGCTCAACTTGTTGGTTTTGAATCCCAATAGAAGGGCACTGATTTTTTATTTTCATTTTTTAGTACTTTAAAATTACTGTTGTCTGACATAAAAAAGTTCTCAGATGTATAATAATGATCTTGAGACGATTAACAAGCCAAGATGTGGCGTTTTTTGGTCTACATTTCCTGCCACTAAAACTCATCAAGCTCGAGAATTATTATGATTACCAAAATTTAAATATTTTTCTTTGGTTCGTTGTAGATAATGATGAATTACTCATTAATTTACACAGTAGTTATTACTTCATACTAAAGAATCATATTCACCAGTGTTAGCACATTGTATGTAGCTATCATAAATTCATTGGCCCAAAGTTAAAAGCTGTTATTTATTTATTTATATTAACGTCCACTTTTTGCAACGAAGGCTAATTGGGACGGGTTATCCTAGAGGTTACCACCCTTTTCTAGCCAGGGTGGAACTAAGAAATTTATTTAATGAATTCCATCACATTTAATGAATTTCCATCATGAATTTAATTTAATATTTCAAAGGACCCTTTTCTCCCTTTCATCTCGGGCTGAAATGACGTAATTGAAGCGGCAAATAGATCTCATTTTGAATCTGTTGATTGTGATACCTGCACGTCTTGAGCCTTTTAGTTTAATTGCTGATATATCTGGCTTCATTGTCTAAAATTGGGGAAATTCGAGTAAACTACAATGGGCCTGTCGGCAGGTGGATGCTTTGTTCGGCTCTATTTGGAGCAAAGTTTGTTTTTGCTTCTAGATTTGAAGTTAGCTCTTTGCAGTTGCTCGCCCTTTGAGGAGTTGAAATGAGTTGTTTAACCTGCAAGTTCTCCACAGTTGAGTCATTACCTTCCCTCATACTCTCCACTCTCTAGTTGGCTGCTTCTTCCTTCAACTTATGACAATAGTGCTCTCCCTCTCTCTATCCACATATTGAAAGGATTTAACTATTATAATATGTCAAAAAGTGTTTATCACAAACCGGCTTTATTATTTCCTTCTTTAGAAGTAATAATGATCTTCACATAAACAGCATCAAAAACTCTGAAGCAGTTTCTTTTTATATTTCACGCAAAGTACTTATTTAAAACCTCGCTAAATAGACATAATATTTAAATATACAACTAAGGAAAAATATTGTCCTGAAATCAAATTATTGTTTGTTTCTTAGGACTAAAAACTACTAGGTTATCATCGCCCGGTAGTATATATAACTTTCGTTTTGGATAAGTACGTGCACTTTGTCTTTATTGTGTTTATGCAAATTGTAAATATTGTTATATCCACATTTATATCGTTATTTAAAATTTAACAATATAAATGAGGATAAAACATATTTCTTTATACAAATTTGTAATTTTAATTTCTTTATACAAATTTGTAATTTAAATTTCTTTATACAAATTTGTAATTTTTAATTTAAATTTCTTTATACAAATTTGTAATTTTTAATTTAAATTTCTTTATACAAATTTGTAATTTAAATTTCTTTATACAAATTTGTAATTTGAAATTTAAATGTCATTAGACAAATTTTTAATTTAAATTTCTTTATACAAATTTGTAATTTGTAATTTAAATTTCTTTATACAAATTTGTAATTTTTAATTTAAATTTCTTTACACAAATTTGTAATTTTTAATTTAAATTTCTTTATACAAATTTTTAATTTAAATTTCTTTAAACAAATTGTAATTTTTAATTTAAATTTCTTTATACAAATTTGTAATTTTTAATTTAATTATCTTTACACAAATTTGTAATTTTTAATTTAAATTTCTTTACACAAATTTGTAATTTAAAATTCTTTATACAAATTTGTAATTTAAATTTCTTGATACAAATTTGCAATTTTAATAAAATTAAAAGATTAATCTAACTACAAATTAGATTATTTAAAATACTGTCTTCTTAAAGGATAGAAGTAGTAAGTAAGCTGACTGTTATTATAGTACAACTTTCTAAGAAAAAACATGAACGTGAAACAAGTACATTGCATACTTATAATTATAGATACACCACCTCTGCAATTCAAGATGTAATATTGATGGTACATTACTGGGAATTAAACAGTTCGTGATTTATTAGTTTATTGTGAAAACCGTTTCAGTAGGAGTAGGGGTGAACTTGCCACTAAACAAAAACAAAAACTCATTAAAACTTAGTTATAAAAAAATTACGTCATGACGAAATAATTGTATAAAATACATTTTTCACAGGATTAACACCACATTGAATAAATACAAACAATTGTAATATATCTGAATATAAAATACTAATTTGATCGAAAACTATTTACTATATCCAGTACTGTATATTAATAATGACTCAGAATAATTTTTATCTTTATCACTAAAATTTTAGTAGTCCGAGAACTTAAGAGAAGAGGGGGAATCAACAGAACATATTTGAATGTATCTTGTATAATAAAAGTCCCTTGAAAACAATATTTGATATTTAAGCTAATTATATAACAGAGGATTGTTGATGTGACATTAATAGGAGTGGGGGTTTGCTGAAGACCGAAAACTAAAAAAATACAAATATCTCAGTTAATATTGATGTGATCTACATTACATTTAATTTGCAATAAGATTGAGTCTATAAAAGTTTTCGATCGGACGTATAGTAATGAGATATTTTGAATTTTCGAAATTACACCCCTTTGAACCCCCTCCCTCTCCCCCTGGTCCGATTTCAGCGATTTACAAACTTGATCTGTTGGTTTGCTTATATATTGAGTTTGGTAAGGATAAAACAATAATTGCGACCGCTAGAGCGGTAACAGACAAATATATGTACAATTTTGACGGACCTCATTTTCTTCATCCCCTAGGTAGGATCGATGGACAATTGGGGATTTTTTTTCGAAAATCGCGTCATGAATACGACCTCAATGGCTGATTTCCCTTGAGATTCCTATTGTTTGAGAGGTGGGTCCTATCGTTTTACAAGCTTAGTCTAGCTTTTTACAAACTTAATAGCCTTCGTCTCAAAACTTTTACTGAAGACTTCTGTTCAGTGTTATATAAATACATTTCGTCCTCATGAGTGGGCAAGCACAGCAATATCCACCCAAGATGGAGGGACTGGTGAAAGATATATGGAATAGTTATGTATATTGGAGGCACTAGTTTTCTTTTAAACATACCTAAATAAATAAAAACAAAAGTTACTGATCAGTTCTCGATTATTAGAAGATTTCCCTTAAGGGAAATCAGCTATTGAGGTCGTACTCATGACGCGAGTTTTGAAAATTTTCTTCAAATGTCCATCGGTCCTACCCAGGAGATGACGAAAATGAGGTCCGTTCAAAATTTTATATATCTATATCTATATATATATATATATATATATATATATATATATATATATATTTGTCTGTTAACGCTCTAGCGGTCGCAATTTTTGTTTGGTCGTTACCAAACTCGGAATTTAATCGTTTTATGTAAAAAGAAAGATCAAGTTCGTTGATGGCTGAAATCGGACCGGAGAGAGGGGGGATTTTCGAAATATTCGAAATATCTCCGTTATTATGCGTCGGATCGAAAAATTGTATAGAATCAATCTTATTGCAAATTAAATTTACTATAAATATTGTTATATACATTTATTCTCTATCTTGAATATTAACCGAGATATTTGCATTTGTATTCTGCATTGGTCGGCAGGAGTGAGCTGTTTGGTACTTTCCGAAGAGAGCTCTGGCGGCCGTTTTCGTAACTATTCGTCCCTCGTGTATAAGTTTAGTGATCCCTTACTACAATAACAAGTGTAGGTTATGGGGCAGATTTCTCTATTGTAAAACTTCACGTGGGAAATCTGCTTAGTTTACGCAACCCCTGCGAGACGGACTTTTATATTTATGTTGTTTTCTTTACTGGCTGTCTACATTAATTATTAAATTCAAGTAGAAGATGACGGTTATTTAGTTCGGGTTTCATTTTCAATTTCATTTCATAGACTAAAATAGCCGTCATGGCAGTCCCTTTGTAGGTTAAGTCTTCAGAGAAGTTGATGCCGAATTAATCCTTGGTTTCAAGAAGCAATTACATTGGACTACTTTACTGTTCTCAAATCCTCTTATCGTGTCTTTCTGAACCAATTACACTTCATGACTTCTTCTCTTTCTAACTAGCTCCATTCAACACTAATCCTATCAAAGTTTTATTTTCATTAAAATATTTCCCTCATAAAATCAAAATTAATACACAACTATAAGAGCTTATGTTTAAACCCATTTCTTTTACTCCGCCATTCGTTCAAAATTATATTTAATTATCTATCTATATATTAGTCTGTTACCGCTCATGTGGTGGCAAATCTGGTCTTTTCGTTACCAAACTCGATATTTAAACATTTTATGTAAAAAGAAAGATCAAATAGAATAAATCGTTCGAAAATAGTTTGAAAAATTGACTAAGAACTGCTTTAGTAGAAGGTTTTATTATCGGTTTTAGGAAGAATATATTACAAGTTAGTAATTTCTCTGACTACTGAAAGGAACCATGTGTAAAAGTCCGTCACTCAGAAGCTGCGTGAACAGAGCAGATTTCCCTCGGGAAGTTTCTCAATAAATCAATTTTCAAACTGGTAACGCATAACACCACCGTGAATATTAAGTGAGTAAATACAAACAATGACTGAAATGTAACTGAATATAACATGATAATTGTATTAAAAACTATTTACTGTAACTAGTACTGTAACTTATAATGAATTAGAATAAATTTTATCTCAATCAATCAAATTTTTGTATTTCAAGAATTTCAGTATCTTGCATAATAAAGGTCTCTCGAAAACAATATTTGGAATTCAAGCTCGAATAATGTGGTTTATTGTATAACCGAGTATTGTTTATGTAACATGAATACAAGTGGGGGTTTACTGGTGGCTGAAAACTGAAAAATTCAAATATCTCGGTTAATATTCAAGAAAGACAATAAATGTATATAACAATATTTATAGTACATTTAATTTGCAATATGTTTCATTCTATACAGTTTTTTGATCCGGCTTATAGTAACGGAGATATTTCGAATTTTCAAAATTTCCCCCCGCTAACCCCCCCCCCCTACCCCTGGTCCTATTTCAGCCGTTAACGAACTTGACCTTTCTTAATAAGCAATAGATCTTAATAAGGGAAATCTATATATAATGAAGACACATCTCACTCCCTGTTTGGTCATTTTATACTTAAAGGAAATCAGCTATTGAGGTCGTACTCATTACGCGATTTTCGAAAATTTTCTTCAAATGTCCATCGATCCTACCCAAAAGATGTTGAAAATGAGGTGCGTTCAAAATTATATATAGATATATATATATATATATATATATATATATATATATATATATATATATATATATTTGTCTGTTAACGTTCTAGCGGTCGTAATTTTTGTTTGATCGTTACGAAACTCGATATTTAACCGTTTTATGCAAAAAGAAAGAGTATGTTCGTTAACGGCTGAAATCGGACTAGAGGGAGGGGGGTTTAGAGGGGGGATTTTCGAAAACTCAAAATATCTCCGTTACCATACGTCGTATCAAAACATTGTATAGAACCAATCTTATTGTAAATTAAATTTACTATAAATATTGATCTATACATGTATTCTCTATCTTGAATATTAACCGAGATATTTGCATTTTTATGAAGTCTGTGGTCGGGTGTAGTTCGGATTAGGTCGGCCATTTCCGTCATTACTCGGCTCAGGTGGAAGCTTCTTCTAACCTTACCTTACCTTCTTTACTTTGTCACATTTATGCAAATACGTTCTGTTCATCCGCCCCCCCCCCTTCTTTAGTTCTTGGACTACTAAAATTTGAGTTATTAAAATATAAATTATTCTTACAATTCAGAAGCCGTTTCAGTTGGGAATTTATTTTAATTAACTGAAAGATTTCTCATTGCCGTTTGTATTTAATCAGGGTGGTATTGTGTTACCAGTATGCAGATTTCTCTATTGTAAAACTTCACATGGGAAATCTGCTTAGTTTACGCAGCCCCTGCGTGACGGACTTTTTTTATACTTATCAAAATTCAATCAATTTTAAATACTGCTAGATAATTGCATATGAAATGGCCACAATTAATGCAGTCGTATTGTCACAAGAATATATTATCAAGATAGTGTGCATAAAGTATGTGAACGTTTCCCAAGAGCTAGAAGCAACGTCATCAGAGTTCACGAAGAATGGTCGTCGCATCAGACATTCACTGCTAATCTGTGAATGGGAGCAACTCGTTAGAACATCGGGAGAATGTTGAATGTTTTACAGCTTGCTGACAATGACATTGTCCTTCTCGTGTTGCTGAAATGTTATTCGAGCGGAGTATAAAGGGGGAGAGCATGCGGAAGAGAAGATGTGACCGACCTAGGATTAAAATTTATGAATGGATATTTAGCCATAGGCCGCCATCTGTCCCCTACCAACATTTCTCATGCAAAATTTAAATGGAAATCCAGATTTACATCTTACCCTCCCCCGTCTGGCCTCATAATGGAATTTAGCTCAGCTCTCATATAGCTGGTTTTATAATCTCTTTCATAATAATCAGAAATAGGAATTCCACTCCGTAGAACTGAAATTCTAATTAAAGTCTGTTGGTTAATATTAAAAACGACCCAAATAAAACTTTCTCCATTTGTATTTTATAATTTTCAAGACGGAATATACCGTCAGTATTTACAAACTTCAATTTTTATTTATTTAAGAGAAAAAGTCCATCACGTAGTGAACCAATCTAGTTATTTGCCCACAATTAATCCTAAAAAGTCCGTCCCGCAGGGGATGCGTTAACTAAGCAGATTTCCCACGTTTGTGCATTTATCTCAAAAATTAAAAGTCCGTCACGTAGGGGCTGCGTAAACTAAGCAGATTACCATGTGAAGTTTTACAATAGAGAAATCTGCATACTGTGAACACAATACCACCGTGATTAGATAATGAGAAATCTTTCAGTTAATTAAAATAAATTCCCAACTGATACGGCTTCTGAATTGTAAGAATAATTTATATTTTAATAACTCAAATTTTAGTAGTCCAAGAACTAAAGAAGGGGGGGGGGGCAAATGAACAGAACGTATTTGCATAAATCTCACAAAGTAACGAAGGTAAGGTAAGGTTAGAATTGACAGGTAAGGTTAAAAGGAGCTTCCACCTGACCCGAGAAGTTACGAAAATGGCAGACGTAATGCGAACTATACCCGACCACAGACTTCATAAAAATGCAAATATCACCGTTAATATTCAAGATAGGGAATAAATGTATATAACAATATTTATAGTAAATTTAATTTGCAATAAGATTGGTTCTATACAATGTTTCGATCCGATGCATAATAACGGAGATATTTCGAAGTTTCGAAAATCCCCCCTCTAAACCCCCCCTCCCTCTTGTCCGATTTCAGCCATTAACGAACTTGATCTGTCTTTTTACATAAAACGGTTAAATATCGAGTTTCGTAACAATCAAACAAAAATCGCGACCGCTAGAGCGGTAACAGACAAATATATATATATATATATATATATATATATAAATATATATATATATATATATAGACACAGATTTGAACGGATTTTCGTCATCTACTAGGTCGGATCGATGGACATTTGAAGAAATTTTTCGAAAATCGCGTCATGAGTAAAACCTCAATAGCTGATTTCCCTAAAGGGAAATCTGCTAAAACGTCCATGAGAACAATATTTGGTGTTTAAGCTTCAAATAAATTGTTTCATAACATTATAGAATATATTTAATATGAAATGAGTAGGGTTAGGGGTTTACTGAAGACCGAAAACTAAAAAAAAGCAAATATCTCAGTTAATATTCAAGATAGTGAAAAATGTGCGCATCTATATTAATAGAACATTAAATTTTCAATAAGAATGGTTCTATACAATTTTTCCAGCCGACGCATAATACCGGAGATATTTAGAATTTTCGAAATTCTCCCCCTCTAAACCCCCCCCCCCTGATCCGATTTTAGCCGTTAACGAACTTGACCTTTCTTTTTGTATAAAACGATTATATATTAAGTTTGGTAACGATAAGACAGAAATCAGAAATGACGACCGCTAGAGCGGTAACAGACAACTATATATATATATATATATATATATATATATATATATATAAATACACACAGTTTTGAACAGACCTCATTTCGTCAACTCCTGGGTAGGATCGATGGACATTTGAGGAAAATTTTCGAAAATCGCGTCGTGAGTACGACCACAATAGCTGATTTCCCCTGAGGGAAATCTGCTAAAATGTATAGTGCCTGCTGAGAGTTGAACCCAAGTCTCCAGCCCACTCAAAGCCCACAATTTTAATTTAAGGTGAATGAAACACGATATATTAATTTTTTATAGGAATTGTATAATTAATATATGCAGTTCGCTGACCACATGGGACTACCCTAAGTGGGCTTACAAGGCCGGTTAAAAAATATCGCTGTTTTTATGCCTCTGTACAAAAAGTGTTATTGAATATAATTTGTAGATGGTTTTGTGGTAAACAGAATAAATCTTTATTTTATTTTTTTTATCTCTGAGAGGTTGGGAGACATTTGCTATTTTGTATTTTACTAAAACCCCCTGAGGGGAGGTGGGGGTCAATAAAAACAAGAAGTAAAGCTACTATGAGTATATCTATCTGCAATGTGGCTTATTGAGCAAGAAATAACACATCCCCGTCATGGATCTGAACTCTTTTACCATTGTATCCTAATGTATCTAAAAGGCGACTGCCTTATAGTGGTATGCTATAAAGTATGTCTTACCACTGTAGAAGTCGCAATTAGCAGATTTCCCTTAAGGGAAATCAACTATTGAGGTCGTACTCATGACGCGATTTTCGAAAAATTTCTTCGAATGTCCATCGATCCTACCCAGGAGATAACGAAAATGAGGTCCGTTTAAAATTATATATATATATATATATATATATATATATATATATATATATATATATATATATATATTTGTCTGCTAACGCTCTAGCAGTCGCAATTTTTGTATGATCGTTACCAAACTCGATATTTAAACGTTTTATACAAAAAGACAGATCAAGTTCGTTAACAACCAGTGGGAGGGGGGGGGGGTCTAGAGGTGGGATTTTCGAAAATTCGAAATATCTCCGTTACCATACGTCGGTTCAAAAAAGTGTATAGAACCAATCTTATTGAAAATTAAATTTACTATAAATATTGATCTATACATTTATTCTCTATCTTGAATATTAACCGAGATATTTGCATTTTTATTAAGTGTAACGGACGAGTGAGTTTCCCGCCAAAAGCTAGTTCGGCCGTAACTGTTGGGCTCTCGTATGGAGATTTCTCTATTGTATAACTTCACGTGGGAAATCTGCTTAGTTTACGCAGCCCGGCGTGACGGATTTTATTATTTTGATCTTATGGTTACCCGATATTTAAACGTTTAACATAAATCAATATCAAGGTCGCAATGGCTGAAATTCGATTGAAGGTGGGGGTTTAAAAGGGAGAATTTAGAAAATTCAAAATGTCTCCGTTATTATGTGTCGTATTGAAATATTGCATAGAACCAATCATTGTAAATCTAATGTTCTATAAATTTTGCTATATACATATTTCCACTTCTTGTAATAATTTGGGCCCTTCTAGTGTAACAACATTTTATTATGTCTATTGAAAAATATCCATAAATTGAACTCAAAGAATCTGAAATAAATTAAACCGATTCTTGAAGGAGATGAAGAAGAAACTATAGAATTATAGAGTATCAGGGATTGGATGGTGCTTGTAAGATTGTTACGTCATCTTAGAATCATGGAACACGTTATACTTGACCAACCTCGTGTCAGATTTATCAGTCAGCCTTGTAATCAGCAACATTGGACTAGACTCAAGTAGATTAAAACCCACTTGACTAGGTCATGGACAGCCACAACTCACAATTATTAAGGTCGTTCATCCTTGTATTGCAATATTATTCACATTTTACTTATTACGTTATTTTGGAAAAAATGTTAATCGAACCTACCCACATGATGACAAAAATACGTTCTATTAAAAATTTTATATGTATATATATATATATATATATATATATATATATATATATATATATATAGGCGAACCAAGGCCGTGTGGGTTAAGGCGTGGGTTTAAAATTGCTCATTCAGTCGTATTAAATCATTCTAAAACTTAAGAAATTGAGTTGGTGACAAGTAAATCTTAGAATTTACGCTTAATTGGATATACTCGTACTAATTATTGCATTCCATTTAAACTCGGGAATGTTGGAGATTAAAATTTATGATATATTTTTCTAAACCGTCCCCATGCGTTATTTACTTTCATTCGCACACAAAAGTTATTTATTGACATATATTTTAATAAAAAATCAGAATGGGTGGAAGTAAAGAACCACGTCCGCAGTATCAAAAGTACTATTAAGGAGTTACCATCGAGCCATAGGAGTACTAGACGGGAGGAAGTAGTTCTTGCCAGACTCAGGATCGGCCACACATACCTGACACATAGACTCTTAATGACAAGGACTGATAACCCTATATGCAAATACTGCAACAAACACCTTGCGATAAAACACATGCTGACAGACTGCATCCATCAAAAAACCTTCACATATCCCACGATATGACGGAACTATTAACTGACTGCAGCCAATATATTCCAAAAATACTAACATATCTAAGACGTATCAACATTTAAAAAAAAACATATAGTACATAATAGAATGGGCTTACGGCATACCTACGAAAATTTAAAAGGGTTAACTTTTATTATATTCTCTAGACAAAAAATATGAGAAAGAATCAGATATTAAAGAAATATTTTCCATAATATAAAAGTACAAAAAAGGTAAGCACGTGAAGGAGTAAATATATCATCCTAATAATGCCAATCGCCATCGCTGTGGGGCACAAAACTAAATAAATAAAAAAATAATAATAATAATAATATAAATGTACGAGTATATAGGAATAACATAATTTTTTTTTTATTAAAACCATTTTAAATTGTTGTCTTTATTACTAGTCTAATGTTTATTAATTTTCTTTATTACTAGTATTTAATGATTGTTTGTTGTATTTAATTTTTTATTTGTTGTTTCAGTTTTGTTATTTTTCTATAATTTTGTTTTCATTTTACAATGTGAAACTTTGAGCCAAATCGCCAATATCGCTCCACAAATAAATAAATAATAAAACAAATAACATGTATATGTTGTCTACGTACAACATTTACAATTAATCTACACAAGCACTTACCATATCTGAATATTACTGTATCTTCAATAATTACTAGTGTTTTTAAAATTTATAATTTTTTTTAGGTGGGGTAAACCTATCGAGAAATGGTATGAAGGAGCCAGAAATCATCGGAGATTCGGTAAGAATTGATATTTATTATTACACTTAAACTCTACTAAATGAATGATTTCTTGATAGTTGTTATATTATATTATACAAAAAAACAAACCATTCAGTACTGTAAATATCAGTTCTTTTTATATATCTCAATCTATTAATAGAGTATGTTTTAACTAAAGTTACCGTCCAAGAAAATTAACTTCTAAATGGCTTAGGATTAAATGAAACTGGAACTTTTAGCAGATTTCCCTTAAGGGAAATCAGCTATTGAGGTCGTACTCATGACGCGATTTTCGAAAATTTTCTTCAAATGTCCATCGATCCTACCCAGGAGATGTCGAAAATTAGGCCCGTTCAAAATTATATATATGTATATATATATATATATATATATATATATATATACATATATATATATATATATATATATATATATATATATATATATATATATATTTGTCTGTTAACGCTCTAGCGGTCGCAATTTTTGTTTGATTGTTACGAAACTCGATATTTAACCGTTTTATGTTAAAAGACAGATCAAGTTCGTTAATGGCTGAAATCGGACCAGAGGGAGGGGGGGGTTTAGAGGGGGGGATTTTAGAAAATTCAAAATATGTCCGTTATTATGCATCGGATCGAAAAATTGTATAGAACCAATCTTATTGCAAATTAAATTTACTTTAAATATTGTTATATACATTTATTCTCTATCTTGAATATTAACCGAGATATTTGCATTTTTATGAAGTCTGTGGTTCGGATTATGTCGGCCATCTTCGTCAATTCTCGGCTCAGGTGGAAGCTTCTTCTAACCTGTCGTTTTTAACCTTACCTTACCTTCGTTACTTTGTGAGATTTATGCAAATACGTTCTGTTCATCCGCCCCCCCCCCCTTCTTTAGTTCTTGGACTACTAAAATTTGAGTTATTAAAATATAAATTATTCTTACAATTCAGAAGCCGTTTCAGTTGGGAATTTATTTTAATTAACTGAAAGATTACTCATTATCTAATCACGGTGGTATTGTGTTACTAGTGTGCAGATTTCTCTATTGTAAAACTTCACGGGGGAAATCTGCTTAGTTTACGCAGCCCCTGCGTGACGGACTTTTTTTTTTGGGCATACAATTCATATGATTTCTTATTTTCAGTTATTTTCCTCATTTATGGGGTGGTCAAGTGACACCAATTAGACATTTTTTTTAAAAGAATGTTCTATATATAGTGATCCCTTGCATATATGTGCTATGTAAAGAGAAATTTTGTAGATGCCTTTAAAGTCAATGCAAGCTGCTTGAGAAATGTAATTTATTTTCTTAAATAGGCAACTTTGTATAATGAAATATTAAAGAAGGGAAAAAATATTAAAAACATATTATAAGGAAAAATAATAATGTTCTGATACAAATAAAAAAAGAATTTAAAGAGCAAAATCAAATAAAAAAAGGGGGGCTCAGTTTAGCCATACGAGTTAAAGCGTTGGCCGTAATCTCACATGGTAAACCTAGAGTGGCGAGTTCGATTCTTGCCTGGGCAGAGGAAATTATTTAGTGACGAAATTCATTAAATAACAGTCCCACCCTGTTTTGAAAAGGGTGGTTAACCTGTAGATAACCCGTCCCAATTAGCCTGAGTTGCAAAAAGTGGACGTTAATAAATAATAATAAATAAAAAAGGAATAAATAAAGCCATCATGATAGCCCTCTTTATTGTTTTTTATTTGTGGGCGCATGTATTGTTTTTTTTTGTTGTGCTCAGTATGATTTTACCTTAACTGTAAATGTTAAGCGACTGTTGATATAATTTTTTATGTATTTGTAGTTTTTGACTATTTTTATTATTAAGATATATTTTTGAGCTCCATTTTTATACAATTCCGTTTTCATGGTTGTGATAATATATTCAATTTATTTATGATACCAATATATGACTATTTGATTCATTATACGAAAGCTTTTTTAATTACGAATTTAGTGCATTCGGTCATTCAAGGCATTGCAGCTTTTCGTCCTTTTGAAATTACATCCATTCATCACATTGTTGCATATCATCATCTTCACCATCATCATTATCTAAAGGCAACGCCTTTCAGAGGCATCCATTGTGTTCTTTCGGTAGTGCTCTTTTCATATTACTATACTCACCGAAAGCCATAAGGTGTTTGTTGTCTTCAAAATAGAATTTTCTAGGTCCCTCTCCTCCTATGTCCAGTTACCGTACCTTCAAATATATTTAAATTGAAATGCGTTGTGTCTTATGAAATGCCCAAGAAGTTTCAACCTCCTTTTTTCCACCGCTTGAAAATGCTCTTCCGTGCATATTCAGCGAACTTCTCCTTTCGTTTCAATCTGGCCTGTGCTATGCTTGATCACGGAGGACATCCCGAAGACAACCTAGCATCTTGTGGACTGTCTGCCGAGCCTTCTTCTCCAGTTATAAGGTGCCCAGTCAGCCATCTATTTTGACCACCTAATGGAAGTAAAAAGCAACTAAAATATTTTAAGTCAATATAGCTCAAATGTTATGGTACCTATGGAAATGTTCAAAGAAATATTCAAAATAGGACGAAAGTTAAGAGGGAGAGCAGAGAAATGCCAACTTCATCAGCCCTTATTTCAGTTATTCGATGAGTGTAAAACATATATTTCTAAAACACATTTTGGACCCAGATTGAACACTAAGATGTATTTCCAAAAACGACTACGACAAACAGACCGACAGCCGAACCAATGCCAAAATTGACAAATTCACGTAAAGTACAGTAGGAGTATTGACATTGAACATTTTTCACTGGAAATGTTGAAAGTGTCGTAACAACGCATACACTCAGAGCATAAAGAGAAAGTTTGAAAACAGCCGGTATCTGGAAAATGTCAAGTTCTCATTTCTAAAAGGAAATAACATGGAAAATATTTGTTTGGAGGAGTAGTTTCTGTGGCATGTATTCCTATAATGTGAAATTTACATAATTTTCTTTGCATCGTCTTCATGGCTTTTTAGTCTCTCGTGTGAATGTCATGGAGGTTCAGGCAGCCTAGCTTCCAAGCCTGTCTATTTGCGGCCCTAAATAAGTCAATTGTAATTCAGTTTCTTCAATTTCCATGTTTTTTTTTTATATTTGTTTTCGACGGTTTTCTTTGCAGAACAGTTTTTTCGTTCTGCTCTTAAGAACTGACTCATTTTTAAAATCAATTTTTTTCTTTTTTTTTAGCTTTACGATATATATGGAAGTGACGTCTGTTGTTCATTGCTAAAATCGGAAGTAGGGGTTTGCAGTAGCGAGAAAATAAAAAAAATCTAAATTTCTCCATTGTGATGTATCAAAATCGGAAAAAAAATGTTACTTAATCAAACTAGTTACTAAAGTAATATACTAAAATTATTGTTGGAGTTTTTCCTTATAGGTGGCCTTGGAAAGGAGGATTTTATTTACAAAAGACTCCGCCTTAAGGCTTTTCCAATACTTCAGCGAATATTAATCTAGTTATTTTTATATTTTTAGCCTTCAGTAAACCCCCACTGCTAGCGATGTGAATTTCGAATAAATCTATAGTATCCCTAAACATTCTATATCCAGCGTTAATTTCATTCCTGTTTGCATTTGCTTCTATTTCGGAAGAAATGAAGAATAAGACGTGGGATGAAATCATCACTGTGCCATTCCAGCACATGGGAAATGAATTTTATTTAAGTAGCATCTGCTAGTCGGAGGGTTTTCTCTTCGATTTTAATCATGAGCTAGGTTCATCAACTTTGGACATTGAATGCATTATATACCGAGTGTATTTTTTTAATTCGTTGAAAATATTCCATAAAGTTCATGATACCCGGTAATCACGGTCATATATGTTATCTGCAGATTTTGATCTCTAGTTCCCATTTTCTAAATACCCTATATGTATTTGATTTATTTATTTATTTATGGGCATCACATCAAAGGTGATTTCCTCTTTCAAAAGCCAAAAAAAGTCCGTCACGCAGGGGCTGCGTAAACTAAGCAGATTTCCCACGTGAAGTTATACAATAGAGAAATCTCCATACGATAGCCGAACAGTTACGGCAAAGGGCCGAACTAGCTTTTGGCGGGAAATTCAAAAATCCGTTATCGGCCCAAATTTAATAAAAATGCCAATATCTCGGTTAATATTCAAGATAGAGAAAAAATGTATATGACAATATTTATAGTACATTTTATTTGCATAAAGATTGGTTCTGTACAATTTTTCAATCCGACGTATAGTAACGGAGATATTTCGAATTTTCGAAATTCCTCCCCTCTAAACCCCCCCTCCCACTGGTCCAATTTCAGCCGTTAACGAACTTGATCTTTCTTTTTACATAAAACGACTAAATATCGAGTTTGGTAACGATCAAACAAAAATTACGACCGCTAGAGCGGTAACAGACAAAAATATAGATAGATAGATAGATCTATATATATATATATATATATATATATATATATATATATATATAGATATATAGATATATATATATACAGTTTTGAACGGACCTCATTTTCGTCATCTACTAGGTAGGATCGATGGACATTTGAAGAAAAATTTCAAGAATTCCGTCATGAGTACAACCTCAATAGCTGATTTCCCTTAAGGGAAATCTGCTAAAATTGTACAAAGTGGAATAACAAAAGTAAAATAGATAAGACCTAATCAGCATGTAATATGCATGCTGCATGCTACGAATGGATTCCATATGGAGAGGTGAAGTTAGAAGTCAGCTTTTTAGGGCAATAATCATTATTCTAATCACAATATATTCTACAAACTTTTTTCCATAAAAAAAAAGTTTTAATGAATATATTCAAGAATATATGTTGTATTGTCGAAATAAACTCCCACTCCTAGCTGAAAATTTGAACTCACACATGCTGTACCTTGGGATAGTTGACTTTGAGGTCGTACTCATTCGAAAGTTCGAAATATCTCCGTTACCATATGTCGGATCGAAAAATTGTATTACCAACCAATCTTATAGCAAATTGAATGATTTATAAATGTTTCTCTATACATATTTTCTGTATCATGAATATGAACCGAGTTTTTTGAATTTCATAGTTTTCGGATTTCAGTAACCCCCCCCCCCACTCCTTCTCATGTCATATTAATAGCAAGCTGTTATATCATGAATCTCTCCATTCGAAGGTTAAATACCAAATATTGTTTTCATTGACCTTTTACTTTGTGAGATTTATGCAAATACGTTCTGTTGATCTCCCACTTTCTTTTTTTTTTTTGGATTTACTAAACGGTGGGGTAAAAATTATTCTGTTTCATTATAAATTCCAGTTCTAGCTATAGTAAATATTTTTGAACAAGATTAATATGTTATATTCAGATATATTTCAGTAATTGTTCTTCTTTCCGGTCTAGAATATTTCTATCTATCTATTCAGCTTTGAGAGGTTGGCTGTTTGCAATTCAGGCGTTTCGGTTGTAGAGGTTGTTAACATGTAAGTGGACTGAAAGATTTCTCATTACCATTTTAGCAGATTTCCCTAAGGGAAATCAGCTATTGAGGTCGTACTCATAACGCGTTTTCGAAATTTTTCTTCAAATGTCCATCGATCCTTCCCAGGAGATGACGAAAATGAGGTCCGTTCAAAACTGTATATATATATATTTGTCTGTTACCGCTCTAGCGGTCGCAATTATTTTTTAATCGCAACCAAACTCGACATTTAGTCGTTTAATGCAAAAAGAAAGATCGAGTTCGTTAATGGCTAAAATCGGCCCAGGGAGAGGAGGAGTTTAGAGGGGAGGATTTTCGAAAATTCTAAATATCTCCGTTACCATTCGGATCGAAACATTGTATAAAACCAATCTTATTGCAAATTAAGTGCACTATAAATATTGTTATATACAATTATTCACTATCTTGAATATTAACTGAGATATTTGCATTTTTCAGTTTTCAGCCATCAGCAAACCGCCACTTCTACTCATGTTACATAAACGATACTCTGCTATATAACAAATCACATTATTCGAAGTTTAAATTTCAAAAATTGTATTCAAGAGACCTTTATTATACGAGATACATGCAAATATGTCCTGGTGACACCCCCCCCCCCCCTCCCCTGTCTTAAGGTTTTAGACTAGAAGATAACAATTATTCTGACTCATTATTAATTACAGTACTAGATATAGTAAATAGTTCTCAATAAAATTAATACGTTATTCTGATATATTTCAGAAATTGTTTTTCTTTCCGGTGTGAGGGGCAGACCCGTTTGTTTACATTCTAACCTAACGCTTCCTGTCGGCAGGTTATTGAAATTGGATGAAACATTTCTTATTTCCGTTTTCACGGTGGTGTTGTGTTACCAGTATGTAGATTGATCTATTACTAAACTTCACGAAGGAAATCTTCTTAGTTTACGCATCCCCTGCGTGACGAACTTTTTATTTATTCACTTAATATTCACGGTGGTGTTGCCAGTATGTAGATTTATCTATTTTAATCCTTCACGTGAGAAATCTTTTTAGTTTACGCAGGCTTTCTGGGATGGACTTTTTAGAAAATCCAGTCACGACAACGTCCATAACTGATTTCTCTTAAGGGCATCTTCTGAAATTTGTTAGGGGGTCAATATGAGAGGAATATCTTCTAGGAAAGCAGGCAGAGTTATTTGTGAGTGCATATCTTATTTGGGGTAGATGTATATCTGGAACCCCACATCGACTGGCCAGGCCCGGACAGTAAAATGGTCCCTCATGGGGCAACCTATATTGCCCGCCCACAACCCACCCCCACCTCTTCCGAAACCTTTCATAGTCCCCTTGTTGTTTCATTTTATCCTATAGCAAACCCTTCGTCCCACTCAGCTTTTACATTTCAATTTCCGTTTTGTAGAAAGAGACAAATGTTAACTTTTTCACGTTTCAAATCTCCCAGATCATTTTTGCTTTTGTTCAGTGAATATCTTCTTCAACTCATTTGATAGTACAATGTCACAACTAACTTTTACTGTCCTTAATGGACCTTGCCTCTCTTACAATATTAACTGTTCCGTGCTGTTTGCAATGAGTGCCATCCAATTCCAAATCCACTTCAGGTCATCCAGCCTCTTCGTTCTATCTGGTTTACTATTTATTATTTTCTTGGGTATAAGTTGCTCTAACGGGGAAATCTTTTCGTTGCCTCTGATCTGCATTTATAGTATATGGTTCCTAATTATTTCTGCATCAAGCTGAAATTGGATATAAATGGGTTAAGAATAAGTTCGTAGCTGCTTTCAATAAAAACTTCAGTTGCTTATGAATATTTTTAATCAATTATATACCGCCCATTTTGGTCACAAGTAATTTTGAACTGCCGTCCTCCCAGAACGTCTCAGATTATTGCGCAATGAACTCCTCTATGTGTGTTTTGCAGTCCTCGAGCGATTTAAAGTGTTTCCCATTAAGAGAGTTTTGAAGTGCTCAAAAATAAGTGATAATCCGGTGAATGGGTGGGGATCACATCTCAGCCAAACTCCAATTATTTCTGCCTGGTCTGCAAAGACACTTGAGGACGGGCGTTATCGTCATGGAAATCTATGCCTTTGCGATTAGCCAATGCTGGACGCTTTTGCTCAACCCCTGTCTTTCATTTTTCCAACAGGGCTCCTTAACTAATATTTTTTTTAGAATATGTAAACATTATTGATAAAGTAAACATGATTCTATAAACACAGAGAGGATTAAATTGAAATATTGATAAATGCTACTTATTTTAAAACGTCTTATTAATAAAAATTATGCACCATAACAAATTATATGAATATAATATCATTGAGGATTTTAAAAATTGTTTCTAAAATAATTGATGATGGAATTAATATTTATAGTTAATTATATAGTCTTCACATTCTCATCTTTGCTGGAAAATCAAACTCCTGCCCTCTTTTCGTAAATCAAATACTTTCGAAAGATCTATAATATGCGAAAGTGACATTAACCTTCGCAGGTTTTAACCTGTGTAGAGTTTATGGATACAACAATTATTGTCATAAAGTTTGCTATTTCCTATAATTTATTTTGAGCTTCGGAGCTGAGACGATGGAGCATATTTCCTACAAGCCTAAAACATAAAAATTTAAATATCCAATAAAAATCAAGAGTAATTTCAGAAAACATTTGTTCTTGTACAATTATCTTATTTTCATATGAACACGAACAGTTCATTTGAAATCACTGTTCATGTTTTCTGTTTTTCATTAACTAGAGTGAATGTAAAAAATAAAAAAAATAAAAACAAAAGTAGTTTAAGTTCTTTTAAATACTTCAGATCTTGTCCCAATAGTATTTGCTCATAGAAATGCTTATTTAAGTGATCGGGTAAGTAAAATAAGCAAATATAAATTTTCTCTTTTCTTCCATATTGGCTTAGATCATTCCTGTAAGTGTCTAAAGATGATGATCTAATGAATCTATTTTATTGTTCAGTAGGCTTTTTGAAATATTTCACTTTTGTAAAAAAAATCAATTTTGCATTTTAAGTTTTGCTTAAAAATTGATTCTCCCCCCCTAAATAGTGGACTCTAACAAATTATATAATCATAATTCCTGTTTTCTTTTCTGTTTTATTGAAACCTTTAATTAAAATTTTGTTCATGTTGTAATTATTTGAATTAACTATTTGTAATCTTGTGGCCATTGACACAGGCCAAACAACCATTAAAAAAAATAATAAAGCCTATCTTCCCTCTGAAATAATAGCCTCTTGTAAACGAGACTATGTGGTTGCGGTTGAGTTAGCTCCATCTGGCTTCATGGCCAGCCATACAGTAGTCTATTTTACCAGTCGGACTTATTGCAATATTTCTTTGGAAGAAAAAAATACTTTATTAGTTGATACTTCAAGCGAAACCACTACAATCTGAGAGAGAATATAAAAATAAAAATAACGCATTAATTCATAATTCAAATTCGAAACAATATATTTTGTTGATTATCCGCATAATATACCTTTTCAGAACATTTTATAGTTTTTCAGACTATATTCGGGCATTATGGAGGATTTTTCAACTATTAACCCATAATAGCTCTTTTTTTTCATAAAAGTTGAAATTTCTGATATTGTTATTGTTATTTATTAACGTTCACTTATCCCAGACCTCAGACGGAGGATGCCATCAAACATGCAAAAAAACTGGCTCTTGATCAATGTGCATTGCAATGGCATGAGTTGCGTGACAATAAACTCCGCACTGTAAAAAGTAATGTCAATCCCTGGAGTACTTCAACAACCACTAAAAGGAGAGATGAATTATTAATATTTCGCCTTAGAATTGGCCTGACAAGGGTCACTCACCAGCACCTAATGAAAAGAGAAGAACCTCCAACCTCCACTGCTTGTGGAGTAGGCCTAACGGTTGCACACATACTTACAGAGTGTAGAAGGTATGAGGCCTCAGAAAGTCCCTTGGTATATCAGAAGTACTGTCTGAAATACTAGGGGATGATAGCAACTCTATAAAAAAACTCTTAAAATTTTTAGTAATTGTTGGTTTACTTCAAGATATGGGCACACAAGGTAGTGTTAAGTATATATATATATATATATATATATATATATATATATATATCAAATCGATTATAACAAAATACTGCTGTGTTTTTTGTTATTTGCCACAGAATTGGGGATAAAGAAATAGGAAAGATGCAATATAGGCGAGGATGGCGAAGGGCTGAGAAGTGGATGGTTTATCTGAAAAAATGGACTATTGAACAACAAGAAGGAAAATGAAAATAGAATTTCGACCACCTAGGCACAAATAACTCTCCCGAGTTCGGTGCATATTTAACATAGAATAAATAACGTTCACTCAGTGCAACTTGGGCTAATTGGGACAGATTATCTACATGTTTTCAACGTTTTTTTTTGTGAGGGAAAGACTAAGGATTTTATTTAATGAGTTTATCACTAAATAAAATCCTATTGCTCAGGCGGCAATCGAACTCACCACTGGATGTTTACCACAAAATTCTAATAATATCTATGAAAACTAATGGTACCTCATTGGGTGATATATAACGTTCTCATTTGTTCTAAACTACAATTTGAGATATATATGTTGCTCATTTTTATTTTCAGCTGCTGGTGAGGGTGAGATGAATCAGATTAATCAGAAACACTTTTGTGGCTCCTCACAATTTATTTTTACAACACTTAGCGCTTTCGGGAATTACATTTCCATCGTCAGAGTGTAGGGCGTGCATGGAGAGATGCTATTGGGCTGCACTATGCCGATGCACTCTGAGTATAATATGTTCATTTATTAAATAAAATTACTAAATATTTGTCATAATTGTAAGTTTAAAATAATTTTGACCAGGTACATTGTCTCTATAAGGTGAGGCAAGTTTCTCATCATTTATAAAGTATCCTTTAATAAATTTGCATGTCAACAATTAAAAGTCCGTCACACAGGGGCTGTGGTAAACTAAGCAGATTTCCCATGTGAAAATTTACAATAGAGAAATCTGCATACTGGTAAGACAACACCACCGTGAGTAAATACTAACGGTAATGTGAAATCGTTCAGTTAATTTCAATAAATTCCCAACGGCTTTCTGAATCTCTTTGATACTTACTTACACTGCTTTTGAATACTTTTTGACTAAGAGAGACGCCTCGTTTAGGAAAGAAATTAGCAATTTACAATTTTCTTTAGACAAATATATGCTATATATTCATATGATTTCTTTTTAAAAGTCCGTCACGCAGGGGCTGCGTAAACTAAGCAGATTTTCCCTGTGAAGTTTTACAATAGAGAAATCTGCATACTGGTAACACAACACCATCGTGATTAGATAATAAGAAATCTTTCAGTTAATTAAAATAAATACCCAACTGAAACGGCTTCTGAATTGTAAGAATAATTTATATTTTAATAAATCAAATTTTAGTAGTCCAAGAACTAAAGAAGGGGGGGGGCGGAGGAACAGAACGTATTTTCATAAATCTCACAAAGTATATATGTATACTCATATATATATATATATATATATATATATATATATATATAGAGAGAGAGAGAGAGAGAGAGAGAGAGAGCATTTGGACAGACCTCATTTTCGTAATCTCCTGGGTAGGATCGAGGGACATTTGAATAGATGTTTCGAAAATCGCGTCACTTAAGGGAAATCTGCTAAAAAAAAAAATGTTTGTAAAATGTATGAATTATGAAAATTCGGTTTTCTCATTTAATCTAACGATATGTCCTTCAACTATTCCAAATTTAAGTGAACTGAATCCCCTCCCCTCTCTGAGGTGCCCGGGAGGGCACATTCCTGAGTCTAGTCTGGATAGTTAGACAATAGTTGAAACTACTGTTGGCATCCTCAAGTACTAACGATAAATATCCTCTATCGCTAAAGAATCTATCTATAAACTATATCTGTCTCTATCGACAAACATCTGTCGTTATCATAATGTATTTAAAGACATAGATTAAAGTATTGCAATCAACCATAACATAAAATTTCACTAAAGAAAAAAATTACTTAAAAAGTTAAAAATAAAAATGACATGAATATATAACAGGCCGTCTTATTAGCTGATGAGACTTAAGGGAAACCTTGAATTAAGGTTCTAGTCATGACTCGATTTTTGAAAAATTTCTTCAAATTTCCATCGATCCTACGCAGGAAATGTCGAAAATGACGCCCCTTCTAAACTATTTACACACACAGACATAATTTTTGTCTCGATGTTTAATCGTTTTATGTAAAAAGAAAGATCAAGTTCGTTAATGGCTAAAATCTGACGAATGGAAGGGGGGGGGCGGGGTTAGTGGTGGGATTTTCGAAAATTCGAAATATCTCCGAAAGCTAGTTTTGCCGTTTCCGTAACTGTTCGTCCGTTGTGAATTGTTTCAGAGATTCGTTACTACTACTGTTATTAGTAGGCAGATTTCTCTATTGTATAACTTCACGTGGGAAATCTGCTTAGTTTACGCAGCCCCTGCGTGACGGACATTTTGTAGTATGAAGGTTCAATATATTGCTTTGCCATCTTTGCAGATAAGCCAAATGTTTTATGAATGTGTTCTCCTGCCCACCCTTTTTGTCACTGCTAATTTTATCATATAAACTCTCCTTCGTTTAGAGAAATTGTTACATTTAAAGTAATTCTTCAATAAATTATCAAAACTCGAATTAATATTCTGTTCTGTACCGACAAGTGGACTCAAAAGAATGCTCTTCTTTCGGTATGTAAAAATTCCTTTTTTGTCGGATATTTCTGCAGCTTATCTGCCAACACGAGTGAATGAACACAAAACCAATCAATAGGTTTTCTGTATTTTCTTTCCAGGCTCCCTTCACCGAAATCACCCTCCCTCGCCTTTAAAACACACTTTACTCCCGGAAAAACTGGCCCAGATGCTGCCCTGTGGTTACGTTCCTCGCATTTCCAACTCCCTACGACAGTCTATTTCATCGGAAAATCGGGGCGTAAATGACAATATTTATTTTTATTTAACATGTTTTATTTATATAAAATCGTGGTTTAGATATGTCGTTTGATTTGCCCCATTCTTATTTCGATGAGGTTTGAAGTTTAGAATACAGTTTTATACAATTTTTCCAGAAAATTAGTTGGGCCTCAGTTGATTTTAATTACATTGGGCAAATGAATTTACCAAAAATTTCATGAGACCACAATACGTTAGGCTAGGCAGGCATACATTCAAATACGTTATTAATGATTATACTGCTAGATGTTATTGTAGAAATAAATAATGTTAGCAGCTTTTATTTAAGGAAAATCAGCTATTGTGGTTTTACTCATGACGCGATTCTCGAAATATTTCTTCATATGTAGATCGATCAGACTTAATAGATAACGAAATAAAAATCCGTCACGCAGGGCCTGCGTTTACTTAGCAGATTTCCCACTTGTGACACATTATTTCATTTATCCCATGACGTAAAAGTTCAATGAGAACAATATTCGTTACTTAGGCTTCAAATAAAGTGCTTCATAATATAACATCTTATTGTTGATATGACATGAGTAAGGATGGCGGTTCACTGAAAGCCGAAAACCAAAAAACGCAAATATCTTGGTTAATATTAAAAATAATGAAGCAATGTACATAATAACATTTATAGAACATTATATTTTCAATAAGATTGGTTTTATTCAATTATTCGATTCCGTGGGAGTTCTGCTTAGTTTACGCAGCCCCTGCGTGGCGAGCTTTATTTTGTATTCAGTCTCGGTTACGCCCTCATTCCTACTCATGCTATTGTGGTCGTACTCATGACGCGATTTTTGAAATATTTTCTTCAAATGTCCATCGATCCTACCCAGGAGATGACGAAAATGAGGTCCGATATATATATATATTTATATATTTGTCTGTTACGCTCTAGTGGTCGCAATTTTTGCTTGATCGTTACCAAACTCGATATTTAAACGTTTTATGCAAAAATAAAGGTCAAGTTCCTTAACGGCTGAAATCGGACCAGGAGAAGGGGGTTTTAGAGGGGAAGAATTTCGAAAATTCTTAATATACACGTTATTATGCGTCGGATCGAAACATTGTATAGAAGCAACCTTATTGAAAATGTAATGTTCTATAACTGTTGTCATATACACTTATTCTCTAACATCAATATTAACTGAGATATTTGCATTTTTTAGTTTTCAGCCTTCAGTAAACCCTCACTCCTATTCATGTCTTATTAACAATGGGCTGTTATATTATGAAGCACTTTCTCTGAAGCATGAATACCAAATATGGTTCTAATTGAACTTTTAAGTTTTGTGATAAATGCAAATACGTGTCGCACGTGGGAAATCTGCTTAGTTAACGCAGACCCTGCGTGACGGACTATTTTGTGTTCAGTCTCAGTTACGCACTCATTCCTACTTATGCGATTTTAATTTTGTCACTAAGCTCATGTCTTTGTTTTATTTCGGTTTCTGTTTACATAGATTTATCTATACGGATATTGACGAGATGATCAGGGCGCCGTATACCCGCTTGTGGATAACCTGCTTAGTTTACTCAACCCCTCTGTGACGGGTTCCATTCTTTTTGACAGTTCCGCCCTGATGACTGGACGGAGGGCCCAGGTTTGGCGGGTAAGTCGCTGATGGTGGCGATATCCCGTTAGATCCTGATCACTCCCATTAAATGGAAATGAGCAGCATTACCAGGGAGAGGTACCTGTCGTCCCGGGCATCACACCTCTGCCCTCCGTCCTTAAACACAACATTAGACTTTATGAATAATGGATCATCTCTCTCCTTCCTTCGCCAAATATCCAATGGCCGATATTGACTCGAAACCCAAAGGAAAATGTGCGAAAGTCATCCCAACCCTTAGAATGAACCTACATATTTAAGGCCAGTCTTGGGCATGACAAGCGTTGTGTCACCTAAGGCTTAGTTATTAGTGAGGAAAAGAAATCCGTCACGCAGGGGCTGCGTAAACTAAGCAGATTTCCCACGAGAAATTACAATAGAGAAATCTGCCTACTAATAATGGCAGTAGTAAAGAATCTCTAAACCAATTCACTAGGGACGAATAGTCACGGAAACTGCCGAACTAGTTTTCTGCAGAATGTCTCGAATATGGCCGACTTCTGCCGACCACTCACACAATACAAATACAAATATCTTGGTTAATATTCAAGATACAGAATAAATGCATAGAACAATATTTATTGTAAATTTAATTTGCAATATGATTGATTCTATACATTTTAGCAGATTTCCCTTAAGGGAAATCAGATATTGAGGTTGTACTCATGACGGAATTTTCGAAATTTTTCTTCAAATGTCCATCGATCCTACCGAGGAGATGACGAAAATGAGGTCTGTTCAAAACTGTATATATATATATATATATATATATATATATATATATATATATATCTATATATATATAAAATTGTAACCTCTGTCTGTACATTGATTTTTTTCACGAAATTTCACGATAACTTTTCGTTTCACATGTCATAGACACCATAACTGCATTTTGTTTCTTTGGTGTCTGTTTGTTTGTTTGTTTGTTTATTTGTTTGTTTGTTTATTTGTTTGTTTGTTTGTTTGTTACCTTTTCACGCATAAACGGCTGAACCGAATTTTATGAAACTTGGTATGTATATTACTACTAACCCAACTTAGACTTTAGGCTATATTAATATCCTCTGAGACGAACAGGAGTGGGGGTTATAAGGGAAGCCAGAAATTAAAAATAGCGATATTTCGATTCCTATTGGTTTTTCGGCAAATATGCACATAACAAAAGTTGTTTATTTTGTTATTTAGAGTAACTTTTGTTATATACACTTTCGTCGTATACCGAGTTATAAACGAGATATACGCTAAAACCTATAGAGGAAGTGAACTATTTTATATGGCACAAAAGAATCAACCAAACTAAATAAAACTCGGTATGTGTATTAGCACTAACGCTTTCATTATAACAAGCCATGCCAACATTTCTAGGGACGGGCAGGAGTGGGGGTTATAAGGGAAGCCAGAAATTAAAAATAGCGATATTTCGTTTCTTATTGGTTTTTCGGCATATATGAACATAACAAAAGTTGTTTATTGTGTAATTTAGAGTAACTTTTGTTATATTCATTTTTGCCATATACGGAAGTATAAATGAGTTATACTCTAAAAACTATAGAGGGAGTCCACAATTTTATTTGGCACAAAAGACTCAACCGAACTAAACCAAACTCGGTATTTGAATTAGTACTAACGCCTTCCTTATAATAATCCATACTAACATTTCTAGGGACGGGCAGGAGTGGGGGTTATATGGAAGGCCTGAAATTAAAAATAGTGATATTTCGTTTCCTATTGCTTTTTCAACAAATATGCACATAACAAAAGTTATTTGTTTTGTTATTTAGAGTAACTTTTGTTACATGCAAACTCGCTATGTGAATTAATACTAACGATTTCCTTATAATAAGCCATAATAACATTTCTAGGGACGGGCAGGAGTGGGGGTTATAAGGGAGGCCTGAAATTAATAATAATGATTTCCTATTGGGGTTTCGGCAAATATGCACATAACAAAAGTTGTTTATTTTGTTATTTAGAGAAACTTTTTTTATATACACTATCATCGTATACCGAAGTATAAAGGCGTTATACGCTAAAAATTATAGCGGGAGACAACAATTTTATTTGGCAGAAAAGACTCAACCGAACTAAATAAAACACTCAGTACATGTATTAGCACTAACGCCTTCCTTATAATAAGCCATACTAACATTTCTAGGGACGGGCAGGAGTGGGGGTTATAAGGGAGGCCTGAAATTAATAATAATGATTTCCTATTGGGGTTTCGGCAAATATGCACATAACAAAAGTTGTTTATTTTGTTATTTAGAGAAACTTTTTTTTATATACACTATCATCGTATACCGAAGTATAAAGGCGTTATACGCTAAAAATTATAGCGGGAGACAACAATTTTATTTGGCAGAAAAGACTCAACCGAACTAAATAAAACACTCAGTACATGTATTAGCACTAACGCCTTCCTTATAATAAGCCATACTAACATTTCTAGGGACGGGCAGGAGTGGGGGTTATAAGGGAGGCCGGAAATTAATAATAATGATTTCCTATTGGGGTTTCGGCAAATATGCACATAACAAAAGTTGTTTATTTTGTTATTTATGGAAATTTGCTCAACTCTTCTTTTCAATATGAACTACCAGGTATCTCACCTGAAAAAATTAACTCAAATGTATGTCAATATTTTCTCCTTAATAATTCAAATCTATGCATAATGCACAGGAGACGGGAAATATGACAATATGCAGGACAGTGAAGTCTTACATAAAAAAATAATTTTATTATTAACAAATGCTAACAACGGGTATTAACCCTAAACACTGCAACGGGTAAATGTCAAAATATTGTGCAAAGTAAAGCCTTGCAAAAAATATACCATCACCATCCAGCCTCAAATGAATTCCCGAGCGAAGCCGGGTATCTGAGCTAGTATATATATATATATATATATAAAATTGTAACCTCTGTCTGTACATTGATTTTTTTCGCGAAATTTCACGATAACTTTTCGTTTCACATGTCATAGACACCATAACTGCATTTTGTTTCTTTGGTGTCTGTTTGTTTGTTTGTTTGTTTGTTTATTTGTTTGTTTGTTTGTTTGTTACCTTTTCACGCATAAACGGCTGAACCGAATTTTTTAAAACTTGGTATGTATATTACTACTAGCCCAACTTAGACTTTAGGCTATATTAACATTCTCTAAGACGAACAGGAGTGGGGGTTATAAGGGAGGCCTGAAATTAAAAATAGCGATATTTCGTTTCCTATTGGTTTTTCGGCAAATATACACATAACAAAAGTTGTTTATTTTGTTATTTAGAGTAACTTTTGTTATATACACTTTTTTCGTATACCGAAGTTTAAATGCGTTGTACGCTAAAAACTTTAGCAGGAGTCCACAATTTTATTTGGGACAAAAGACCCAACCGAAATAAATAAAACTCGGTATATGTATTAGCACTAACGCTTTCATTATAACAAGCCATACCAACATTTCTAGGGACGGGCAGGAGTGGGGGTTATGAGGGAAGCCAGAAATTAAAAATAGCGATATTTCGTTTCCTATTAGGTTTTCGGCAAATATGAACAGAACAAAAGTTGTTTATTTTGTTATTAAGAGTAACTTTTGTTATATACACTTTTTTCTTATACCGAATTATAAACGAGATATACGCTAAAACCTATAGCAGAAGTGAACAATTTTATTTGGGATAAAAGACCCAACCGAAATAAATAAAACTCGGTATGTGTATTAGTACTAACGCTTTCATTATAACAAGCTATACCAACATTTCTAGGGACGGGCAGGAGTGGGGGTTGTAAGGGAGGCCTGAATTTAAAAATAGCGGTATTTCGTTTTCTATTCATTTTTCGGCAAATATGAACATAACAAAAGTTGTTTATTTTGTTATTAAGAGTAACTTTTGTTATATACACTTTTTTCTTATACCGAATTATAAACGAGATATACACTATAAACTAAAGCGGGAGTCAACTATTTCATTAGGCACTAACGATTAAACCAAACTTAAAAACTCGGTATGTCAATTAGCATTAATTCTTCCATGATTATAAGCTATATTAAAATTTTTAGGTTAGAACGGGAGTGGTGGTTATAAGGGAGGCCAGAAATAAAAATTCATGATATTTCATTGTCTTATTTGTTTTTTGACAAACAAGCAAATAACAAAAGTTGTTTACTTTGTTATTTAGATTAACTTTTGTTTTATACATTTCTCCAGGAACAATGTGTGGAGCAAGTAATTTGCGTAGAAATATTGATATGCTCAACAATTCATTCTAATTTGAACTATGAGGTACCTCACCTGGAAAAATTAATTAAAATCTATGTTAATATTTTGTCCCTATAACAAAATATGAAATATGTCAGTTTGGAGGACAGTCAAGACTTACATAAAAAATTAATTTTTTTATTAACAAATGCCAACAACGGATATTAGCCCTAAACACTGGGACGGGTAAATGTCAAAATATTGTGCAAAGTGAAGTTTTGCCAAAAAAATACCATAAACATTCAGCCCCATATAAATTCCCGGGCGAAGCCGGGTATCTGAGCTAGTATATATATATATATATATATATATATATTTGTCTGTTACCGCTCTAGCGGTCGCAATTTTTGTTTGATCGTTACCAAACTCGATATTTAGTCGTTTTATGTAAAACGAAAGATCAAGTTCGTTAACGGCTGAAATCGGACCAGTGGGAGGGGGGGTTTAGAGGGGAGGATTTTCGAAAATTCGAAATATCTCCGTTACTATACGTCGGACCGAAAAAGTGTACAGAATCAATCGTATTGCAAATTAAAATTACTATAATTATTGTTATATACATTTTTTCTCTATCTTGAATATTAACCGAGATATTTGCATTTGTATTCTGCGTGTGGTCACCAGTAGGCTATGTTCGGACTCTCCGCCGAGAGCTCTGGTGGCCGTTTCCATAACTATTCGTCCCTCGTGAATAGGTTTAGAGGTTAGGTTAACTGTTTTTTGGGGCTAGAAACTACTGGGTTATTACGCCCTAAATAATGTTTTAGGTTTAGAGGTTTCTTACTACTACAGTTGTTATTAGGCAGATTTCTCTATTGTAAAACGTCACGTGGGAAATCTGCTTAGTTTACGCAGCCCCTGCGTGACGGACTTTATTCGATCCGACGCATAATAACGGAGATATTTTGAATTTTCAAAAATCCCCCTCTAAACCCCCCTCCCACTGGCCCACCGTTGTTATGCGTCAGATGAAAAAATTGTATAGAATCAATCTTATTGAAAATGTAATGCTCTATACATATTATTATGTACATTTTTCATTATCTTGATTACTACCCGCGAAATTTACATTTTTTAGTTTTGGGCCTTCAGTAAACCCCCACTCCTACTAATGGCATAGCAACAATAAGCTGTTGTATTATGAAGCACATTATTTAAAGCCTAATTATCAAATATTGTTCCCGTTCAAACTTTTACTCTTTTAAATAAATGCAAAACCTAACGCTCGTGGAAAATCTGCTTAAGTAACGCAGCCCCTGCTTGACGGAATTTTTATGATACAGGAAAAACGTTTCTGTATAAAAATTTCTTTCTCGTATACGCACGCAGATGGACTTTAATCAAACATCAAAACTCAGCATTGTACAGCCTTATAAGACGAAACTAATCAAAATGAATGCAAGGAGCGTCAAAACGGATAATTCATTTTCGCGATTACAATATCCATTTCCTTTATTTCGTTCAAGGAAGTATGGAGGGAAAAACAAAAAGTCAGGAATATTTGAACTTTATTTCAAGAGATATATCTCAATAGGGATTAGTCATAAAGGGAAGTAATCAATGTTCTCTTATATTATTTCCGTTTCCCAAACAAAAATGAAAGTAAGTTAATTAAGGATCGAACGTGAAATTAGGCACTTGCAGAATTTCCTCTTTTAAGAAGAAGATGGTTCATAATAGCCTCATTCTTGATTATTCTTCCTTATTGATATGCCCATAATTAGATTTTACAGAAATACCGCTCTTTTTAAATTACATTTTAAATATTTTTCGATTCTGGTGCTTTAGGCCTTTTTAGCAGATTTCCCTTACAGGAAATCAGCTATTGAGGTCCTATTCATGACGCGATTTTCGAAATTTTTCTTCAAATGTCTATCGATCTCTTGGAGATGACGAAAATGGTGTCCGTTCAAAATTGTATATATATATTTGTCTGTTATCGCTCTAGCAGTCGCAATTATTCTTTTTTTCGTTACCAAACTCGAAATCGGACAAGCGGGAGGGGGGAGGGGGGTTAGTGGGGAAGAATTTTGAAAATTCCAAATATCTCCTGCTATATTTCGGACGAAAAAAGCTATGGAACCAAGCTTATTGCAAATGTAGTGCACTATAAATATTGTAATATACATTTATTCTCTACCCCTTTTAAAGTTACAACTTGTTAATAATAACAGTGCTGATAACTTACTCAGTAGGGTACACACGGCCAATAAACACACAACAATTCCCTCTGCAACGGTGTCGTAGTCCACAAATAACAATGTCAGGAAATATTATTCCTAAAATTTTCTTCTTTCCTCAGATAATAGTTAGTTGTACTTAAAATGATAAAATTATAAACCTAAGGTTAAATAATTTTTCCAAACGACTGCCATCAAACCGGGCAAAAGGAAGAAAATTTGTTAACAAGAATTTCTGATAAAAGAGGTACAAAATATTAATATCAATTTTTTTTGGAATAATCAAAACTAAAATTAAACTATTTATTATTTAACATATTTCTTTTCTTTATTTTAGAGTTAAAAAAGTGTAAAAAAAAATGATCTTGAGGAATGAAACCAGAGCTTAATAAGTACAAAACACTAGTTAGAACGTCCATTTTTATTTTCTGCTGAGGGTGATGAATCAAATTATTTAGAACCCAATTTTGTAGCTCTTCACAATTTATTATTAAAAACGCTCAGCGATTTCAGGAATTTACATTCCCATCATCAGAGCTACAAACAATAAAGCAAAATAAATAAGGAGTTTGGTTTAAAACCTTTTTTAAAATATAAATAACTGGTCATGCATATAAACCTTGTGTGTTGTTGAAAGAATTTATTGTTGTAACTTTGATAGTTTTATTAAGTGTTTTTATATGCATGGCCAGTTATGTATATTTAAAAAAAAAAAGTTTTTTGAAGTAGTTTTAGACCTAACTTCTTATTTGATTGTTTGTTGCTCTGATGATGGAATGTAAATTCTTGAAAGCGCTGAACGTTCTTAAATATAAATTGTGAGGAGCCACAAAATTCTGTACTGAATAACCTAGTTAGAAAGTCTCTAGACAGCTATAACACAACGATGGGCGTGAGTTATCTATTTGGTTTAATACAACGTAGTACTTACAAAAAGAAACCAACATTTAATTACTTAAATAACAAAATTACATAAAGTTATAAAAAAAGGAGAGAATGAGGAAGACTTATTTTTATTTATTTTTAAAACCATTAAGGAACTTGATCTTCGGCTTATCATAAAATGCTTGAATTTCGAAAATGATAAGGCCACTAAAGTGTTAACAAACGGGTAATCTGAATGTGCATATTATATTATTATTTATTTATTTATTAACGTCCACTTTTTGCAACTTAGGCTATTATATATAAACGCGAATCTCAATTTTATAATTTCCCTGATTAGATCGTTGAAGATTTTTCCGTTTTGAGAGAATATATGCTAAAGGGAAATCGTTGTAATTTATTTAACAAGTCCAAATTGGAGTAATTTCTATAGTCGGAAAACATTCTCTACAAAATAAAACTAAGACTTTATTAGAGGTAAGAAAATGATTATTTAAAAAAGTCCGTCACGTAGGGGCTGCGTAAACTAAGCAGATTTCCCTCGTGAATTTTTACAATAGAGAAATTTCACGAAAGCCGAACAGTTAAGGAAAAGGCTAAACTAGCTTTTGGCGGGAAACTCCTCCGTTAACCGCCCAGATTTAATAAAAATGCAAATACCTCGGTTCATATTCAAGATAGAGAATAAATGTATATAACAAATATCGAGTTTGGTAACGATCAAACAAAAATGGCGAACGCTAGAGCGGTAACAGACATATATATATATATATATATATATATATATATATATATATATATATATATATATAATTTTTATTCCTGAAAGCGCTAAGCGTTTTTAATAATAAATTTTGAAGAGACACAAAATCGTGTTCTGAAAAATTTGATACATATTCATCCATACATAGGGTTTAGAACGGACCTCATTTTCGTCATCTACTAGGTAGGATCGATCGACAATTTCGAAAATTCCGTCATGAGTACGACCTCAATAGCTGATTTCGCTTAAGGGGGATCTGCTAAAAGTGTGCTTCAATAATGAATTTCCGTGAATTAATCTTCACAACTTTATGTTAATGTTGAGAGGCTTCAAGATTAATTATTTGAAGTTCTTCAACACCTCATAAATACTTCACAGCTGTCAGTTTGCCTCCTTCGGTTATGATTATTTATTTATTATCAGCTGAAACCGTTAAACCATCTATTATTAATGAACGGTTGTGACAGCTCTTCCCATTGTGAATGGTTGACTTTATCAAAACCAATTTTTATCTCTTTGATACTTACGTACACTGCTTTTGAATACTTTTTGACTAAGAGAGACGTCACGTTTTTAATTTTTTGGCCTTTAATTTACAATTTTCTTTAGACAAATATATGCTATATATTCATATGATTTCATTTTAAAATGCATGGTGGTGGGCTTACTGCACAAAACGTGTTCCATAAAGTATCCGACTTGCGCAATATTTGACCGGGAAAGATGCACATTGACAAAGAAAATTCTTAATACAGGAATATTACCCGCCACTCTTGAATTGATTTTGATTTTAATTTTAACAGTATCACCGGCAATATCGGCAAAATGCAATGGCAATGCTTCTATTATAAAGAATTGAAATTTTGGACTTCCAATGTCCATTTAGATTCCAAGCAGGAAGGAAATTAGTCACTGGATCGAAGATTCATTTTATAATGAGTATCAGTTACTTTTTTTCCCTATTTCTATCTGTTTTTGATGGAAAACATTTATTTATAGGCAACACATGAAACATCATAAATACTAAATAAGGTATCAAAAGTAAAAATAGAATAAGAAACAATGTTAACTATAAAATAAAAATTCAAGGACTATCTTATAATCCTATTATGTTAAATATACTAAATTTTCGCTCCACTCTATTTAAAATTATGCCATTTGGAAGTGACACAAGATATTCCGTTCGAATGCATCGAATCAAAAAAAGACATCATATATATTTTTTTTTACAATAACCAAAAAAGGTCCCACACATGTCATTTGTATTTCTAATAGATACAGAGACATTAGCAGTTATTTGGGGGGGGGGCGTTTATCTTTAAGTCATCTCCCCCCGGTCGATTTTGATTGATAGGTGCACAACTAGACGATACAACAGCACTGAAATAGAAATTTCAACGTTCTAAGACTGGAAGTTCTAGAGTTCTCGTTATACGTACTTACGTCCTAACTTGTCAACATGGGGGTAGGGGTGGGTTCTGGAAAGGCTGAAACGAATAATTTGGTTGAAATACAAAAACCGATATTATTTTGTGATTAACTTCGTGCAAGTAAGTCTAAACAACAGTCCACCAGTGATGGTATGATACACTAAAAATCTCATCTCAGCATATATTCTCCATTTTAAAAGTAAAACTCTGATTAGTTGAAGTAGAAGGCTGGTATACCAACTCTCTTTATATGTGAGCTACGAGTAGATGTGAAAGGCAACAATTGTAGCACATCAATATTTTAACTAGGTTATTTTGTAAAATAAATTGTTCGATTCTCTTCCATTTTATTCCTATTTTTCGACTCATCATAGTGGAGATATTTTGGAATTATGAAACACCCCCTCTTAAGCTACCTATTTCCTGTCTGATTTTAGGCACTGATGACTATGAACTTTAGTTTTAAATAAACAGTGAAATATCGGAAGTCGTATTCATCAAATATACATTTTAGGACCAAGACCACAAACTCTTAATTGGAATATATCACATAGTAAAAATTCAATGAATACAATATTTGGGATTTAAGTTTCGAATTAAGTACTTCACGATATAACAGCTTATTTTTAATACATGTTTAGGAGTTGGAGGTTTACTGGGAACTAAAAAATGCACAAATATCTCCACTAATAATCAAGATAGTGGTAAACCTTTTTGATAACAATTACAACATGATTGAACATTTAATTTCCCAAAAGATTGGTTCTATTCATTGTACGATCTGGCGTATAATAACGAAGCTATTTCGAATACTCGAAATTCCCGCTCTAAACGCCCCACTTTTCACTCGTCCGATTTCAGCCATTAACCAACTTAATGCTCCTGGGTATGAGGAAGTTTGTCAAAAATTGCAACATTAGTACGCTTATGCTTAATATAGCTGATTTCTCTGCTATAAACAAGATTTGTTTTGTAAATGGTGAAAATAATCTAAAAAACATTTAGGAGAAACCCAATTATTCTTTTTCAAGTTGTTATCTTACCCAAATGCTACATTTAATTTCATGCCGGCCATTTGGTATGCAAATTCAGACGATTTATATACGGGATATAAAGCAAGCTCGTGCGTTTATTATATGTGTGGGTGTGGTACATATGAAGTTTCCGAGGGAAATGTAATGAGTAGATTTGCAGACCCTTTGCCGTGATTTATTTATTATAACATCTGTAATGAAAGAACATGGAAGTATAGCTCCATATATGACGTAACCAAGGACGGCCTGTTGCTCGTGTGAAATATTAGACAGCTGATCGAAACAGACCCAAGGTTCTACCTAATAGCTACTTCTACTTCACGCCCTTTAACATTTTCATTTTTAGCAGATTTCCCTTAAGGGAAATCAGCTATTGAGGTCGTACTCATGACGCGAGTTTTGAAAAATTTCCTCAAATGTCCATCGATCCTACCCAGGAGATGACGAAAATGAGGCCCGTTCAAAATTATATATATATATATATATATATATATATATATATATATATATATATATTTGTCTCTTAACGCTCTAGCGGTCACAATTTTTGTTTGATCGTTACCAAACTTCATATTTATGCGTTTTACGTAAAAAGGGAGATCAAGTTCGTTAATGGCTGAAATCGGACCAGTGGGAGGAGGGGTTTAGAAGGGGGATTTTTGAAAATTCAAAATATCTCCGTTATTATGCGTCGGATTGAAAAATTGTATAAAATCAATCTTATTGTAAATTAAATGTACTATAAATATTGTTCTATACATTTATTCTTTATCTTGAATATTAACCGAGATATTTGCATTTGTATTGTGTGTGTGGTCTACGGAACCCCGCCATGTTCCGGACTCTCTGCCGAGAGCTCTGGTGGTCGTTTCCAGAACTATTCATCCCTCGTGAATAGGTTTAGAGATCCCTTCCTACTACAGCTGTTATTAGGCGGATTTCTCTATTGTAACACTTCACATGGGAAATCTGCTTAGTTTACGCAGCCCCTGCGCGACTTTTTAAATTATTATACTTTCTTCTCTTGGCTTCACTAAATATTTTTGAAGCTTTTATTTTATCTAAATTACTCTATTGGATTTTTGCGGAAGACATCGTAACTTATCTGAGATATACTCTAAATCGTAAAATCAATATTGAACTAGTAAAGATATATTCAGGTTCTCTCAATAAACAACTTGATTGAAATAAAAACAAATATAATTGGTCTTCTAATATAATTTACTTTTAAAGTAACAGACCTGTGGTTGGCCAACCTTTTGAGTCCAGTTCCCACAACCGCAATTGTCTCTAGAGCGGTTTGCACTATTAATGTTGGTTATTCTGACTAGCAACTTCAAAACGTCCACCCTTAACAATCAATCAGAGATCGCAGTTCCTTTTTCAGGGAATGTAAGGTAACCAAGGTAGGGAGGGAGGTTAAAGTCAAAGAGGATTAAACTGCTAAGGCGTGTTGTGACATCACCAAAGTTATTGCTAGATTAACTTCATGTAATACTCTTATACAGTAGATAGATAACTTCTCCCTTTATTCAATAGATGTATGCAAATGCATGTATTATTATATTGGTTTCAATGTGACTACCTCCATAGAATTGAAACATTTATCGTATACGCATTGAGAATATGAGTAAGTATGAGATGTGGACTATTAAATATTTCACTACCGCAGACAGCAGTAGGGGTTTACTCGGAAGTTGAAACCTATGTCCCTCAATATCTTCATTGGTATTAGTTTTATATAAAAATTGTAAAGAACAAATTGTATTTAATCTTTATATTGCTAAGGGAAACAATCTCTAACTCAACCGATCAACGGCTTGTAAAGCTGCTAGTTTTTCAGTAAACGTGAATCCTTGAATGTTATACATTCATCAGGACTTATTTTCGGGGTTCGCGTATATCAATAATGTTCGAACTTGTTTAATTATAGATTATTTAAAGGAATTTCCCCCTTTTTTAATTAAATTGATTATAACATTAAATTAAGGAACCAAAAGAATGCGCACAGTATTAGTATTTGGATTAGTGACCTCTGTGACAGCGGTTCGACCTTACGAGGTAATGAGGAGAAAAAAGGGAGTCATGAAGGGGTTGCGTTAACTAACCAGATTTCCCATGCCCTTCGTTTATTTGCATTTACCTCAAAACTTAGTTCAATAAGAGCGATATTTGGTATTTTGGCTTCACATAAAGTGTTACATAATATAACAGTTTTTTGACATGAATATGAGTGGGGTTTATTGAAGACCGAAAACTAAAAAACTAAAAAAAAACCAAATATCTTGGTTATTAATAAATATATTGAAAAACGTATGTAACAACATTTATAGAAAATTACAATTACAATAAGATTAGTTCTATGCAAATGACGGAGATATGTTGAATTTTCGAAATTCTCTCCCTATAAACCCTCCCCTCCCACACTGCTCATATTTTAGCCGTTAACGAACTTTATCTACATTTTAACATAAAACGTTTAAATATCGAATTTGGTAATGATCAGACAAAACTTGCGAGTGCTAGAGCGTTAACAGACACACACACACACATATATAAATATATATATATATATATATATATATATATATATATATATATATATATATATAGATATAAAGTTCCTTCATGGTCGTAAAAATTAAATTAAAAAATAAGCCTTCCTAGTTCCCTTCATTCTTTTACCATTATGTAGATTTGTTTCTTAAGTAAGTAGGTAATTTAGGTTTCTTTTGTATGTACTATGTATTATAATAACCTAAGGGATCCCTCATGCTTATCGTTGGGTTGTAGCTGTTTAGAGACGTTCTCACTAGTTAAATATCGAATTTGGAAATGATCAGACAAAACTTGCGAGTGCTAGAGCGTTATCAGACACACACACACACACACACACACACACACATATATATATAATTTTGAACAGACCACAGTTTTGATATCCCCTGTTTAGGATGGATGGGCATTTGAAGCTTTTTTTTTTGAAAATCCCATCATGAGTACAATTTCAATAGTCGATTTCCCCTAAGGGAAATCTGCTAAATCTACGCAAATATGGAAACAGACAATAAAATAAATAAATGTAGCAAGTTTTTAAATGAAAAAAAGATAATAACAAAACAAAAGTAATTATTAAAACAATAAATAAACAAATAACAGCTAAATGGAACTTAATTCAATACAAATATTAGTAAATATATACAAATGGAACAGGAATACGTAAAATATAATTAAACTTTTTATTAAAATTAAACGTGTATTGTAATTTAAAAAAAAATCCATATATTCATTTTGAAATTATTGCATTAATAATGGCCTTACATTAATTTCTTAGTTTCAGCCTTCTTAAAATAATGGTCTGGAGATACTTGTATGTAACCCGGCCTAATTATTCTTAGAAAATTAATATAAAGTTTAAAATAAAATCATGCTAATCACCTTTGATGTCGGGCATAAACCACATAAATAAAACAAGAAAATAAAATCACACTTGAAATGCAAGAACCATTAGTTTTGTGATTAATGAAAGATTATTTGTAAGATAAAATAGCCTGAGGTTTGTGAATTAGTAGAAGCGGAAGTGGGCAATAATTTGAGAGGAGGAGACGGCCGCCATGTGAGGTTTTGTTTTTGGAAGAGTGAGGCTTAATCGGTTCAAATATATCAATGGATACTGTTTTAACGGGTCGTTTAACGTAAATGGTGGGAGAGCTGTGGTTTTTCCTCCTCCTGAAATATTGCCTCTGACTGGCTTTGTCATATCCTCACTGGCCAGGACCGCATGTCACCTCTGATATACTGCCATTTAAAACCAATGTTACAACTCACATATGTATTGGATGCTTACTGGCATATACCCTCATTGTACATAATCCCCTTTCTACCGGCAAATATGTACAATTAACATACGCAAATTAGATCCATCTATAACAGACAACAAACCTACCTGTGAAACATGTTGGACTAATATGATGCCACCTGATTAATTAGCTTTGTTAGATATCGATTATTATATTTCATGACTCAAAGAATAATAGTTTCGAGTGTACTTAATAGAAACTTTCTAAGGAACAATCATTTCTAGCAGATTTCCCTTAGAGGTAATAAGCTATTGAGGCTGTGCTCTTGATGGGATGTATGAAAAATTTCTTCAAACGTCCATCGATCCTACCCAGGGACGTCGAAAATGAGGTCCGATCAAAATTATATGTTTGTATTTGTCTGTTAACGCTCTAGCGGTCGCAATTTTTGTTTGATCGTTACCAAACTTGATATTTAAACGTTTTATGTAAAACTGAAGATCAAGTTCCTTAACGGCTAAAATCGGACCAGTGGGAGAGGGGTTTAGAGAGGGTCCAAGTCGAAAAATCTCCGTCGTTATTTGACAGAATAATTGATAGAATCCTATTATAAATGTAATGTTTTATATAAGTTACTATGCACGATTTCTCACTATCTTGAATATTAACATGAATGATAATAACTTGAATATTCGCATTTTTTAGTTTTAGTTGTTAATATGGCATGGGCAGACGGGGGTTATTTATAAAAGGCAAATACCTCGGTTAATATTCAAGATAGTGTCAGCATACATTAATGGAACATTACTTTTTTAATAAGTTTGGTTCTGTACAATGTTTCGATCCGACGCATAATAACGGATATATTAAGAATTTTCGAAGTTCCTCCCCTCTAAACCCCCCCCCCCCTCCCACTGGTTGGATTTCAGGCATTAACGAACGTGATCTTTAGTTTTTACATATAACCTTTAACGAACCTGTCTGTGAATCACGTAGAACTAGCATTATTATAATTATTTATTAACGTCCACTTTTTGCAACTGAGGCTAATTGGGACGGGTTATATCAGGCTACCACACTTTTCTAACCACGGTGGGATCAAGGTTTTTATTTAATGAATCCCGACACTAAATAAATTCCTATTGCCCAGGCAGGAATTCTACTCGCCACTCTAGGTTTACCATGTGAGATTAAGCTCAACGCTTTGAAGTTATAATTTCCAAACTTTTTAGTTTTAGAAAAGTGGCGTTTGAATTAAATCACCATCTTAAATATTGTTTCCTAAAATTTAATAACCCACTATAGACCAGTTTGAAATTGCATGTGTTCTACACACCATGTAACAAGTGCTATTATTAAATTGCATTTCAACAAATAATCGCATGTTATATATATGCTAATGTCGATGAGGAAAATTCGAGAACTCTAGATAGTCCACAATTCTATGAACTTTCTTTCTTTTCTTTTCTTTTTATTTATTGTGTATGGGCACTGAACACGTGAGAGGTATTCGTTCCTGGTGGTTCAAGTATTCATTTCTTGTCTTCAAAAGTGCTTCACTATGTTCTTAGGAGATATTTTTCCACTTTGTTCTCCTATTCTTTCATTTTCGCTTATGCACCGCGCCTATTTTCTCTTCTACATTTCCAGGCAAATAGGTAAATAAAAAGAAAAGAAACAAAGCAGTATCTTTGATTCTCATTTTGATTTATAATATTTATCTTATTGACTGATTTGCTCATACGTTGAAGCGATATTTAAGTTACTTTATTTAGCCCAGTAATTAAAAAGTCCAGCAGTTGTTTATGGAGTTTCTAAAGCTGATAACTCAACTTCGTGTAATTAACAGTATAATGATTAACAATTGGAAATAGGAAAGGAAAACTACTTGTTTTAGTGAAAGAAACTGGAGCTTTGACATTATTGCAATTATCTCTGTCGGGCTGGGCAAAAATTCGTATTTAATCTCAACTTATTGGTATCTAATGTATGTAGGAAGAAGAAATTGTTGGCTACGCTCCTACTATAATAATTTATTGAAACAGCAAAGCGCTTTCGAAGATGTGCATCATCGTCAGTGCCAACAATTTTTTCTTCCTACATACATTAGAAGTCACTTCCACCTGCCAGAATACCAACTCAGAATATGGAAGCCCGGCAAGCTCAACCTGGCATCAACCATTGCCACACTGTTACACGGCACTGACGATGATGCACAGCATCGAAAGCGCATTGCCGTTTCAATAAAGTATTATAGTGGAAGCGTAGCCAACAATTTTTACATCCTACATACATTAGAAGTCACTTCCACCTGCCAGAATACCAATACAGAATATTGGTTATCTTTTTTAGAATTGTTTACGTTTCAGGATCCAGTATAAATTACTTTTGCTATCCCAGAAAACTTTTATCACCTGACAATAAAAAAATTAACGACAATTCTATTACCTGTGTATATGGTAATCCTAGAGTGGTGAGTTCGATTCCCGCCCTGGATATTAGTAGATTATTTAGTGACGAAATTCACTAAATAAAATCCTTAGTCCCACCCTGGCTAGAAAAGAGTGGTAAACTGTAGATAACACGTCCCAATTAGCCTTAGTTGCAAAACGTGGACATTAATAAATAATTTAATTTATTACCTGAGACCATAGACCTAGTTTGTTGGTCAGTTTCCCCATTTATGACTAGCGACCTCATTATAAAGACGTTTCTTTGGTTTCCAATGGCTTTATCTTTGGTAACCCTACACAATTCATTTGGTGTTGTGCGATTGTAATGAGAGCAAGTTGTTTTGTTGCCAGCATTCATTCGTTACGGCTATTGAGCTTGAGGTTTAAGAGCCAGCTGACATTGAAAGTTGAATGTATGTGGGACGGCTGAGATGGGTGCAAGGTGGCTGGATGCTGGCGAAGAAGTGGATCGTGGAGAGGAAGACTGACTGGTAGATCCGGCAACAGTGGCGGCGCGCGGTGTTGTCGGAGACCGAAGTGACCTTTGCGGGATTTGGCCGCCAAATACGGCGGTCGCGACACCTCTGCGATTTACGCGCCTCGGTCTACCAGCAGCTCCGCAGAGCTCAGAAGGGGTTGGCACAATCCAATCAAGAAATGTCTGAACCAAACGTGTATCCAACGTGTTCGAATGGGGCGCTAATGATACCTTCTAGCGTTTCTATCCTCTACATCCCCGGGAATTAGAATCGTATATAAACCCGGCTTGAAATTTAACTTGGACATGAAATATCTAGTGGTCCACTTCTTCATTGTGGAATAGATGCAGGGTAGAAATGGAGGTTACCTTAAACGAAATGAGCTAAACAGTGGCCAAGCTGGTAGACCTTCTGATTCCAAGTTACCGGTCTTTCCGGTTCTTGTACCATAGGAGCCAGATTTAAAATACAATAACCTTCCTGTATCAATATGCAATGGGCCCTATCTTGCTGGAACTCAGCACCTGAATGAATTTCCGCATTGTAGTTTGATTCCTGCCATGGCCGGTGCGATTCAGTTTGAGAAAATTATGATCTAAGACCTAGGTGACTCTCCGAATTTTGAGAATATTCTTTCTCTTCAATGAGCACAAAACTGTATTGTAGTAATGATGGTGTGCTTTATTATATGAAAACCTTAAAACTATTATTTCTTACGTGAATACAGGTTGTTGATCTTCCTCCATATTCAGCGAAGTTTCCATTTTCGTAATTCAATTTTTAGTAAGAAGTTTCAATTCAAGGGAATGCAACTGATTATCTAAATTTCGAAAACTATGTTTGATAAGCAAATTAAATTTGTAGACCATATCGATATAAGATTTTTTTTGTTCGTTTCTTCTTTTTTTTCCGGAAGGTAATTCGGTTTCATAGTGCCCTAATGAAATGCACATATATTTAGTACATATTCCAAGATAACGTGTGATTTTAATAATATTTCTTTTATTAATCTGTTGGATTGGTGAGGGAGGTTAATTAAAATCATTTTAAAGTGGTTAAGGTGGGGGGGGGGGTGGATTTAGTATTTACTTGGTGGATTAAATAACACCATACGAATTTAACTGAGTGAGAATTTAGATTATCAAAATAAAAATTTGTCTTTGACTCTTCAGTTCTTAAAGGGGCTATAGAAATATCAAACTTCATGAAGGAAAAAAGAACACAATAGAAAATAAATTTACTATATTTATGGAAACATTCTCTGTAATCAGATATGTGGCAAATGATTACTGGAACTCACAATTAAAGCATGGGAAGTTAAATAAGAAATCCTTTTATCCGAAGACGAAATAGTCTTTGCGAAGCTAAATGCAATGTTTCTCTTACAATAAAGTGCAGGGCTTATAAAAAGTCCGTCACTCAAGAGCGCGTTAACTAAGCAGATTTCCCACGTGCGTCACCTCGAAATGTACATTTATCTCAAAACGTAAAAGTTCAATGAGAAAAATATTTGGTATTTAGGATTCAAAAAATGTGCTTCATAATATAACAGCTTATTGTTAATATGACTTGAGTAGGAGTAGGGGTTTACAGAAGGCCAGAAACTAAAAAAATGCAAATACAATCTCGATTAATAATCAAGATTGTAAAAAAAAACGCACATAACAACATTTATACAACTATACATTTGCAATAAAATTGGTTCGATACAATTATTTAATCCGACTCATAATAGTGGAGATTTTTCGACTTTTCGAAATTCGCCCTCATTAAACCCCCCTCCCACTTGTCCGATTTCAGCCATTAACTAACTTGATCTTTCTTTTTTTCATAAAACGACTAAATATCGACTTTGGTAACAATTAAACAAAAATTGCGACCACTAGAGCGATTACAGGCAAATATATATAAAATTTTGAACACAACTTATTTTTGTCATCTACCAGGTAGGATCGATGGAGATTTGAAGAAATTTTTCGAAAATCGCGGCATGAGTACGAGCTCAAAAGCTGAATTCCCTTAGGAAAAATATACTAAAACGAGAATATATTCAGATCCCACAGGATTTACTAAAGAAGCCCACAATTACCCTTACTATTTCTACTTTTAACGAACATTAACATATAACCATCAATTTAGAGATGCTACATTTTAAAATGTGTAATACATTTAAGATATTTATTTTTCAATTCCACCTTAAACATTGTTTTATCGTTCCATGTGTGTGTTGCTTATTTTTGTTTTGTGTAAGTGAGTGGACTTAATTTTATTTATTTATGAATACATTTTTTTTAACACTGTAATTTTAGCATATTTCTTTATTGCAATGTAGCGCATCTACTATAGTCATTAGCAATAGGTCGATATATATTTCCTGGAAAGAAGAATGCCAAAAGCCTTCTTCTTCTTCATTGTTTCCAAGGAGTTCTTTCAAGCTTGGTCCAAGGTTTATTGCTTTTCTTTGTCGATAGTATTTTTCAAAATTTAGCAAATATGCTCGTGAAAGTTTCTAATTAAATGGTTATTTTATGTGATATTTCTTGTTTTCACTTAATGTTTGAATTTTTGTCCCTTGTTAGAGTGTTGCTGTATTTTTCCCGAGCAATATCGACTTGTCGCAATAATTTCCAATTAATCTAAAAATAAATTGAATAAAAATCAAGTCTGAAAGGCTGTTAAATGTAGTATTTAGAGAGCTAACTCGTAGGCCCCTTGCGAGTATTGGTGTCTAATTGAAGAGGTAACGGCGAACATCTAAGAATGACTATGGTACAGCTGAATGACGAGACAGCCTTCCTCAAACATTAGTTACTGGGCACATTCTTCATACTCCGGCTGACTCATCGCCTCACTCGCTCTCTTTCACATCACACATTTATCCTGTCAAGACGGCATTATTTATGCTCATGCAGGCTAAGAATTTGCTCGCTTTAGCTATTGAGGTTGAACACGTGACGTGATTTTCGAAAAATGTCCATCGATACTACCAAGGAGATCACGAAAATAAGGTCCGTTCAAAAACTATCTCTTCTCTCTCTCTCTCTCTCTCTCTCTCTCTCTCTATATATATATATATATATATATATATATATTTATAATCAAAATTATGTTAATATATTCTTGTCTCTTACGGCTCTAACTGTTTCCATTTCAAGTTCGATATAAGTCCATGCAAAACTAAATATTAAGTTCGTCAACTACTGAAATCAACCCGGAAAGGGCGGGGGGTGCTTAGAGGAGCAGAAAATTCAAAGCATCTCCAGTACTGTGCCACGGATCAAAATTTATATTTAGTCAATCGTGTTGCAAATGTAATCTATCAATGTTGTACTATAGATACTTCTTCTCTTTCTTGAATTTAACCACAAGATTATTGCATTTTAAAATTTTCTGCATTCAGTTAAGCCTCTTACAGTCATCGTATTTTAACAGGAATGTATCTTGAAACGCCTTATTCCAAGCTTAAACTACAAATATTCATTTCAACAAAACTTTATGAGATGACAAGTAGATGAAAAATGACCACATTTCCACAGTAACACGTGTTATAATTCACTAGTATTATTATTATGCAGTATAATTCATTTCCACCGGCCAGAATATCAACGTAGTTTGATAGATGAAATTATATTTCGTCGTATGACGGTGTCGCCAATTAAAATTGTATTTATTGGCTTGAAAATGTTTATTCGATGTCTACCGTACTCGATATTTAATCATTTTAATTAATAATCATAATCATATTCGTTAATGGCTAGAATTGGACGAGGAATAGGGAGGGGTTAGAGAGAGGGGAATTGATATTTCAAAATATTGAATATTCAGGTTACTATGAGTTGTTGCTCTAGAATTTTTCTATTCATTTTTTACACAAGGAAATCATGTTTTTTAAACAAGGGCATCAGTATTATCTTTTCTTGTGCATACAATGCGTTTGGTAATCCTTGTATATAAATAATTCTACTGTACGTGTGTACTGAATTCCTCCTAAACGGCTGGACCGATTTGAATGATTTTTTTTTTTTTTGTACGCCTTTGGTTGATGCCCTGGATGCTTTAGATACACAAATCAGCCCGGCAGATGGAGCAGGAGTGGGGGTTGTAATGGAGGGCTAAAATTAAAAATAGTGATATTTCGTTTCTTATTGCTTTTCGAAAAATATGCTTATAAGTTGTTTATTTTGTTATTTAGAGTAAATTTCCTTATATTCACTATTGTCATATAAAAAAGTATAAACGAGATATGCACAAAAAAAAAATTTAAGTGGGAGCCATTTCATTAGGCACTAAACCGATCCGAACATAACAAAACTCTATATGTAAATTAGCATTAATTCTTCCATAATTATAAGCTATTTTAATTTTTTTAGGTTCGAACGGGAGTGGGGATTATAAGGGAGGCTTGAATAAAAAATTCGCAATATTTCATTTTCTATTGGTTTTTAGGCAAACGTGCACATAACAAAAGTTGTTTTTTGTGTTATTCAAAGTAACTTTTGTTTTAAACATTTGTTCGTACAACAATGTGTGAAGCAAGTACTTTGCACAGAATTATTGATATCCTCAACAATTCTTTCCAATATGAACATTATTGATTAAAACGAATTGTTTTTAGAAAAACTGATGTTATTTCAAAATAAAGAATAATGAAATTATTATATTATTTGTTCTTCATTTCATACTTCTTTAATTTCACTTGAAATAGCATGCAGGACAACATCTGTCGGGTTAGCTAGTATGATATAGAATACATTCCTGTACCTGTTTTCCTTCCAGCTGAAGCTTTACTTCTTACACTGACTCCAGTGTGTGGAAGAGGAAGTCGAGCTGTGACAGATCATGTATCATGAAGAAGAATCGCTCCACATTAAACTGCTGCTTCTGGGTCATTGACTTTTGATTCGCTGAGTTGGGGATTAAGAATGAATGGTTCTGGAAATATTTAGAACTTTGCATGAGGGTGAATGGATAGCATATTGTGGAAATATTTTTTAATCATAGTTGTACTAGACCCTTTACCAGAGACTTCTTGAGCCAAAAATAGAAAAATGTTGCAATCCTTGTTTTATGTGGTTGTTTGTCACGTGGGTTGAAATGAAAGTACTTCACTTTGCCAATGTTTCGGTAAAATGTATTAACTTTGACCAGGCCGACTGAAAAACCGATGCACAAGTTTAAAAATTATAATTAAGTCCAAATGATAAGATAAATAATTCGGGAAGGGGACCAAAAGGAAGTACTGCAATGTAATAAGACTGTAAAATAATATTGAATATTTATATAATATATTTTATACATTATTATATTTATAAAATGTACATCATTAATGCATCTTATAAAACCAGGTGATTTCTAAGATCTAGTAGTTGCAGTTATGTATTGAAAGTATTTCTGTAAGCAGCTGTATAAGTACTTAATTATACATGTGTTGCCTATGCCAGAGCAGCTGCCATATCCCTAATTAGGATAATTCGCACCAAATTGCAGAGTGTAAAATTTTCTCTTTTTCATCTAAGTCCTTTCACTAGTAACTTCTTGACGTCAAATGTAAAAAAAAGTCCGTCACGCAGGGGCTGCGTAAACTAAGCAGATTTCTCACGAGAAGTTTTACAATAGAGAAATCTGCCTAATAACAACTGTAGTAGTAAGAAACCTCTAAACTAGTTTCTAGCCCCAAAACACTGTTAACCTAACCTCTATTCACGAGGGACGAATAGTTATAGAAACGGCCGCCAGAGGTCTTGGCGGAAAGTCCGAACATAGCCTACTGGTGACCACACGCAGAATACAAATGCAAATATCTCGGTTAATATTCAAGATACAGAATAAATGTATAGAACAATATTTATAGTAAATTTAATTTGCAATAAGATTTAATCTATACAATTTTTCGATCCGACGCATAATAACGGAGATAGTTTGAATTTTCAAAAATCCCCCCTCTAAACCCCCCTCCCACTGGTCCGATTTCAGCCATTAACGAACTTGATCTTCCTTTTTACATAAAACGATTAAATTCCGAGTTTGGTAAAGATCAAACAAAAATTGCGACCGCTAGAGTGTTAACAGACAAATATATATATATATATATATATATATATATATATATATATATATATATATATATATATCTATAATTTTGAACGGACCTCATTTTCGTCGTCTCCTGGGTAGGATCGATGGACATTTGAAGAAATTTTTCGAAACTCACATCATGAGTACGACCTCAATAGCTGATTTCCCTTGAGGGAAATCTGCTAAAATAATCCTTCACGCAGGGGTTGTGTTTAGTAAGTTGTTTTCCCACGTGCTGGTAAGACACGCTAGTGATACCTCTCACCACATATTCTGACTGAAAACCAGAAGGTACGAATTACTCGGTTTATATTTGAGCTAATCACAAAACCATACAGAAACAATTGTCATCAATATTTTTAACAAGATGGGTTCAACAACATTTTTTGATTCAAGTCATAATAACGGAGATTTTCGAATCCCCCCTCAAACCCCCCCCCCTTATTCCTGTTGCGATTTCTGCCAATAACAGATATTACCTTTAGTGTTGATTGAAATAGTTAAATGTCGAGTATAGTGAAGATCAAATAAATATTTTCGACGTAAAATCTTAATTGATGACGCCATCGTACAACAAATTCGTATGTATCTCCTATAATGAAGGTCTTGCGAAAACAATATTTGGTATATAAGCTTAGAAAAAGAAGGTTCATGTTATAACACTTAGTCAACGTGGACCATAGGAAAATAGGTCTACAAGACCATAGAAGATTAGTCAACTTAAACCCTAGGAAAATAGGTCTACAGGGACCATAGAGGATTAGTCAACTTAGCCTCTGGGATAATAGGTCTACAGGGACCATAGACAATTAGTCAACTTAGACCCTAGGAAAATAGGTCTGCAGGGACCATAGAGGATTAGTCAACTTAGACCCTAGGAAAATAGGTCTACAGGGACCATAGAGGATTAGTCAACTTAGACCCTAGGAAAATAGGTCTACAGGGACCATAGACGATTAGTCAACTTAGACCCTAGGAAAATAGGTCTACAGGGACCATAGACGATTAGTCAACTGAGACGCTAGGAAAATAGGCCTACAGGGACCATAGACGATTAGTCAACTTAGCCCCTAGGAAAATAGGTCTGCAGGGACCATAGAGGATTAGTCAACTTAGACCCTAGGAAAATAGGTCTACAGGGACCATAGACGATTAGTCAACTTAGACGCTAGGAAAATTGGCCTACAGGGACCATAGACGATTAGTCAACTTAAACCCTAGGAAAATAGGTCTACAGGGACCATAGACGATTAGTCAACTTAGACGCTAGGAAAATTGGCCTACATGGACCATAGACGATTAGTCGTCTTAGACCCTAGGAAAATAGGTCTACAGGGACCATAGACGATTAGTCAACTTAGACGCTAGGAAAATTGGCCTACATGGACCATAGACGATTAGTCAACTTAGACCCTAGGAAAATAGGTAGACCTATAACGGGGTGTTTGCTAAGGGCTGAAAACTAAAATTTCCAAATATCTCGTTTAATATTGATATTAAAGCAATCGTATTGGAAATATGTATATAATTCCAATAAGAATGCTTATATACAATTTTATATATACAATACGACAAGGGGAGATCTTCCCCTATAACCCCCTCACTCCAAACGGTTATATATCGAACTTGGTAACACTTAACAGTAACACAAAAATTGAGACCTCTAGAGCGATTACATATATATACAGTTTTAAACGGACCTCATTTTCGCATTCTACTAGGTCTGATCGATGGATATTTGAAGAAACATTTCGAAAATCACGTCATGAGTACTACCTCAATAGCTGATTTACTTTATTCTGCTTAAACTGGCGAGCATTTTTTCTTGTATATTTGTTATTCAGCTGAATATGAGGGCTGGGAGAGAACAACTAACGAATTTAGCTGTAATATGATTGGATCGTTCCTAGACAGGGAGATATTTTACCACCTCGTGAATGAGTAGGTGAGGTTGTGATAGGCATAAGTATATGTATGTATAGAGACTGTTTGTGACGTGAGTCGAGAGAGGCAACTAACGAATTTAGCTGTAATATGATTGGATCGTTCCTAGACAGGGAGATATTTTACCACCTCGTGAATGAGGTTGTGATAGGCATAAGTATATGTATGTATAGAGACTGTTTGTGACGTGAGTCGAGAGAGGCAACTAACGAATTTAGCTGTAATATGATTGGATCGTTCCTAGACAGGGAGATATTTTACCACCTCGTGAATGAGGTTGTGATAGGCATAAGTATATGTATGTATAGAGACTGTTTGTGACGTGAGTCGAGAGAGGCAACTAACGAATTTAGCTGTAATATGATTGGATCGTTCCTAGACAGGGAGATATTTTACCACCTCGTGAATGAGGTTGTGATAGGCATAAGTATATGTATGTATAGAGACTGTTTGTGACGTGAGTCGAGAGAGGCAACTAACGAATTTAGCTGTAATATGATTGGATCGTTCCTAGACAGGGAGATATTTTACCACCTCGTGAATGAGGTTGTGATAGGCATAAGTATATGTATGTATAGAGACTGTTTGTGACGTGAGTCGAGAGAGGCAACTAACGAATTTAGCTGTAATATGATTGGATCGTTCCTAGACAGGGAGATATTTTACCACCTCGTGAATGAGGTTGTGATAGGCATAAGTATATGTATGTATAGAGACTGTTTGTGACGTGAGTCGAGAGAGGCAACTAACGAATTTAGCTGTAATATGATTGGATCGTTCCTAGACAGGGAGATATTTTACCACCTCGTGAATGAGGTTGTGATAGGCATAAGTATATGTATGTATAGAGACTGTTTGTGACGTGAGTCGAGAGAGGCAACTAACGAATTTAGCTGTAATATGATTGGATCGTTCCTAGACAGGGAGATATTTTACCACCTCGTGAATGAGGTTGTGATAGGCATAAGTATATGTATGTATAGAGACTGTTTGTGACGTGAGTCGAGAGAGGCAACTAACGAATTTAGCTGTAATATGATTGGATCGTTCCTAGACAGGGAGATATTTTACCACCTCGTGAATGAGGTTGTGATAGGCATAAGTATATGTATGTATAGAGACTGTTTGTGACGTGAGTCGAGAGAGGCAACTAACGAATTTAGCTGTAATATGATTGGATCGTTCCTAGACAGGGAGATATTTTACCACCTCGTGAATGAGGTTGTGATAGGCATAAGTATATGTATGTATAGAGACTGTTTGTGACGTGAGTCGAGAGAGGCAACTAACGAATTTAGCTGTAATATGATTGGATCGTTCCTAGACAGGGAGATATTTTACCACCTCGTGAATGAGGTTGTGATAGGCATAAGTATATGTATGTATAGAGACTGTTTGTGACGTGAGTCGAGAGAGCAGCTTGTAAGCGTTGCCATGGAGTGCCCTGTCATTTTTTCTTTTCGAGTGCCCCCAGCCAGCCTCGCCTGATTTTGACAACTCCACTTGACCTTATACACATGTTTGCTTTTACATCACATTTTTATTTCCACTTTATATTTATTTTTATTACAAGTTATTCAGATTGATTTTGAATACCCCCAGCATTATTTCTCATCAAGTTTTTTTTAACAGCTACTGAATTTTTCCCCTATTTAATTGACAAAACTAAAGCGTTTTTGTAAATTATGGACTTTCAATGAATTTTATTTAAAAATACATTACAGACAACCTTTGGGAGAGTATTAGGTCATTTCTAATTTTTTTTGCAAACTTGAAAATGGTAGCTAGAGATGAGCTGTACAGTGGTTTATAAATCAAAACCGCGCCAAATTCAAATTTAAACTACCACTCACAAATAATTAACCTACATAATGATAAAGATAAAACTATTTTAATTTGTAAGAACGTACATTGGCTATTTGTTGATTACCAAAAGTAAAATTCAATTTTTATTACAGTTGAAATGAATTAATCTGCACAAAATTTTGAATTTAAATTCCATCCCACCAAATACTTTGGCTTTGAGATCTAGTACCAGTCGTTGACTATATACATGCCTTCGCGCATAAGTCTCTCTCGACCTTTGTCTCAATTCTGAATGATTTATTTCTGGATTCGCCCATTAAAAAACAAATAAAATAATTAAGAAATAACAACAGTTGACATTAACAAATAAAGAACAATCCTCAATTCTCAATTCAGTTTTTAAAAACGGTTTCGAATCCCGGTTTCATCCTCATTTAGTTTGAAGTAACTTCGATGGTCCTTGTAGATCTATTTTCCTAGGGTCTATATTGACTAATCGTCTATGGTCCCTTTGGACCTATTTTCCTAGGGTCCATATTGACTAATCGTCTATGGTCCCTGTAGACCTATTTTCCTAGGGTCCATATTGACTAATCGTCTATGGTCCCCGTGGACCTATTTTCCTAGGGTCCATATTGACTAATCGTCTATGGTCCCTGTAGACCTATTTTCCGAGGGTCATTATTGACTAATCGTCTATGGTCCATGTAGACCTATCTTCCTAGGGTCCATGTTGACTAATCGTCTATGGTCATGTAGACCTATTTTCCTAGGGCCCATGTTGGTTAATCGTCTATGGTCCGTGTAGACCTATTTTCCAAGGCCCGTTTTAATCTAGTTTCTATGATCCACGTTGGCATAACTTTTAAGGTCCATGTTAATCTATTTTCTAGGGCCCATTCCAACCAATCCCAAGGTGGCCTTATTAGGCAATCGAAAAACGAGTGAATGTGTGTGCAGACGCGTGTGCCAGAGAATATGTATATTCGAATCTTGTGAAATTACATACAATCGTGTATGAGTGTGTGTGTATGTGTGTGTGTGTGTGTGTGTGTGTGTGTGTGTGTGTGTGTGTGTGTGCCTTTAGTACATCTTAGATTACTTACCACATACCATTTTTAGGAACACTCAGCATGCACATAATTAATTATGTGAAACATTTAATGTCATGAAATGCTATTTAAAACAATTTATGAGCTTTTTTTTTTCATTTAATATGCTTACCTCTTCTAATTTGTTTTTTTTCTTTATTTACAGGTAAGATATATTGAATTATGTCAGCTGTATATGTGAGTTTTTATTTTATGTTTTATTTTTATTATTATTTACGTCCACATTATGCTATTATTATGCTAATTGTCTAATTCATCCTAATTACAAATGGTAACAAATTATCAAGTGAAATGAAATTACTAGTGCCAAAACATTTAGTGTATATTTGCTTCAAATAAAAAAATATTGCCATTAAAGTAACATGGACGGCCAGTCGTGATTTCTGAGAAGAAATTACATAGAGTTTTATTTACAACTATTCTAATTCATGGTTATTTGTTTCCAATATCTGTTTTCATTATAACAGAATTCAGTCTCACCCTCGAAATACGAAGATATAATGGAACGTTTTCAGTGAATTATTTTATATAATTTTGTTAACTGTATTTTGAAATTTCTCCTCCGGTTAAATCAAGTATTGAAACTGTACTCAGGAAGAATATTTTTTTTAACAATCCATTAAAAATCAATCGATCCTGGTTAGGTTCATTCAATTTATAAGTGTATACATAAAGTATGTATAAAATATTGAGTTCGAAATTGAACCTCTTTAAAGATAAGAGAAACTATTCTGGTTTCTTCAAATCTCCATCGATCCTACCTAGAAGATGTCGAAAATAAGGTCCTTTCAAAATTATATATATATATATATATATATATATATATATATATATATATATATATATATATATTGGTCGGTTCCCGCTCTAGTGTTCGCAAGTTTTTTCTTACCGTTACCAAATTCGGTATAACTAAAGATCCAGTTGGTTAACGACTGCAATCCGGGGGAGGGGGTTAGAGGGAGAAATTTCTAAAAATCTCCTTTATTTAGCGTCGGATTGAACAGTTGTATAGAAACAATCTTATTGCAAATGTAATTACCTATCAGTATTTCATACGAAATTGTTCTCTGTCGTTAATCTAAACTTCAGCAATATAATGATTTCATTGTAGCGTTTAAACTATTTGAGGATAGCGAAAAGTGTTGTAAATAATCTTTTTTTTTTGGACGGCAAAGGTAAACAGATTGCTCAGTTTCTTTGCTCTACTTTCTAAGAATTTCGGAGTCATATATATTTTGAATTTTCAATCTTATTGTAAACCCCCATTCCCACAGTTTCTCTTTAAACTGTTGTATTACTAAAAACCTCATGCCAAGTTTAATTTTAAAGACTTATTTATTTTGAGGCGTCATTGCATTTCATTCCTGCTCTTTGGAAATACGTTTCGTTTATACAGCATGATGGAAATCAGTTATTGAGGTCGTGCCATGAGCATATATATATATATATATATATATATATATATATATATATATATATATATATATATATATATATATATATAAATTTGTCTGTTAACGCTCTAGCGGTCGCAAGTTTTGTTTGATCTTTACCAAATTCGATATTTAAGCGTTATTTTAATATTTAATACTCACAATTTTTATGCAAAAAGAAATATCAAGTTCGCTAATGGATGAAATCGAACCAGGGGAAGGGGGGGTGTTTAAGCGGGGATTTTCAAAATTCGAAATATCTCTGTTACTATATGTCGGATCGAAAAATTTTATAAAACCAATCTTACTGCAAATTAAATTTTCTATAAATATTGTTTTATACATTTATTCCCTATCTTGAATATTAACAGATATATTTGCATTTTTATTGTGTCATAACAAACGAGATGAAATCGGCTGAAGTCGTTTCTATTCGGGACTTTCCGCCAAAAATTAGTTCGACCGTTTCCGTAACTGTTCGGCTCTCGTGAAATTGGTTTAGAGACTCATTAGTACTAATGTTATTAGTGGGCAGATTTCTCTATTGTAAAACATCACGTGGGAAATTTGATTATTTACGTAGCCTCTACCTGAAGGACTTTTTTTTCCTTTTTTTTTATTTATTTATTTATTTTGGAGCGTTCGCAGCGAGGCGATATTGCTCATAAAAAAAACAACAAAAACAATTTATATAAACAAAATACAAAATGAAAATAGAAACAAGAAAAAATTAAATAATACAAAATAAGAACGCAAACAAATAACAAAACCCGACTAAATAACAGAACGCAACAATATAACAAAACATAACTAAATAACAGAACGCAACTAAATAAAACTTAACTAAATAACAGAACGCAACAATATAACAAAACACAACTAAATGACAGAACGCAACTAAATAAAACTTAACTAAATAACAGAACGCAACTAAATAAAACTTAACTAAATAACAGAACGCAATAATATAACAAAACACAACTACGTGTGGATGCAAGGTGTGTCTAAAGCTTTACATTTTAAAAATTTTAAATTGATTATACGCCTTCTATATTTTAATGGAGGCTCTCCAGCATCTACACATAGGCTTTCTACAGGGCTTGATCTGAAGGCGCCTGTTGCTATTCTCAGTCCTGTGTAGTGAACAGTGTCTAACATTTTAAGAGCATTTGAGCTGGCTGATGAAAATGCTATGCATCCATAGTCCAGTAAAGACCTGGTATAGCAACGGTAAAATGTCAGCATTAAACATCTGTCTGCTCCCCATTTTGTATTGCTAAGAATCCTCAATAAGTTCAAACTCTTTTTGCACTTATCAAGGAGTCCTTTTAAATGGGGTACCCACGTCAGCTTTCTATCGAATGTCAGTCCAAGAAATTTGAGTTCTTCCGTCTTGTTTATTAGAGTCGTGTTCAGTGTAAGTATAGGTAGTTCATATTTCCTTTTACGTGTATATTTAGTTTTTTCACTAGATATTAGTCTTAAAAGTGTTCTCTGTCATTTGAAAGTTCAGCAATACAATGATTTCATTGCAACATTTAGTGCTATTTGAGAATAGCAGAGAGTGTTGTAGATAAACTATTTTTTGACGGTGACTAGTGATAGGTTAACAGATTGTACAGTTTGTTGACACTACTTTAAAGAAATATCTTACAGTTTACGGTCCACGGTAAAGTGCGGCCTCAGTAATAACTGTAGGCTGTGCTAAATTATTATATTGAGCCATTTTAACTGCTGCTCGACGGCGGATGAAGAAATTATGTTTCTGGATTGAGAGAGGCACCTTAGAATGGTTAACCTTAAGGTGTGTTATTAACGACATGAAGAGATGCTTCGGCTGGAGATGCGTGCCGAGGTTTGGGCGAAGGTTATACAGGTGTAGAGCTGCTTCATTAACTAACCACAACGAAGGCAGGTATTGAAGTCATCTGAGAAAGGGTAGTTTTTGTAGGCATCCCCCCCGTCTCGGGAATTCCAATAACCATCACCAGTCTAAATTGATATCTTCATCAGGAGCTATTTCTCAGAGTTTCCACTCATCATCACAACAACCTCTATGTCTTGTTTCTTGTTTGAGTAGCCATTAAGTTAATGCCGAAATACACTATAAACAGTCCGTCACGCAGTGGCTGCGTTATAGCAGATTTCCCACGTATTTCCATTTATCTCATAACTTAAAAGCTCAATGAGAACAATATTCGGTATTTAAGTTTCATATAAAGTCTTTCATTATATAACTGAGTATTGCTTATGTGACATGAGTAGGAGTGGGGTTTTAATGATAGCTGAAAACTAAAAATGAAAATTTCTCAGCTAATATTGAAGTTAAAGAATAAATGTACATAACAACATTTATAGAGCATTACATTTGCAATAAGATACAGTCTATACAATTTTTTAATCGGATTCATAATAACGGAGATTTTTCGGATTTTCAAAATAAAGTTTTGTAACGATAACATAAAAATTGCGATCGCTAGAGCGGTATGAAACAAATATACACATACAATTTTGAAGAGACCTCATTTTCGTCATCTACCAGTTAGGATCGATGGTCATTTGAAGAAATGTTTCGAAATCGAATCATGAGCACTACCTCACTAACTGGTTTTTTCCTAAGAGAAATCTGCTAAAATCAATTTATACAAACTAGAAGGACTCATCCTTAAATTATACCTTTCTGACAGACATTTTCAAGTTTCATTTGGTTCCTCAGTCTCATCCTTATTCCCCTAGCTGTCAGGTGTACCACAGGGGGGCATCCTAAGTCCTTTCTTATTCCTCGCCTATACTGCCGACATCCCATCACATCCCGAAACTTTCCTTCTCATGTATGCAGATGATACAGCAATCTTGACTTCCAACTCAGACCCAAATATGGAATCCGCATCTTTACAAGTACACCTAGCTCTGCTCGAATCCTGGCTGACTCAATCAAGGTCAACAGCAGCAAATCAAGCCATGTAACATTTACCCTCCGACGTTCCATTTGCCCTCCAGTTACACTCAATAGCACACTAATCCCTCAAAATCACAAATCAGGTATCTAGGACTCACATTAGACGAGCGACTAACTTGGAAATCCCACATCACATTAAAAAGACAAGAATTGAATCGACGGTACAGACTTCTACTAAGACTACTTGACAACAGATCTAAACTATCACTACACAACAAACGACTGATTTATTCGACAGTACTCAGACCAACTTGGACATACGGACTTGAACTTTGGGGTTCCAATAAACCTTCAAATTCCTACAAAATCCAAACCCTCCAATCCAGAATACTCCGCAAAATTACAGATTCCACATTTTACGCATCCAATTTAACTCTCCATAACGACCTCAACATTCCTTCTGTCCATACCTTCACCAAAAACCCGATATCAGAAATTCCACTCTCCTAATCCCCACATCCTAATCCTTTAGCCGAACCACTTTCATCTGTCCATATTCCAGAAAACCCAAGGCGACGTCTGTAGAGTAAGTGGCCAAGAGTATATTGCACAATGTAACTCAATACAATGTTTCCTCCATTCTGGGTATTGTTAATGGACAACTTTCCACATCAAGTCAATAATTAAGCCATTCTTAGTATGATCCATATCATTTGTTTGTAATATTTAAATATGTTGCAAATAAAGGAATAAATATTAAAAAAAAAAAAATAAAGGCATTTAAAAACGTCATGTCTGAAGGCTGCTTTTACTGGCAAGACGAACATTTCTAAGAATGGGTTAAACCTAGTATCCCCGAGTCAAACTTAAGAAAATTAAGGTGGTGCATTACAGTTGTTTCTCGAGGAAAAATTTGTGAAAGTCATGAGAAATAATAAGATTTTCTCGGAAAGACCAGATTTCTTCTAAAAGAAAAGAAGGTAATAATTTCTAGGGTTTATTTAGAGAAGTGTTTGAGAATTAAGGAAAGAAAATCTCCCTGCTATTGCAAACAATTTTGGCCCGAAACGTGAAAAGTTTACACGCCTCTGTTTAGAATAAAAGTGGCTTTCTAACACTACCTGAAATATATTAGTGAAGTTTTCTACTTTTGTATTTTGTGTGTTTGAAATATACCAAAACTACTTGCCTATGACTTTAAAAGTCCTTCACATAGGGGTTGCGTAAATTAACCAGTTTTTTCCCAGCCACTGGCTTATTAAGTTCTGGTTAGAAACTCACCATCAGTGATTCTAGGAGTAGGAGGGGTATGCTGAAACTCATTATTAAATAATACAAATATATCGGTTAATGTTCGAGATCGACAAAATAAAAATGCATAGAACAACATTTAGAGACAATTAAATCTACTTTAACATTAGTTATGGACACTTTTTCGATCCCTTTCATAAAACTGAGATATTACGAAATTTCGTTTTTCTTTCCCTCTTAGCCCCTTCCCCATGGCCCGATTTAAGGCAATAGCAGATATAATCTTTATTTTTTGCGTATATTATCGAGAAAAAAAATATCATAATGTGTAGAACGTATAATGTAGAACACATTTCAGTATATCTCAAATAGTAAAATGTCCGTCACGCAGGGGCTCCGTAAACTAAGCAGATTTCCCACGTGGAGTTTTACAATAGAGAAATCTGCCTAATAATAACAGTAGTAGTAGGGAATCTCTAGACCTATTCACGAGGGACGAATAGTTACGGAAACGGCCGCACTAGCTCTCGGCGGATTGTCCCGAACATAGCCGACTCCTGCCCACCACAAACACAAAACAAATGCAAATATATCGGTTAATATTCAAGATACAAAATAACTTTATAGGACAATATTTATAGTAAATTTAATTTGCAATACGATTGATTCTATACAATATTTCGATCCGACGCATAATAATCCCCCTCTCTAACCCCCCCCCCTTCCACTGGTTCGATTTCAACCATTAATGAACTTGATCTTTCTTTTTACATAAAACGCTTAAATATGAAGTTTGATAACGATCAACAAAAATTGCGACCGCGAGAGCGTTAATAGACAAATATATGTGTGTGTGTGTATATATATATATATATATATATATATATATATATATATATATATATATATATATAATTTTGAACGGACCACATTTTAGTCATCTCCTGGGTAGGATCGATGGACATTTGAGGAAATTTGTCAAAACTCGCGTCATGAGTACGACCTCAATAGCTGATTTCCCTTAAGGGGAAGAAAATGCCCTGCTAAAAGAACAATGAGGACAATATTTTATATTTAAGCTTGGAATAGAACGCTTTATAATATATCAGCTTATCGTTAAGGTTTTTTCTGAAAGATAAATACTAAAAAGAGCAAATATCTCCTTTAATATTCCTTTACACATTCTATTGAACTCGGGATTCGGGCTGACGGCTGGATGTCCATCATCAACGGTAGTCAATCAATAATAAAAAAGTTAAAATCGAATATATATAATTAAACAAACATCCAAGGTAAAACTTAATAAAAACAGAGCTAAAACAGTTTCAAATGTTGCGAACCTGACGAAAACTAAACTAAACTAAGTTAAAAATAAATTACTATTATATTTAATTAATTATTTATTTATTTTTAACATCCAAATTTTACCTTCCTTATATATATATATATATATATATATATATATATATATCTGTTTTAACTTGTTTTTATTATATAGACATTACTTAAATTATTTATTTGTGTTGCATGGTTTTATATGAATATATTTGTTATGTCACAGAGCACTGAAGATGGGTTCACCCCGAAAGTACTCTTGATTTAATAAAGAATTGTTAAGAGTGGAGGTGGTTGACCAGTTTATCCTTCAGTTGATTGTATAGAATACTTATAGAGAATTAAATGTGTAATAATATCAGTTGTATACAGTTTTACATACGTTTAATGAAATTGCATCTCTAAACGCCCCCACACCCTCGCCTGGTCTACTTTAAATCAGCTGTTGCTTGGGTGCTACAGTAACGTCTGCACATATCTCTGATTTTCAGTCACTCCTCAATCCCTAGGATCGTTTACAAACAAGTCTCCAAATTGTTTGAGTTGTGTCGAACGGTGGACGATCAGTTTGGATTTAGGGTTCTGTTGGAATAACTGTGCTATGCTTTTGCCCGCCTGTTTGCTGATAGTTTGGACTCGCGTTGGAACAAACCTGTTATTACATCCTACTATTATCCCTTTTAGCAGGTTTCCCGTAAGGAAAATCATTCTTTTTCGTAAAACAATTAAATATAAAGTTTGGTAACGATCAAACAATAATTGCGACCACTAGAGCGATGGGAGACAAATATATATTTATAAAATTTTGAACGGACATCATTTTCATCATCTCCTTGGTAGGATTGAATGACTTTTGAAGAAATGTTTCGAAAATCGCGTTATGAGTACAATCTCAATAGCTGATTTTCCCTAAGGGAAATCTACTAAAACGAGTGAGTTGTGCGAGTGTGTGTCCAAGCGAGTGTGATAGTGAACATGTATTTGCAATAAATACTAGTTATGTACTTGTAACTACAGTTAAAAAAATGTACTTAGAAACTGTAGTTGCATTTTTAGCCTTAAGGGAAATCAGCTATTGCGGTCGTACTCATGACGGAATATTCGACATTTTTCTTCAAATGTCCATCGATCCTACCTAGTAGATGACGGAAATGAGGTCCGTTCAAAACTATACATACATACATATATATATATATATATATATATATATATATATATATATATTTCTGTTACCGCCCTAGTGGTCGCAATTTTTGTTTGATCGTTACCAAACTCGATATTTAGTCGTTTTATGTATAAAGAAAGATCAAGTTTGTTAACGGCTGAAATCGGACCACGGGGAGGGGGGGGGGGTTTAGAGGGGAGAATTTTCAAAAATTCGAAATATTTACGTTACTATACGTCGGAAAAATTGAACAGAATCAATCTTATTGAAATTAAGTTTATTATAAATATTGTTATATACATTTATGCTCTATCTTGAATATTAATCGAGATATTTGCATTTTTATTAAATCTGGGCGGCTAACAGACGAGTGACTTTCCCGCCAAAAGCTAGTTCGGCCCTTTGCCGTAACTGTTAGGGACTCGTATGCAGATTTCTCTATTGTATAACTTCACGTGGGAAATCTGCTTAGTTTAAGCAGCCCCTGCGTGACGGACTTTTTGTAACTGTAGTTGCAATTACATAAGTAGTATTTATTAGTTGAAAAAGTAGTTAACTACAAAAGTATTTAATTACTGTCCAACTCAGCTTGAGGTTATATGAATGAAGTTTGAGATGTGTGCGTGTGTGAGGAGAAATTGTTGTGTATGTGTGTGTGTATACGTGATAGGGGCGTGGTTGTAAATGCACGTTGACAGTTGATTATTGATGAGGCGCATTGTGCAGACCATGTTCCTCTTATAATCGTCCCATTCAAGTCAAATCCAACCGGTGGTGGGCGGCGAGTCTCGCCTTCGACAGCCCCGGCCTCAATGTATTAACCATCTTTCTCATTTTCTCCCCCCACTCTCTTTAACATTCATATCTAACGACACACGGCCGCTCTAAATCACTATTTGGGTTGACATCTTCTCAACGGTTCCAACACTTGGTTTGACACAAGAATGCTATGTAGTTCCATGAATACAATAGGCCGAATACATTATCTCAAGTTAGTTTCCATAGAGGATTATTCAAAGGAGAGTTTAAATTCCCATAACTTATAGCTTCATTGTTATGTCTACATCTTTTTAAAATCATAGAACCTTAGAGTGATGAAATGATTCTCACAGTTTTTTATTTGGACAATCATTTTTTTATTTTTTTGAGATGGTGGTTAATATTTTCTCTAAAGTAGCACAAATTACCTTCTAACGCTAATCTAATTTCTTGTTGAAGGTGTATACTTCTTGATAACGTTAGATATCTCACTCTCACCACGACGTAAAACTCAGTTAGGTAATTCCGTCTCCGGTATGTGGTGACATACTATAGAAAGCTATAATATTTTTTCCTGAACTGATAATAGGCCATCACTCAATTCATTTGACTCCGAAGGACTAGAGCATCCGTTATCTCGGAGTACATTTTGACACACGTACAACTTATATTGCGGCCACATTAAATTCCAACAAGCAGACACACGGCTTGCACAAATATACCTTTAATAAACAACACAAATACACCACTGAAACTGCTTTGTACAGCACTACTTTAGAAAACACTCAAACTCCCTATATATAAAAATAGGAAATATCATGCCTGCCTTCCCATGCCAAGTGGAGCCACCCATTTTAGCAGATTTCCCTTTAAGGGAATCAGCTATTGAGGTCCTACTCTTGACGGGATTTTCGAAAATTTTCTTCAAATGTCCATCGATGAACCTAGTAGATGACGAAAATGAGGTCCGTTCAAAACTGTATATATATATATATAGATATATATATATATATATATATATATATATATATATGTATGTATGTATGTATGTATGTATATGTCTGTTACCACTCTCAATTTCTCACAATTTTCGTTAAATAGTTTTTAATAAAAATTATGTTATATTCAGATATTTCACTCATTTTTTTCCCGGGGAAGAATACTTCTATCTAGCTGTCCAGGTATGAGCGGTTGGCAGACCTGTTTGTTTACAATTCAGACGTTTTCCGTTGGCAAGTTATGACTGAATGATTTCTCATTCCCGATTGTTTTATTCAATTAATATTCAGAGTGGTGTTAAGTGTTACCAGTATGTGGATTTATCTATTGTAAAACTTCACGTGGGAAATCTGCTTAGTTACGCAGTTCCTGCCTGATGGAACTTTAATTTAGGTACAACTACTGTGTCCAGGTTGTGCCAAAATATCATAATTTTGTAACACTTTGTGTATAATACCTGTGTATTGGACTAAAAAAAATTTTCTTTCTTCTTCTCTTTTTTCTTCTACGAATGCTAAGATAACAAAACCTTACATTTTGGTGGGAAAATATATTTATGCGTCCTCGTGAACAATAATAAGTTCTGAAATATTCCGCCAATAGTCGTTATGTGCATCACGCTTTATCTACACCAAAAATGCAGTTTGAATTATTGGTGAAAATAAAGGGACTATTTACTGCTTGCGTTCATCATACGGTGATACATCTTGTATACCATGAAACGGAGCATAAATGGTCATATACCCAGTAGATTTGTTTTTAATTTTTTATCAAAGTAACAAAGGTTATTCGAGTTATTGTCAGAGAAGTACTGACGGAAATAATTAGAATAATGAAAAGCGATTTGTGTTTTACAGATAGTTCTTATCAAACGATTTCATTATCTGAGCATAATGTCTTGTCATTATGCGTTTATTTTGTAATTTTCTCATACTTTCGCAATATCCAATTACTTCACAGAGTAATTTCTCCTTGACATCCATCTAGGAATTTCTTACTTTCTTATTCCTGAAGGCATTTCAAGGTACTTTTATAATGAAGTACACTCAAATTTTGCGGTGGCTCAGGTTAGCCGTGTGAACCGTTGGTATTTATATCTCACGCGCACAATAGGAATTTATTTAATGACGAGCTCACCAAATAAAGTCCTTGGTCCCACCCTGGCTAGAAAAGGTTGGTACCCTGTAGATAACCTGTTCCAGCACAAAGTGGAGCTTTTTTCAAACTCTATAAAGCGAGTTATTTGTAAGTAAGGTAGACGTATAAACTCCTTATAAAGTAAAGTCAATGCATGTATGTTTGTGGATTTTGTTTCATCGTAGGATTTAAAGATCTTCGTATTTTATTTGCTACTGGAACTACTTCACCGTGCAGTAGTACCATGTAAGACTACTATTAAAGAGGTATAGAAAAGAGAGATTGGGTATGATCACACAGCTCAAAGTAAACGAAATTTAATGACCTTATTAGAAATTAATTTTTTAGCAGATTACCCTTAAGGGAAATTAGCTATTAAAGTCGTACTCATGGCGGAATTTTCAAAATTTTTCTTCAAATCTCCATCGATCCTACCTAGTAGATGACGAAAATGAGGTCCGTTCAAAACTGTATTTATATATTTGTCTGTAGCTCTAGCGGTCGCAATTTTTGTTTGATCATTACTAAACTCGATATTTAGTCATTATATGTAAAAAGAAAGATCAAGTTCGTTAACGGCTGAAATCGGACCAGTGGGAGGGGGGTGGGTTTAGAGGGGAGGATTTTCGAAATATCTCCGTTACTATACGTCGGATCGAAAAATTGTACTGAATCAATCGTATTGTAAATTAAATTTACTATAAATATTGTTCTATACATTTATTCTCTATCGTGAATATTAACCGAGATATTTACATTTTCTTTAAATTTGGGCGGCTAACGGACGAGAGTGAGTTTCCCGCCAAAAGCTAGTTTGGCCGTTTCCTTAACTGCTCGGCTCTCGTGAAATTTATCTATTGTAAAACTTCACGTGGGAAATCTGCTTAGTTTCCGCAGCTTGACTGACTTTTTTTTAACTCTAGTTATACATGGATAAAAACACAAACTTATATATATATATATATATATATATATATATATTTTAATTGGTGTTTATATTTTCATAACAGGATTATCATAGATGATCTTTTGATTTTGTCCAGTTTACTTTAAAATATTATAGAACACAAATAGATATGAGCGTTCCTGTATAATTTATAAGCATTCCTCTATAACTTTTTTTTTATTCCAGGAAATACCAATAATTGTGAAAAAGATGTTGGTTTGGTCTTTGAGCTAGGGATGAAACCCCAGGCTATCTGTAGTCTGGATTATTCAGGTCATTTTCGTGACATATCTCCTTTCTCCTTTTGCGGGCTTATCAATGTAACTTGCAGAAGCAGAACCCAAGATAAACTGTGCCAGAGGTTTAGTGTTAACTAAAAAACAATAAAAACGTATAATTGGATATCGTTTAAACGAAAGTAATACACTATATATATTGATATTTAAAGGTCATGTCTAAGAATCGTCTTTCATAGTTCTAATAATGTTTTTTTTTTAAAGGCGTGTAAGAAAAAATTAATTGGATTAGAGGTAGGTGAGTAGTTTGCTTTGGGAAAATGTTCTTTCACGCACACTTACACAAAACACACAACACACACACATATGCATATATAATATTTATAAGGAAAATATATATTATGTATTCTACATAAACCCCATAATAATTGCTAAATTACCTCATGACGTTGAAGTAAATCTCCTCTCTATTTTATTCTAATTTATTTTCGTTCACATTATGCAGCAATCAAGACGCGTTATTACCAACATTTTCTAGCCAGGGTGGGATTTTATTTGGTGAGTGGCTCACTAAATAAATTCCTATTGCACAAATTGGTGTCGAGCTCTTGACTCAAGGCTTACTAACGCATTTCCCTATTTATAGTTAGTTAATGCATCACCAACGAACAGTTATCACTTGTCGTTTTCTATTCACTGTAAAAGTTTCATCTGTAAAGCTTTTTTTAACATGCAAGAAATTAATGAGGCATCTGGCGGAAGTAGTGTGGACGTGACAACGATTTACTTATCGGCATTAATTATATTATTGGCTGTGAAATGTATTCCCTACGGAATTATAGCTAAATCTTATTCATATTATTACATTTATTTTAGTAGATTTTCCTTAAGAAAAATCAGCTATTGAGGTCGTACTCATGGCGCGATTTTCGAAAAAAAATTTCAAATGTCCATCGATCCTCCCTAGGAGATTACGAAAATGAGGTCCGTTCAAAATTTATATATATATATATATATATGTGTGTGTGTGTGTGTGTGTCTGTTAACGCTTTAGCGATCGCAATTTTTGTTTGATCGTTACCAAACTTGATATTTAAACGTTTTATGTTAAAAAAAGATCGAGTTCATTAATGGCTAAAATCGGACAAGTGGAAGGGGGGGGGGTTTAGAGGGGGATTTCCGAAAATTCTAAATATCTTCGTTACTGTACGTCGGATCAAAAAATGTTATAGAACCAATATTATTGGAAATTAAATGTACTATAAATATAGTTATATACACTTATAGTTTTATATTGTTTTCAGCCTTCAGTAAACCCCCACTTCTACTCATAACATATTAGCTATACTTTGTTATATTATGAACCACTTCATTACAATGTTAAATACCAAATATGGTTTTCATTGAACTTTTACTTTGTGAGATATATGCAAATACGTAATTTTGAGTGATTGAGATAAAAATTATTTTGATTTATTAGAAATTACAGCACTACCATTCGTAAATAGTTCTCAATAAAATTAATATGTTATATTCAAATATATTTCATAGATTGTTTTTCTTCCCTGTCTATCTGTCTCTTCAGCGCTACGAGGTTTAGCCTGTTTGTTTACAATTCACCAGAACAGTTGTAGAGATTATTAACTTTTAAACTGCCTGAATGATTTCTCATTACCGTTTGTGTTTATTCACTTAACATTCATGGTGGTGTTACCTTAATGCATATTTATCTGTTGTAAACCTTCACTTGGGAAATTGCTTAGTTTACGTAGCCTCTGCGCGACGTACTTTTTCAGCCTCTAAACATCTCAAATTCAGCTTTAATTGTAATTTTCGTCTACAAAGGCTTCTCATTATAGGAAAAATAGAGAATATATTTCGCCATGTCAGTATCGTGATGAGCACATGGGAAATCCGGTTAGGTTATTCAACCCTTGTGCGACGGACTTCGGAAACCTGTAGATTTTCATTGATTTTTATAATTTTAATAATTCAGAGGTAGTTTTTATTATTTTCTTTAAAACACATATGGCGTCTTTGGCTAAAAAAAATAAAAAATAAAAATGAACTAAGGGCTTTCCTTTGACGTTTCATATATTTGGGCCGGCATAAAGGACGGAGGTTGGAAAAGGGTTGTGGACCTGTCTCACAAGATCAAGGTTTTGCTTCCAATTATCTTGCTTCCCTTCCAGAGACATTCCTTTTTTTTTCTCCTTTTTTTTTTCTTTTAGTCTAGCAGTTTCGCTCTCAAGGAAAAACAAATGAACATTGCTACCCGGCACTCCTACCCAGGAAAGTAAATGAACAACAAAGACTGGTAATTTAAACTTTTGTTAATAGGTCTCCCCCCTTTCTGTGTTCCGAAAGATTCATTAGAACAATTAGCAGAAAGGTCTTTGACAGTGTCTATTTAGTTACTTTAAGTAGATAATTAAGTGTCGAAAAGCGATCCTTGAAGACTGATTAGTACAAATTACCTTTGTCTTGTTGCCTTAAAGGGCTTACAAATAGAAAGAGAAGGTGATAAATATCGCTAACATTTTACATCTGGAACAACTAGTTGCGTCTCAATTTACGAGTACTGTTTATTTTTATTTTTTAACGAGATAATATTTGCTCGTGCGGTTTGCTCTATCTTTATTTAATGAATGTTAACCATTTCTTCGTATGGTCTTTGAAATGCACTGCTACTCTTTACTGTAGTCGCTTTAAAATTGGGCTTCTCCAACATTATTAATGACTATTAAAAGCATAAAGGCTATTTATTTATTTTTATGTATATTATTTCTTCTAAACAAAAAAATATTATTTATTAATTGTGGAGCTTTCGCTGCGAGGCGATATTGCTAAAACAGTAACAAGAAAAAAATTAAACACTACTATCAGAACAGGATAAACTAAGAACGCAATACAAAAAAATCCGTCACGCAGGGGCTGCGTATACTAAGCAGATTTCCCTCGTGTTGTTTAACAATAGATATCTACATACAGGTAACACAATAGCACCTCCAACATCAAGTGATAATAAGAAACCTCCAGACTGGAAGCACTTGAAACGTAAACAAACAGATTTGCCAACTTCTCACAGGAATGAAAATCAATTACTGAAATATATCAGTATATAATATATTAATTATAGTATATAATATATAACATATTTGCATTTATCTGTATAATAAAGGTCTCTTGAAAAACCTTTAGTGTATTTATGCTTCGAATAATGTGGTTTATTATGTAACATGAGTAAAACTGGAGATTTGCTGAAGACTGAAAACTGAAAAATACAAATATCTCGGTTAATATTCAAGATAGTGAATAAAAGTACATTACATTCTTTATAGTAAATTTAATTTGCAATAAGATTGGTTCTATACAATTATTCGATCCTACGTAGAGTAATAGAGATATTTCGAATTTTCAAAAATCCCCCCCTCAAATCCCTCCCCTCCACAGGTCCGATTTTAGCCATTAACGAACTTGATCTGTCTAATTACATGAAACGTTTAAATATCGAGTTTGGTAACGATCATACAAAAATTGCGACTGCGAGAGAGTTAACAGTCACACAGACACAGACAGACACACACACACATATATATATATATATATATATATATATATATATATATATATATATATATATATTAACCGGAGTTAAAACATTTGTTTTAGAAAGAATTATCAGTTTTAAAATGTAATACTTAAATTTGCCTGTCAACACTTACTATATAAATCCCTTTTCTGCCAAGGTGTTGCTATGAATTTTTTAGCAGATTTCCCTTAAGGGAAATCAGCTATTGAGGTTGTACTCATGATGCGATTTTCGAAATTTTTCTTCAAATGTCCATCGATCCTACCCAGGAGATGACGAAAATGAGGTACGTTCAAAACTGTATATATATATATATATATACTACCTCAAATACCCGGCTTCGCCCGAGAATTCATTTGAGGCTGGATGGTGATTGTATTTTTTTGGCAAGGCTTTACTTTGCGCACTATTTTGACATTTACCCGTCCTAGTGTTTTGGATTTATACCCGTTGTTGGCATTTATTAATAATAAAATTTATTTTTTATGTAAGTCTTCACTGTCCTCCCAAATTGTCATATTTCCCTTCGCCTGTGCATTATGCAGAAATTTCAGTTATTAAGGACAAAATATTAACATAGATTTGAATTAATTTTTCCTGACGAGGTACCTCATAGTTCAAATTGGAATGAATTGTTGAGCGTATCAATAATTCTACGCAAATTACTTGCTCCACACATTGTTCCTGGAGAAATGTATAAAACAAAAGTTAATCTAAAGAACAAAATAAACAACCTTTGTTATGTTCATATTTGCCGAAAAACAAATAGACAATGAAATATCGGGAATTTTTATTTCAGGCCTCCCTTATAACCCCCACTCCCGTTCTACCCTAAAACTTTTAATATAGCTTATAATCATGGAAGAATTAACGCTAATTGACATACCGAGTTTTCTTAAGTTCGGTTTAATCGTTAGAGCCCAATGAAATAGTTAACTCCCTTAGTTTATAGTGTATATCTCGTTTGTACTTTGTAAAAAGACAAAAATGAATATAACAAAAGTTATTCTAAATAACAAATAAACAACTTTTGTTATGTTCATATTTGCCGAAAAACGAATAGAAAACGAAATACCGCTATTTTTAAATTCAGGCCTCCCTTACAACCCCCACTCCTGCCCGTCCCTAGAAATGTTGGTATGGCTTATTATAATGAAAGCCTTAGTGCTAATACACATACCGAGTTTTATTTATTTCGGTTGGGTCTTTTGTGACAAATAAAATTGTTCACTCCGCTATTGGTTTTAGCGTATATCTCGTTTATAATTCGGTATACGAAAAAGTGTATAGAACAAAAGTTACTCTAAATAACAAAATAAACAACTTTTGTTATGTTCATATTTGCCAACAAACAAACAAACAGACACCAAAGAAACAAAATGCAGGTATGGTGTCTATGGCATGTGAAACGAAAAGTTATCGTGAAATTTGCGAAAAAAATCAATGTACAGACAGAGGTTACAAATTTATATATATATATATATATATATATATATATATATATATAATATAACAATATATATATATACATATATATATATATATATATATATATATATATATATATATATATATATATATATATATATATATATATATATATATATATAAATATATATATATATATATAGATATATATATATATATATATATGTATATATATATTTGTCTGTTTGATCGTTACCAAACTCGATATTTAGTCGTTTTATGTAAAAAGAAAGATCAAGTTCGTTAACGGCTGAAATCGGACCAGTGGGAGGGGGGGTTTAGAGGGAAGGATTTTCGAAATATCAAAATATCTCCGTTACTATACGTCGGATCAAAAAATTGTACAGAATCAATCTTATTGCAAATTAAATACTACATATTACTATAAATATTGTTATATACATTTATTCCCTATCTTGAATATTAACCGAGATATTTGCATTTTTATGAAATTTGGGCCGATACCAGATTTTTGTATTTCCCTTGAAAAGCTAGTTCGGCCCTTTGCCGTAACCGTTCGGCTCTCCGATTTCTCTATTGTATAACTTCACGTGGGAAATCTGCTTAGTTTACGCAGCCCCTGCGTGACGGACTTTTTTAAATGTTTACGCCACTAATTAAATTCTTATTTCCCCCGTTGGAATCGAACCCATGGCCTAAGGTACATTAAGGTCAAAGGATATTATATATATTCTTTATTTGAATAAATTTTTTCGTATTACAATATTATGTTTTTAAAATTGTTTTTGTTGTTAATTAACGCTGGGCCTTTTCTAGCCACGGAGGGGCTAATGGTTTTTTAAAAGTTCGCCTATAAATAATATCCTTTTGCTACCGTGGGAATTGAACCCTTAATTCTTGGTTTACCGAGTGTTTTAAAACCAACGGCTTATACTCGCATAGCAAACCTTATCCCCTTTGTAAAATGAAAATGTAATTATAATTCTCTTTTACTTGATTTTACACGAAAGCCTTTTGAAATTTCCTTTTTCACTTTCCTCATTTACAGAAAATCCCGAGTTAAATGAGTAGACATTCGTATATTTAATTCCAACTCTCCCCTCACAGGAATTTGTAAGGCATCGTATTTTTAGTCTCTGAATGTCTGAAACTCTGCTGACACGGAAATCATGGGATTGTAAAATTGGAGAAGAAAATAACGCTAAATTATGGGCAGTGTCTCTTAAAAGTAAATGACCTGGGAACAGTTATGTTACTGTAATACTTTTACAGGACGAACAAAGTCTCAACATGAATGTTGGATGATGTAAAGTGGTTTTAACCAATACTAAATTAAATTCTCCTTTTAGCAGATTTCCCTTGGGGGAAATTAGCTACTGAGGTCGTACTCACGACGCGATTTTCGAAAAAAATGCAAATACGTTCTGTTGACCCTCTCCCCCTTCTTTTGATCTTGGATTACTAAAATTTGAGTGACTGAGATAAGATTGATTCTGACTCATTAAAAATTATATCACTTGCTTTAGTAAATTGTTTTCAATATAATTAATGAGTTACATTCAAATATATTTCATTAATTGATTCTCTTTCTGGTCTATCTATCTATTCAGCGCTACATGGCTGGCTGGCCTGTTTATTTACAATTCAGCCGCTTTCCGTTGTACAGATTATTGACTTGTATTGTAAATTGACTGAAGGATTTCTCGTTACCGCCTGTATTTATTCACTTAACATTCATGGCAGTGTTACCATTGTGTAGTTGTCTATTGTAAACCTTCCAGTGGGAAATCTGCTTAGTTTACGCATCCTCTGCGTAACGGACGTTATTATTTAATGAGTTCGTCACTAAATAAATTCCTATTGTCTAGGCGGGAATTGAACTCGCCACTTTAGGTTTACCATTTGAGATTAAAGTCAACCCTTTAACTCACATGGATAACCTGGGCCCCTGTTGCTTTGTTAGTATTAAAATAGTTACAAATGACAAAACCAAGTATGTACATGGTTGTGCTTAAATTGTTCATAATTATGTATTTTAGTCTGAAGATATGCCATCGATGTGGTGAAACCGGTAGTCAAATAAAAACATTAAATACAGGAACACTACGTCTTTCTTTTGCCTAAATAACGTAGTCCAGCTTACGTAGGCTTCTTACTAAGAGAAAAATAGAGAATAGATTGGGTTGAGATCATCATCGTGGCATATAGAATAGAATATATATTTATTTGTTAAATATTTACATATTGTACAAATTAAATAAACTAATAACAATTCTGTCTTTTTAAATAAATAACTATATCCAAGTTCTTAATATCAACAATAATACGACAATAAAAAAAAGTAATATGGTGTAAATAGTAAAATATAGTGCATAAAAGATATCATTTAAATGGAGTATGGTCCATCAGCACTTATAGATTCCAGAGTATTGCATGCTGACATGATGAAGCAGTAAATCGTGTGTAGTTTTTCGAGGCTATCGATACTAAGTATCTCTTCAATTTTATGGACATCACTGACTGCTGAGAAACGTGTTCATCGTGACATATACATACTATATATATATTCTGAGTTTGTATTCTGGCGGATGGAAGTGACTTCTAGAGTAGAAAGATGAAAGAAATTGCTTCGCTTCCACTGTAACAATTTATTAAAATGACCGAGAGCTTTCGATGCATTGCATCATCATCAGTGGCCCTGTTGACACACAAAAACAATAATTACTTATCTCTACTAAAATATTTTAGATAAAGGTTGAAATAGATAACATCGCCATATAACAATAAAACTAAATGACACATAATACATTTCAAACATCACCAGGCAATTTTTATTTTTTTTTGTAAAGGCAGAACCATCTAAAAAAATTAAAAGAGACTATTTAGTTAAAGGAATCCCGCATTTTAATAAAGTGTTACATATGAATGAATGAATTTATTTGTAAATTATATGTATAGTTTTATGTGAGTTTAGGTTAGTATTTAGGCTTTAGGTATGTTGGCTAGTTAGTTAGGCTCTTGAACAGAGGCAAAGGAGTCACAAATGCGGGTTCACCTAGGAGTTTTCGGAATTAAACTAAATCTCCCAAATGTTGCACTTATATGCTTAGCCGTGCTTGGTGAGCTAGACTAAGTTACCCGGCCCAATTTATCTATTCAAAATTTTAAATCTCTTAATAAATGGAGATCGTTGGTATGGGGAAACCCAAAGGTACAGCGGGGGCAGAGGTGGGAAGAAAAAAAAAAGTGTTACATAGGAAGCGTAGACATTTCTTTCATCTACCTACAAAGCCATATATAATTCAAGCAGTGTTTGATTTGCGGACGCCCCACACTGGGGCAAGTGTGGAAAAAATTCTATTTTTCGAAATTTTTGATTTTGATCATCTGGCTCCTGATTCTATTGTACATTAGCCACTGCATCTCGATATAGCACAAATTTCATCTGGACTAATGTTTAGCCCCATTTATTGAGTCTTAAATTCAAGATAGTCGAAGTTTTGGTTCAATTACAGATAACTTTCAGAATTTGGTATATAATTAAAAAAAATAGTGAAATAATTCTAATGTTTTATTCCTGTTCTAGGATGTTTAAATATGTCACACATAAGACGAATTGGTTAAAAAAATATTTTTCGTCACGTAACTAGACCAAAGTTAAGAGCTACCATAAACATTTTGAAAAGGTATTGCTACAAAAAAAGCTCCGGTTTCCTCCGGGATGGGGAACTTATTTTCTCAAAATAGACGTGTTAAAGTAAAGATTAAAACAAAAATCATCTGCCTTTATCTGCCTATCCGATCATAACACCGTAAAGAAAGGAAAGGATCAGAGTACGTTTTTGTTTGTTGCACTATTTTGTTTACCCAATTGTCTCAGATAATACATGTCGCCACTTTCAAAACACTTTTAATTCCAGTTCAGTATAGTTGCTAACATTGTCTAATCATGAGCTCTATAAAAATTAAATACCGCGATTTGTGTGACTGCTTGTGGGGAGGTACAAATTTTGACGTGCTTCTTCAACGAAATCACCCTGAACTTGACGAAAAAAATATTTCTTTAATTGTGACAGCTCTAAATAAGAGTTTTTCGCCTCATTTTAATGAAAAAAACAAAAAAAGTAAATCGGGACCGGGCGAGGTTCAGAAAAATATTCAATGAGTGGATGGAAAATGAATATGTTTTCCACATACCAGACGACGATTCCACAGGATGTGTTGGGAGACCAAGTAAAGACTTTGATGATTGTGGTGAAAGAAGCAAGAGGAACAAAATACGCAGCCTTCAAGCATCGTACGAACAAAGCTTGATTAACGCAGCCGCTAGACACGAAGACCACGACAAACCCGAAGCTTTGTCATCCGATCAGGCATTAGCTATATTTCTCCAGGCCAACCTGACAAAATATCAGTACGAGATGATTCGACAAGCGCTAAAAGACCATGGGTGCCATGTATTTCCAAGTTATAAAAAATTAATCCCCTCAAAGAAACAGTGCTACCCTGGAAATATGACAATTAATGAAACATCCGCAGAAGTCCCTTTGCAGAATTTACTCGACCAAACTGCAAAACGAATTCTGGAAATAAAACCTCCTGAAGAACTAGAAAAATTAAACAATTGTGAATTAATAATTAATATTGTCGACGAAATGGGGATTCGACGGTGCCTCAGGCCAAAGTGAAATTGCTCAAAAATATTCGATCGACAAAAGCGAAATAAGTGACTCGAATTTATTCATGACGTCAATAGTTCCTCTGAAGCTCACAAACCCAATTGATGTTGGTCAAAATATATCGATTTGGGAAAATTGCCGACCTTCCTCAACAAGGCATTGCAGGCCCTTGCGATACAGTTTCCAAAAAGAGACACTTGATTTGGCGCGAGCTGAAATAAAATTAGTTGAAGAAGAAATAGAGAAGTTGGAAGTTACCGAAGTAGTGATTGGCGAGAATGTCATCCGAATTCGACATATTCTGGTGATGACAATGTTGGACGGCAAGGTAGCTCAAGCCTTAACGTCTTAAAGTCTGCCAGTGCCTGCTACATATGCGGTGCTCTACCTTCGGAAATGAACGATTTGGCGAAAATCCAATGATGAAAAATGTAGAACTACAAAAGACACACGAGTCATGCACGAAAACGAAAAGAAACGTATTCAACAAGAGTTTCTTGAGAAAGTCGGCATCAAAGTAGACTTCGTTAAGCAGGGTTTGCGGATCTTCAAATAATGGCAACACTGCCAGACGATTTTTCTATGATTGCAAGGTCACAAGTGCAATAACGGGAGTCGACGAAACTCTAATCCACCGGATCGCTACCATTCTCGAAGTAATAAATAGCAATGCAATAATCGACCCAGAAAAATTCCGACTCTATTCAAAAGAAACAGCTGAGATGGCCATTGAGAAGTATTCATGGGACTATATGCCATCCACTGTGCACAAGATTTTATTGCATGGTGCTGAAATAGTACAGAAGTCGATTCTCCCAGTTGGAATATTGTCGGAGGAGGCGCAAGAAAGTAGAAATAAGGATTACAAGGCTTTCAGGATCAGAAACTCGCGGAAAATGTCTCGTATATCTACCAACGAAGACGTGTTCCACAAGCTACTGGAGACTTTTATCCTTTTATCACGAGCATGAGACCCGAACCAAAGAAAAAGCACTTGGAAATCAGTGATGCAGCTAAACAACTTTTAACATAATTTCCTTCAATTTGAAAACGTAAGTTTCATTTCAATTTGAACAAGCTTTGACTTTGAATTTCTAGTTTTATTATTTACGAAATTCTCCAGTCTTTTAAACTTCCTTGAATTTTTATTTGTAAGCATTATTTAACTACAATATACACTCAAAACACTTGTTTCAACTGGTTTTCATAAGTGCAACCTATTCCGAAAATTTCCGAAATTTTTATCTTGCCAATAGGCTTTTATTTACTCATTAGTTATTTAATTTTCTTCAAAATTTCAATAAACACCATTGAACTTAATGTAATTTTTTATTCTGAGTCGAATGAGACCAGTCCCAGGTTTCTATGTTAATCCATTTTTGAGATAATGAATTTTTTCCGCTTTTTGGCCATTCGGCCCCAGTGTGCGCCCCCTTCCCACGTGAATATATTCAACCAGAGAGTAGCAGAGCTTTTTAAAACTTCCGAAGACAGTATTCGAACCACAGGATCAGAAAGACGAAGTTATAAACGGGATAAAATGAGACCTGAATGTGTGAATATGAGACCTATGAAATATAAAAATAAAATCCTTAGCTGTAAATAGATTTTGTCGGGGGAGTATTTGTATATTCTATTTACTGTTTGTCTTCATTTGTATGCTACCCGACTCCCCTTCCTATGGGGGTTTGACTAAGCGGTGGGATAGGATAGGGGAGAGAGGTGTTGATATAAAGAATTGGTGTGGGGGTGTAAGAGGTTGGATTTGGAGGGAGCTACCTGCGGTCAGTGGGATCTTGCTTTTCAATAAATATTCCATAGCTTGACTCCCTTCAGCAGATCCTCCGCCCGGAAAAGTCCCTCCGGAGATTGAATATTGTCTCTATATCCCCCTCATATCCCCCAAATCCTACCGCAGCCATTATGTATTAAATCCCACCGTTTATATGCCCCTTCAAAATATATTTACTCTTACAAATGAATTCTGTTTTACTCGCACTATGCCATTAGGGGACGAGTTATCAAAATATTTCATTATATCATCCCGTAAACTTTGCTTAACAAGAACCATTATCATGTTCTTTCACCCCATGGAATACAGTGGTGGAAATTATGAAGCACATTATTTGAAGCCTAAATACCAAATATTGTTCTCATTGAACCTTTAAGTTTTGAAGTTAATGGAAATAGGTCACGCACGTGGGAAATCTGCTTAGTTTATGCAGCCCCTGCGTGACGGACTTTCTTCTACACACCTCTGCCCGCGCTGTACCTTTGGGTTTCCTCATACCAGCGATCTCCATTTAATAAGAAATATAAAATTTTGAATAGATAAATTGGGCCAGGTACTAGACTTTTAATCTCTTGAACGAATATTTATGAAAAGTCCGTCCATTTGAATCTTCACAAATCATCAGAGGCGATGAATACCACGTGGGAGCACAGATCTGGGAAACAAGTCTTCCCACAGAGTTATTTATTTAAGTACAAGGCCTTTCGGCACCATCAACAGGTCCTAGTAAACCAAAAAGAATCATGTTTAACAATAGGCAAGCAATAAAACAAACGATTAATTTAAAATTTGGAACGTTATTACTACTATATATTAACATGAATTCTTGGCACAAAATGCCCTAAGATTAAATTTGTAGCCCAACATACAAAAATAATATGTATTTAATACAAGCAAACTATATATATATATATATATATATATATATATATATATATATATATATATATATATATATATATATATATATATATATATATATAATCTGCCTATCGATTCTCAAATATTCCTGAATGTTACAACAAAATTCCACTTGAAAAAAAAGGTTATTGACAAACACACTCCATAAATGGCAACACAAATGGACATTATCAACAACACACTTAAAATAAACTGCTCAAAAATGAATAGGGATATTGGTAGGTTGGTAGGTTTTGTGGTATTTATGGGTCCTAGCATTTTTTTTAATTTTGTTTAATTATAAATAGCATTAATATTTAATAGAAATTATTGTATTTTCCCCCCCATAAAAAAGTTATTTAATTAAGGTCGATTTAATTAAAATTAATAGGATAAGAAAAAAATAACCAATATCCCTATTCATTTTTGAGCAGTATATTTTATACTAAACATCATTGAATATTTTAACAAACCGGTCACATTATTTAGATGTGTCGCAATTTTAGCTATTCACACTTATATTATAAAACTACAAACTGGTATTTACGTTTTCTCCAGTGCATATTAATGGAAATAGATCCTAAGTACGGTCACATTACCTATCTGTTATATAACACAAGTACTAACAGGACATGGGGCGACAAAAGCCTATTTCTACCATTTTGGATTTACCAACCAAACTGTTTCTGTGACATTACAACGGAACAAACCTACCAACATTTACTATACAACTGTAGACTACTGACGCAAGAAAGAACTCTTCCAGAATGAAGTTAAATGAAATCAGGAAAATGGCCTGTTGAGGAATAAAACTTATTTCACATGTGTATCAAATCACTAAATAAATTAACTTTAAAATTTATAAATTTAATTTATAAATTACTGCAAAACTTGAGAACTCATTATTGGAAAGACATTTGTTGTGTTATTCATTTTCATTAATTTTATTGTAAGTTTTTTCTTATTTATTATTCATTTCATTTTCCATTAGTTATTCAAATATTGTAATTAGATTCACAAGTTTTAAGTAATTAACAATTACATTAATTTAACAATTACATGTTGTGTTCAGGTATTGTACGGTACATGTAGACCATAAACCACCTTCTCGTAGCGTTTCATTGGGAAGGAAATAGATTATATATATAGTGCTCATATAGAAATAAATACATTTTGAACCAGAAATATTACTGCATTAATAAAAATATTTATTTATATTTCTAATTGGTGAATGCCTGTCAGAATTTGACAAGGAGTGGAATTTTCCTCCACCTTTCCAAAAGAAGGGTACTAAAGTGCAACAATCTGTTTATATTTACTGTTGGTCTTCCCACCGGTGCAATATAAATTGCAAGTCCTATGCAATCAATGAACCTAGTAACTAGGTCCTGGTTTCCAGTTATTCAATAAACCTCGCTACTTTCGTTATTTTATTCGTTTCTCCTAGCTATTACAATTTTATAACATTCGTGATTACTTTTAAAGGAGCTTTCTGAAAGCGATTCTTAATATTAGCACAGGACACACTAGACTAAAGCATTCATATCTAATGAGCAGACAAGATGAGCCTATATGTCGCTACTGCAACAGAACGCTGACTGTAAAAGTCCGTCACGCAGGGGCTGCGTAATCTAAGGAGATTTCCAACGTGAAGTTTTACAATAGAGAAATTTCACGAGAGCAGAGAGTTAAGGAAATGACCAAACTAGCTTTTGGTGGGGAAGCCCAGTTAACCGCCCAGTTTAAATAAAAATGCAAATATCTTGGTTAATATTCAAGATAGAGAACAAATGTATAGAACAATATTTATAGTAAATTTAATTTGCAATAAGATTGATTTGTACTATTTTTCGATCCGACCTACAGTAACGGAGATATTTTGAATTTTCGAAAATCCTCCCCTCTAAACCTTCCCTCTCCCACTGGTTCGATTTCAGCTATTAACGAACTTGATCTTTCTTTTTACATAAAACGACTAAATATCAACTTAGTAACGATCAAACAAAAATTGCGACCGCTAGAGTGGTAACAGATATATATATATATATATATATATATATATATATATAGACACACACACACACACACACACACACACACAGTTTTGAACGGACCTCATTTTCGTCATCTACGAGGTAGGATTGATGGACATTTGAAGAAAAATTTCGAAAATTCCGTCATGAGTTCAACCTCAATACCTGATTTCCCTTATGGGAAATCTGCTAAAACACATACTAACTGACTGCACACAAGTAAAAACGTACCCATGGCCCACAAATGTATGCGAACTACTGGCCGACAGTAGCCAATTTATAGATGACGTTTTTAATTATTTAAGAAATAATGGATTATTTGATAAAATATAAAAGCTATTATCTACAATTTTGAAAGTTATACATTGCAAGCACTGTGGAATATAAGTTTTGCCTTCTTCCAGTTTAACTATTTATAGTTTTTCTTTTAGTTTTTTTTTTGTTTGTTTTATTTTTTTTCCCTTTTGTTGTAAATATAGTAACAATTTATATTTAGTCTTGTCCATTTTATACATTTGTAAATGTTAGCTGTGTAAAAATTTTAATATTTATTTAATTTTGTGAAATTATATTTAAACATGTTAAAAATCGCCATTGTAGCAGCTTGCTTCTATCTATTTTGTACATTTATAACATTTAGCATTGTGAAATATTTAATATTTAACTAATTTTGTAAAATTATATTCAAATATATCAAAAGATGAATCGCCATTGTAGCGGCCTCTCAAATAAATAAATAAAAAATGAAAGCGATTCTGCTGAAGTTTGATGACAGAAAGGTTTTTACAAACTTACAATTTGCTCTTTTAAACTCGTTTCATGACCAAGAGTATTTATACAAACAAAAAATCATTTGCCAATCGAACTTTTAATAAATAAACAGTATAATTGGGAATATTCAATAAAGAGTGAACAAAGGGAGTAAACGAATCTCGGATTTATATTTGATGAGAAGGAGATGTAAGAGAAGAGTTGGGACTCAGTTAGGCGACACTAGGAGGCGATTATTTATTTATCAGAGACTCGAGTATAAAAGTTAGTGAGACCTTCAAAAGAAAAGGCTTCGTTAATACTGCAAACAGTCACGACTCCTTTATACTCACAGATTTAGCCTCCTCAGCAACAACATTCCACTAGCCCAACCTGGCGGCCATTTCAACAAGTTAGTCCGCAGGTCTTATGATATTTGGAATTCAAAAAAACTCCTTATGATCCATTTTTTAAATTTAATATCACACATAATGAATACAATTTCCGGAGGGTCTCTTAACACTAGTTAACACAATGTAAAAATAATTCTTGCCTGCAATGCAAATTAGGCTTGTTGCTCTTCCTGGACAACTTAACTCTTTTTTTTAATTAAATTATACAGTTTAGTGTGGGCAATAGGCAGAATGATTAGAGAAAAATAAACAAACTAATTTAATAAGATAGTAGAAAATATATGATGTATATAGGGAACAATCGCAAGAACCACAAACTGAACATGTGTAAAATTGCGTTTTTAATAACGGTCTCTCTCCCTCTCTCTCTCTCTCTCTCTCTCTCTCTCTCTCTCTCTCTCTCTCTCTCTCTCTCTCTCTCTCTCTCTCTCTCTCTCTCTCTCTCTCTCTCTCTCTCTCTCTCTCTCTCTCTCTCTCTCTCTCTCTCTCTCTCCTCTCTCTCTCTCCTCTCTCTCTCTCTCTCTCTCTCTCTCTCTCTCTCTCTCTCTCTCTCGCTCTCTCTCTCTCTCTCTCTCTCTCTCTCTCTCTCTCTCTCTATCTCTCTCTCTCTCTCTCTCTCTCTCTCTCTATCTCTCACTCTCTCTCTCTCTCTCTCTCTCTTCTCTCTCTCTCCTCTCTCTCTCTCTCCTCTCTCTCTCTCTCTCTCTCTCCTCTCTCTCTCTCTCTCTCTCCTCTCTCTCTCTCTCTCTCTCTCTCTCCTCTCTCTCTCTCTCTCTCTCTCTCTCTCTCTCTCTCTCTCTCCTCTCTCTCTCTCTCCTCTCTCTCTCTCTCTCTCTCCTCTCTCTCTCTCCTCTCTCTCTCTCTCTCTGTGTCTCTCTCTCTCTCTCTCTCTCTCTCTCTCTCTCTCTCTCTCTCTCTCTCTCTCTCTCTCCTCTCTCTCCTCTCTCTCTCTCTCTCTCCTCTCTCTCTCTCTCTCTCTCTCTTCTCTCTCTCTCTCTCTCTCTCTCTCTCTCTCTCTCTCTCTCTCTCTCTCTCTCTCTCTCTCTCTCTCTCCCCCCCCCCGACTCCTACTCTTGTCACATAAGCAATACTGTATTATATATATTAGTCCACTTTATTCGAAGCTTAAATACCAAATATTGTTTTCAAGAGACCTTTATTATATGAGATACTTGCAAATATGTTCTGTTGATCTCCCGCCCACCCCGTCTTAAGCTCTTGGATTACTAAAATTTGAGTGATTAAGATACAAATTGTTCTAATTCATTATAAATTACAGTATCAGATATAAAGAATAGTTTTCAATAAAATTAATGTGTTATTTTTAGATATATTCCAGTCATTGTTTTTCATTCCGATGAAGAATATTTCTATCTGTCTGCTCACCCGTGAAAGTTTGGCAGACTTGTTTGTTGACAATCGAAACGCTTTTCGTTGGGGGGGTTATTAAAATTGAAGGAACGATTTCTTATTACCGTCTGTATTTATTCACTTAATAATCACGGTGGTGTCTGTGTGGTGTTGTGTTGCCCATATGTAGATTTATCTATTGTAAATTTTAAGGAGGAAATCCTCCCACTTTACGCAGCCCCTGCGTGACGGACTTTTTAAATATGAATCTGAATTTTTAGCTCTGTTTATGAATACTTTTGAAGTGAGGCGTTTGCTTTCAAAACCAGGTACATCCATTTTCAAAAATGTTTGAGGACTCATCAAAATAGATTTCATTTTTTAAAAAAGTCAGTTTAACACATTTTTTTCATTATCTGCCGGTATTGATTTTGGAAGGATCTAGATGGTTTTGTAACAAACGCGTCCAATACATCATTTCCGGCATTAAAAACTTATGAAAAATTAAAAAAAAAATGTTTTTGAAAAACATGTACCTGGTTTTGAAACCAAACGCCTCAAGTATGAAATTTGGTTATTACAGATCTTTAACTTAGTGCCCAGAATACAATCTGCGTGAAATAAAGCCTTATATAAGCGAGTGGCCGTCCAGCAGACGTGACAATAGACGAGACGAAGTTGTACTAACGAGACTTAGGATAGGACACTCACACTTAACGCACTCATACCTAGATGACTAGAACAGAAAGACCTCTCTATAGAACATGTCATGAACCATTAACCATTAAACACATATTGAGTAACTGCAGGAACATTGAATACTTAGAGATCCCACATAACATGTTCAAAATTCATACGGACAGAAACCCACTTATCGACAAAACACTAAACCACCTTAAAAAATTTAATTTGTTTTATAAAATTTAACTTATCTCCTGTTTGATTTTTACATCACTTTTTGTTTGAATTTAACATAATAATTTTAGATAATATAAATGTACTAGTATAGAGGAATAATATATGTATATATATATATGTATATATATATATATATTAATATATATATATTAATAATATATATATATATATTTATATATTAATAATATATATACTCGTATATGTATATATATGTTAATAATAATATATATTAATAATTGGGTTTAGGTTAGCCATATGATTTAAAGCGTTGACCTTAATCTCACATGGTAAACCTAGTGTGGCGAGTTCGATTCTCGCCTGGGCAAAGGAAATTATTTAGTGACGGAATTCATTAAATAACGTCCTAAAATCCCACCCTGGCTAGAAAAGGGTGGTTACCTGTAGATAACCAGTCCCAATTAGCCTTAGTTGCAAAAAGTGGACGTTAATAAATAATAATAATAAAACCATTTTAAATTGTTACCTTTAATACTTGTTTAATCTAATATTTGTAGCATAGTATAATATTTGTTGTTTTTATTACTTGTATTCAGTGTTTATTATCGTGTTCATTTTTTTTTGAATGTTACAGTTTTGGCTATTTTTCTATTATATTGATTTTATTACATTGTTGTATTTTGAGCCAAATCGCCTAGTTGCGGGTGCTCCTGTAAATTGTGACTATAAATGACAAAGTGAAGTGAGGGCGGAAAATCAAGATTTCTGTGATTTACGTTAGGAAATTACTTATTATTATTAGCACCGCTATATAGGCCGTTGTTGAACGATCCGTATAACGCCTCCCGGATTCCGAGAATAGCGGTATAATTAAGTCTTTTGAAGTACTGAGGTGGAACAGCGGGAGAATGATTAGAGCGGACAGAGCAAGACTCTAGAGTGACATCCGCTGTGTAAAAAAACCTCAACGAGAGCGGCACCCACAAAGAGTGGGTGGTGTTCATAGCAGAGCTCTATATTAAGATGAGAGGGAGGGTAGACTCCTGTTGGAGTGGGGACGGAAATAGTCGGCGTGTAGTCAGTAGGCCCACGGGGATGAGCGGGACAGACTGGTCCCTGCAGCCGGGACGATGTGCGTGTATAGACGGGTCGTGTCCCTACTGCTGGGAAAGGGACCCGGGACTGCCTCCTGGACCAAGGGATGGACAGATGTTCAGGGTGGACTGTTCTCAAGCTGCGAGGCTAGCCAGGGCTTTCAGATATGCCGGCTATCGACAGGTCAGTCACAGCTATAATCTCTTATCAATTATGATAACACTCAGCGCCAGCAAAGGAAGGCTTTCATCTACATATCCATATCGTTTGTTATAGACCGCATATTCACTCTAATAATAAATTCAACTTGTTAAAGTTTATTCAAAAAGCATCAGTCTTGCAATGGTCGGAAGATCAACAGTGAAAATAAACAGCTTGCTTCACTTTAGCATGAATTGTATTTATTCCATTAAATATTTACATAGCATAATATAATCGGTCAAATATTTTCGCTTTCTATAAACAATTTACATTATTAATTCAATTAATATCTTTACATATTATAAAATAACATTTGTACTTATATAATTCATTTAAAATGAACTCAATTGAATACATTTTATAAGATCTATCAATTGAATAATTATGTATTATAAATTAATTTCTTTAACTAACTTCAAACCAATCTAAATGTACAACATGCTAGAATATTTTTTCAGAATTCAGAAGAGTTCCTCATTAATTCATCTTGCTCAGAAGACAAAAAATAAATTGCAATAGTCTCGCAGAAACGATAATCTTTATTCTCTGTTTGAATCATTTCTATTTCAAAATTTAATAAAGTCTGTCACGCAGTTCTGCATAAACTAAGCAGATTTCCCTCGTGAGCTTTTACAATAAAAAAAATCTACATACTGGTAACACTTAACACCACGGTGAATATTATGTGAATAAATACAAACGGTAATGTGAAATCTTTCAGTCAATTTTAACAACGTAAATTTGACTGAATTGTCAAGAAACAAGTCTGCCAACATTTGACAGCTAAATTAAATAGATAAATAATAAACTATATAGATAAATATTCTTCACTGGAAAGAAAAACAATTACTGAATTATATTTAAATATACCATATTAAACTTATTGAAAACTAACTTTTATATCATATACCGTAATCTATAATGAATCAGAATAATTTTTATCTCAATCACTCAAATTTTAGTAATTCAACATCTACAGACGGGGTAGGGGTGATCAACAGAAAATATTTGCATGTATCTCGTATAATAAAGGCCTCTTGAAAACAATGTTGTGTATTAATGCTTCGAATAAAGTGGCTTATTATATAACAGAGTATTGTTTATGTAACATGAGCTGGAGTGGATGTTTGCTGAAGAGTGAAAACTAAAAAATATCTCCGTTAATATTCAAGATAGAAAATAAATGTATATAACAATATTTATAGTACATTCAATTTGTAATAAGAGTGGTTCAATACAATTATTCAATCCGATGTGATGAGATACTTTGAATTTTCGAAATTCCTCCCCTCTGAATGCTCCGATTTCAGCCGTTAAGGAACTGGGTCTTTCCTTTTACATAAAATGACCAAATATCGAGTTTGATAACGATCAAACAATAATTGCAACAGCTTATATTATATATATTTATATATAATATATATGTACGTATGTATATATATATATATATATATATATATATATATATATTATATACCTTTGAACGGAACACATTTTTGTCATCCCCTAGGTGGGATCGATGGAAATTTGTAGAAATATTTCAAAAATCGTGTTTTAAATACGACCTAAAGAGCTGATTTCCCTCAAGGGAAATCTGCTAAAATAAATTACAGTTGTCTCAGAGAAACAATAATCTGCATTCTCTGTTTGAACCATTTCTAACTTTTCTATTTCAAAACTATAATTACAAATAAGAACATTATGTCCGACATTTCCATTCCTGAAATACATATTTTTATTAGAAATCTTAAATTGGCTATATTAAATTGGCTACTCTGTAATCTTTCAGAAAAGTATTTATAAGATTTTCAATGTTTTACAATTATATTTGACACTGAAGTTCCTGTTAATACCATCTTCATATAATTCATATATTTTTTTTAAAACTTTAACTATATTAATGCATAATCAAATTCATTAAATACCAAATGTTGAAAATATAATTAAGAGCATTCTTATTACATACTTCTAGAGCTCCAACTTCCTCTGGGGAAAAAATTAGGATATACTTTCTTTAAAATGGAGACCTTTAGAGCTTTTAATTATCAAAATATTTTTGAACATTAAAATAAATAAGCTAAATAAACAGGAAAAAAATTTACTATTTTCACATCTTAATTGCTTTGCGGGTTTTTCATTTGAGCTAAATTTTGTCATGAATCACTGCTTCCTATATCAATAAATCATTTTCATCATTTATCATCTTTAAATCATTTTTATCTATTATTGATAAATATAAATAAATCTTTTTTTTTATTAAGAATGTTTTCATGCGGTTTTTTCTTTGGACATTTTAATGGCAAATATTATGTATGATCTGCCAATGCAGGTCTCTGTAATGAACTTCTCGATATGTATAAGTTTTTGGAAAACAAAATTTAAGATAGGAACGAATAATATAAAAGTACTTATTTTGAAGTGTAATGTACTTTTTTTTTTGGATTTGGCTGCCAAAAACAGAAATAAAAACGAGATTTTGCAGCTTCTTTGCAATTCTTACTTCCTCCCTTTCGACTCCTACCCTTCACAACAGGGAGGTGAGCATTCACACTTACGACCCTCAAATGTACATAATCAATTTCGATATATTCAATAAGGTTTGAAATCTCGTAACAGCTATTTCAGTTTTAAAAATGTTTCATCCTGTGTTTTACTCTATTAAATTTACTTCAATAAAATTCCCAATAAAAGTTATTATGGATGAATTTACACCACAAAATAATCAATAATAACTCCAATATATAACAAACAAATTTAATTAGAACACAAACACTTTAGAATATAAACACTTTTATTTAACCGCCAAACAGGAGTGCGCAAACTAAGCAGATTTCCCAAGTGTTGGAATAACACACTGGTCATCTCATCTTACAAACTATTATCTATGTGTATGAAGTGGCAGTGGTTTAAAAATTAAAAGTCATGTTTGATGACGCAACACCGAAAATATTTGTACATATTTCACTCACTAAATGACCAATTTAAACAACATTTTGCATTTAAGCTTCGGACAAAGAGGTTCATTATATAAAGAAGTGGAGTTTCACTTAGGACTAATGAACTAAAAATTGCAAATATCTCGTTAAATATTGAAAATTGAGAAAACATCTACATATCAATATTTATAGGAAATTAAATTTGCAATGAGATTGGTTCTCTACAATGTTTCGATCCAATTTGTAATAATAGAGATATTTAGAATTCTCGAAATCCTTGCTACTAGTTCAATTTCAGCGATCATGATTAATAGTTTTAGATGAAACTTTTAAATATCTAGTTGAGCAACTATCAAACTTTATATATAGTATGGAACGGACCTCGGTTTCGTCGTTGAATATTTTAAGAAATTTTTCTGAAATCGTTCTATGAGTACAGTCTAGACAGCTTATGGAGGGATTGAGAGATATTGTAAATCTGTCAAAAATACATATGAATGTATTATAAAGTGTTCTTCAGCTGAAAGATGTTTGCAATGGGGCCAATAGCTAGGCGTGCGGTGTAGACATGCGAGGATACATGTTGCGGTCACAGCCTACCACAATCCGCATTTTTACATCATTTCTATCTATGGTCTATTGAGTTCGAGTTGGCTTAGAGGTTTTCACATTATTTTGAAATATGTCGGTTTTGGGGAAATAATGTGAAAACTGTGTAACCGCTTGGAAGAATATAGGAAAAATGCTGGATATTCGTCGCAACGCAAGATGAGTTTTCAATAAATTTACACCGACCTTTATATATATATATATATATATATATATATATATATATATATATATATATATATATACATCCCCAACATGACGTTAGAAATGATCTCATGTATTGAAATTTATTTGTAAATAAATGTCAATGCATGAGATCATTTCTCATTTACTTTAGGTGGTAGATCACATGTCTTAGAACCAAAAGAAAAAAAGATTTCCATGATTATCCTTTTCCCCTTTGGAGATATTCAATTTAACGTGAAACTATGTGTTTGCTTTCAGAAAAACTCAAATTGAAACTTTTTAATTTTTTTCTGGTCACAAATTTTTACTTGGTACCTTTGTTTATTTTTGTATTGTTTTTAAATATATTTGTGAGTACACACAAAACATTTCATAAAAATTGGTTCATAAATAAGAAAGTTATAAATTATTTATGAATTCAAAACAAATTAATTATACTGTTCCCTATCGATAAACAACACAAAAATTTCAAATATTTAAGAGGCCATAAAGTCCAAACCGTTAAAGATATGTCAAAAATATTTGGTATTGTTTCTCAAATCAATTAATAGAACACCCAAAATAAGTTTCAACAAAATCTGAAATGATGGGTGTCAAAATTGTTTTTTTGTGGTTCATTTGACCCTTACATCAATTCTTTTTCTTTTCTTTTTTTTTTGCCATAATTACTTATTTCTTTAAACCAATTTGCACTTTTAACCTTTAAACTTGATGTAACTAATACCCAGTAGATAGATCATTTTGAACATTGGAACCTTTTAAATAATTTATTTAACTAACGGAATTTTATAATTATTTCTATTTAATGAAATCTCACTCGACTATATTTTTACTCAGTATATCTGCAATTATAATTTTCTTGGTAGAGTCCCTTCAAGAGAAATCAGCTATTGAGCTTGTACTGATGATATGAATTTTTGCAAAAACCCATCATTTCTACCTTGTTTTATTTGGAAAAATGGATGTCGGTTCCAAGGTAGTTTTCAAACTTTCTAATGGACTAATGGGAGTCTAGTGAGTAAATCCGTCCGGAAAGGTCTTTTTACTCCTAAATCCCGGCTATCGGTAATACGACTCTACTGATCTGACTACTTATCCCCACACACGGGTAAAATGACTTCAGCCAGAATGTTAAGGGCAGATTTCAGATCGTGGTAAGGAGGTGGAACAAGTCTATACAAAAAGTCCGTCACGCAGGGGCTTCGTAAACTAAGCAGATTTCCCACGTGAAGATTTACAATAGAGAAATTTCACGAGAACCGAGCCAGTCAAAGAAACGACCGAACTAGCTTTTGGCGGGAAAGTAACTCTCGTCCGTTAGGCTCCGAGATTAAATTAAAAACAATTCAATCTCAAAAAACAACAAGAACACAAAAGATGGACTTATCGTTAATGATAGCAGCGCTCTGAACACTTATTACACCAACACTAAATAGTACCACAGAATATCCATTATTTGTAAGACTTAATACTGCTGTGAATATTAAGTAAACAAATAAAGGGCAAGGCAAATGGTAAGAACCTTCCTGATAGCAAACAGCCTGAGTTCTAAACAATCAGGTTAGCCAGCTTTTACCGGAAATAAAAGCAATTACGGAAATATATTTGAATATAAGTTATAAATTATATTCATATAACTATTTATTATATCTAGTACTGTAATTAATAATAGTACGTAACCTACAACGTAATACGGCTGGATTGTAAACAAACAGGTTAGCCAACCTTGTAGTGCAGTATCGATAGATAGACCGGAAATACAAACAATTAAAGAAATATATCTGAATATAAAATATTAATTTTATTGGAAACTATTTATTATAGTTAGTGGAGTAATTTGAAATGAATCAAAATAATTTCTATCTCAATCACTCAGATTTTTGTAGTCCAAGAAAAAATGGGGGGGGGGGGTTCAACAGAACGTATTTGTTTGTACCTCGTAAAATAAAGCTTTGTTGAAAACAATATTTTGTAATTAACCTAATAATGAGGTGGTTCATTAGATATCAGCTTATTATTAATATGTCCCTAATAGGAGTAAGAGTTTACTGAAAGCGGAACTCATTGCAAAAAATACAAATATCTCGGTTTAATACTCATTATACCGAAAATATGTAAAGAACAACATTTATAGATTATTAAATTATCAAAAAGTTTGGTTCTATATAATTGTTCGTTCCGACGTATAGTAACGGAGATATTTCGATTTTTCGAAAATCCTCGTCTCTAAACCCCCCCTCCCACTGGTCCGATTTCAGCCGTTAACGAACTTGATCTTTATTTTTACATAAAACGACTAAATTTCGAGTTTCGTAACGATCAAACAAAAATTGCGACCGCTAGAGCGGTAACAGACAAATATATATATATATATATATATATATATATATATATATATATATATATATATATATATATATATATATTATATATATATATATATATATATATATTATATATATATATATATACACAGTTTTGAACGGACCTCATTTTCGTCATCTACTAAGTAGGATCGATGGACATATGAAGAAAAATGTCGAAAATTCCGTCATGAGTACAACCTCAATAGCTGATTTCCCTGAAGGGAAATCTGCTAATAAAAAGTCCGTCACGAAGGTGCAGGGTTAACTAAGCAGATTTCCGACGTGCGTCACGTATTTGAATTTATCTCAAAACGTACTCAGAACGTTATTTGGTATTTAGGCTTCAAATAAAGTTCTTCATAATACGGGTATAACAGCTTATTGTTAACACGACATGAGTAGGAGTGGGGGTTCATAGAATGCCCTAAACTAAAAAAATTAAATATCTCGGTTAATAATCAAGATAATGAAAAAACGTACATTACAACATTTAAAGAACATTACATTTGCAATACGATTGGTCTTATATTATATTTCGATCCAAAGTATAATAACAGAGATATTCCGATTTTTCGAAATTTCGCTCCTCTCAACCCTTCCTCACCCCTGACTGATTTCCGCCGATAACGACCTCGATATTTAGTTTTACATAAAACGCTTATATACCAAGTTTCAGAACGATTAGACAAAACTTGCGACTGCTAGAGTCTTATATACAAATAAATATATCGATGGAGATTTGAGGAAATATTTCGAAAATCGAGTCAATTAGCTATTGATAGCTGATTTCTACCTTTAAATTAGTATAAAACGCTTATATGTCCAGTTTGGTTTCGGGAAGAATTGGGACCGTTCGACCGGAACAGAGAAGTATATATATATATATATATATATATATATATATATATATATATATATATATATGTATATATATATATATATATATATATATATATATATATATATATATATATGTATATGTGTGTGTGTAGTGTTTTCGTCATCTCCTAGGTAGGATCGATGGAGATTTCATGAGTGCACCTCAATAGCTGACTTCCCTCAAGGGACGGATAATTATATATTTTAAACTATTGATTACTGTAAAATGATATTTTTGACTCAATATAAATTACTGCAAAAAATATACTTTTTTGTCGTTGAAATTTTTGAAATGTAAATATTTTGTTGAGTATATTCAATACTTTGTCTCCCTACAAAACTATTCTAATATCAATTCACAATACTCAAAGAAGTTATTCTTAAGAAGACTCCGACACCTGTCGCAAAGGGATTAAATGTTGTTCTCTAACTGTGAAAGTGCTTGAACCAAGTAGCTGAGAGCTATGTATGGGCTGGTGTCTCACTCATGAGGTAGTGACGCTAATCCGTTTATAGTCTAGACCAGCTTAGTGTAGTGTTCCTGTAAGATGAATTTCTTGCAGACCTAAATCTGCAAATACTTGTTCTATCTCTTTAGCTAATTCATTAATGTTCTAAATTATACCAAATTTCTCTTGAGGTCAATCAGGTATGGAGGTTGTATTCACGATGCGCTTTTAAAATCATTTCCTCAAATGCTCATTGATCCTATCTAGAATATTGCAAAAATGAGTTTCATTCGAACATTTATATATATATATATCCACACACACGCACGCACACACACCTTGTTATCTGCTACCGCTCAAGTTGTCGCAATTTTTGTTTGATTAACAGGGCTGAAATGGAGGGGGGAATCGAAAATTCAAAATATCTTCGTAATTATGATTTCGAGAAATTGTATATTACCAGTATCAATATTTTTGTCTATAAATATTGTTCTATACACTTTTTCACTAACTTGAATATTATCCGAAATATTCACTTTTTTTTTTTTTTTTCTCAGTAAACCCCCACTTTTAGTCATTGCACATTAGCAGTAACCTCATTTATCATGAAACGTCTTATTCTAATCTTAAATACTAAGTATTGTTTTCAAGGAGTATTTACTATGAGAGATACATCCAAATACATAACGTGATGGCGTCTGTAATTAAGATTTTCAGTTAGGAATAGAATGTATATGGCAAGATGTGATCACAAGTGTGTCACTTCAGTATGAGGGAAATCTGCTTAGTTTACTCAACTGCCGCATGACGGACTTTTATTGTATTTAAATTGGCGCTATTATTGTACTCAATATAAGTATACATTTCTTATTTAAGGTAAATATAGAGGGGAAATTACAGGATTTACACTTATTTCTCAAAGAAGTCGAAATTTAAGGGACCTCACTTACCCACTCCTAAAGTTATTATTCACCGAACTGAGCCCACCTCACAAATGGGACTACACTTTCGCGACACCTCGTCCATGTCACTGATAGCCTAGCTGTCTAGTTTTGTAGTTAACTAGTTTCGAACAGCGTTTCAAAAAGGATTATTATATATTAGGGGAAGTTTAAATTCGTCGGCTTAGTCAGGTGCTGTCAGCAGAGATAGAACATGATTCGGGGGGTATGACAGGAACTAGCTTAATGACAGCCCCCCCCCCTTCGTGCTGGGTCCTTGTCAGAAGTCAAAACTTCTTCCTTGTCAAGGAAGGTCGGGGCCGGCCTCCTAAACTACCTGGAACTTTCTTTGAAAGGAGAACTCGGGGGGCGGGGGTTTTCTTAAAACATCGATCCTAAGATGATTTTCCTGTCATTTTGAACTTCTTAGAAGTACTCAAGCATAAAATATTAGTTCTGAGATACTGGGTGTGGAGTGCCAATATAATTAGAACACATTTATATTCCATGAAGCAAGCAAATAGGTTTCTTTAGTGCACGTCTAGATTTTGGCGTTCGTTGCCAAGTTTGATAGCTTAACTAAAGGCTTAGCTGGAAGAGATAGTGAGTTAAATAACCTACAGATTTTCTACTAGTTGTTTTATGAAGGCAGTGGATGCTCTTGGAAGAGCAGGTTAAGTGCCAACGAAGTTAAGGTTGATCGGGCATGTTACGTAAGTAAACGGATTACCGACCTCTTACCTTATTATTACCGTTTCTCAATCATCGGGGAGAAATTTTGAGCTTCTTGGATACCAAAGAACATACTAAAATACAATCATCAAACTAAGACTCATTTGTTGAAGCCGCATACGATCTGTACCTCATATTTTCCTACAAAGCTGGGTGTTGCTCTGAGTTGACAAAATTATTGGACTTGATTTTAAACTTCCATAGCTGCTTGACTGAATACATTGAAGTTCAATAAAGTAAATTTGAAATACATGAGTCAAAGAATTAGATTATTAAAACTTTAAATCTGTGGGGTTTTTGAGGCACATGTTCTTGATAGTTAGACAGAACAAATTTCTAGAATCATAAACACTCGCAATGGATTTTAAGGCACAGAAACGAATTATATCGTAACATTCCAAATAATTTGAGGGCACAATAGTTCACCTATCCGTCTTCCAGGGAATCTTATTGAGGCTATGTTCTCGGCACCGAACCGTCATTTACATAATAAAATTGTTTATGTATTCCTGGAGAATGTAACTCTTCAGGCACTGAAATAAGCGTAAGTGTAATTCATGTATTTATTTGTAAGGTGCGCCTTCTCGTGAATTACTACAGGATAGCTTTAAACTTTAAGGAAACCGACTAAGGAAGACTGTCTTGTACATGAGGACACATTGTGACACTCCTTGGTTTTTACATTAAAACAACTAATAACTAAGAAGAACTTCTCAACAACAATTATTTTTGGGGAAACAGTTATTGAGTGATTTAATAACCTCATTCCCGAAAACCCGCGTAACAAGTGGTTATACCAACCTAAAAGTATCTTTACGTCATTATATTTGTGGAGGGAAGATTCTTAATTCTGTTTTTCCTGACTTATGTTACGTATTAGCTAGTATAAGTGTAAACTACGAGTCTAGTGTATCTCACATTTTGCTCTGACAAATATTTTAGCAGATTTTTAGGGAAATCAGCTATTGAGGTCGTACTCATGACGCGATTTTCGAAAAATTTCCTCAAATGTCAATCGATCCTACCCAGGAGATGACGAAAATGAGGTCCGTTCAAAATTATATATATATATATATATATATATATATATATATATATATATATATATATATATTTGTCTGTTAACGCTTTAGCGTTCGCAATTTTTGTTTGATCGTTACGGAACTCGATATTTAACCGTTCTTTGTAAAAAGACAGATCATGTTCGTTAATGGCTGAAATCGGACCAGAGGGAGTGGGGGGTTTAGTGGGGGGATTTTTGAAAATTCAAAATATCTCCGTTTTATGCATTGAATCGAAAAATTGTATAGAACCAATCTTATTGCAAATTAAATTTACTATAAATATTGCTATATACATTTATTCTCTATCTTGAATATTAACCGAGATATTCGCTTTTTTATGAAGTCTGTGGTCGGGTATAGTTCGGATTAGGTCGACCATTTTCGTCATTCCTCTGCTCAGGTGGGAGGCTTCTTCTAACCTTACCTTACCTTCGTTACTTTGTGAGATTTATGCAAATACGTTCTGTTCATCCGCGCCCCCCCCTTCTTTAGTTCTTGGACTACTTAAATTTGAGTTATTAAAATATAAATTATTCTTACAATTCAGAAGCCGTTTCAGTTTGGAATTTATTTTAATTAACTGCAAGATTTCTCATTAACGTTTGTATTTAATCACGGTGGTATTGTGTTGCCAGTATGCAGATTTCTCTATTGTAAAACTTCACATGGGAAATTTGCATAGTTTACGCAGCCCCTGCGTGACGGACTTTTTATTACTAGTAACCATAAACGATTTGTGACTGTCAAAGCTCAAACTCCGTGTTTGAACTATGAATTTATCGGTCGCAATTGCTGGTTAAAGTGCGTATGAAGGATGTTAAAACTGTGGCTTAAGAGGCCATAAATCGTATTGCTAAGAATTTTAGTTCGCCAAAATATATTTAATAACAATCACATATGAGTTATATACTACGAAGACCTATTAGTTTCAAACTGATGGATGAGTATTCCGTGGATTAAGCCCTTCCACACATATACATTCCTCGCCAGAAATAGAAATTATAATATAGTCGTTCATTCTTAACGTTTCGTTTTTATCCCATAACGAAGTAGCCATTAATCATTAAAGTAGTTGTAGCTAAACTAAATAGATGAGCATGTTTACTTGATGGTTCGCTATAAAACTCTGTAATAATATCGTTATCGGTGGCGCAATGATAACGATTATAGTTGGAGAGGTGATGGAAGGCAGGCACTGCCAGCGTTGAGTGATAAAAGAGCATGACGTCTGATAATAGCTGATATAAAAAGATGCATAAAATAGACGGACAGAAACAACATTCAGCCAACGATAAAAGATAGGAGCAGGCCACTACTGCCGCTTTACGGCCATGGTTATTCCAGCAACGTCCCTAACGCTACATTTTGTCTTTCTTCCGTATTTTTATTTTTGATATTTTTGTTTTGCTTTTTATCATGAAACCCAATTTAGTTTATGGTATTTCATTATCTCCATTATATCGTATTCTTGGTTCATCCTAGGAGACACCTATTTCCTCCTCTTCTCTCTCTCTCTCTCTCTCTCTCTCTCTCTCTCTCTCTCTCTCTCTCTCTCTCTATCTCTCTCTCTCTCTCTATCTCTCTCTCTCTCTCTCTCTCTCTCTCTCTCTCTCTCTCTCTCTCTCTCTCTCTCTCTCTCTCTCTCTCTCTCTCTCTCTCTCTCTCTCTCTCTCTCTCTCTCTCTCTCTCTCTTCTCTCTCTCTCTCTCTCTCTCTCTCTCTCTCTCTCTCTCTCTCTCTCTCTCTTCTCTCAATCTCTCTCTCTCTCTCTCTCGCTCTCTCTCTCCTCTCTCTCTCTTCTCTCTCTCTCTCTCTCTCTCTCTCTCTCTCTCTCTCCCTCTCTCAATCGCTCCCACAGCGCATCCTCTCTCCCTTATGTCATATATTTTACAAGTAAACGTTTCGTTTCTATCGGTAAAAAACGTTCACCGTGCCGAATTTGCCCAGCTGTTCCCGATCTATGCCGTGTGCTGTTAGGAATCAACTAATCAGTATTCGTGGTTCATTAGGAGTAAATCAACAGCTGTAATCAGTGAGCCAGTACGTCAACTGGAGCCAGTGTCATTAACCGTTCTATCCTTTAACTTTGAATACATCGAGGCTGGGGTTTGCGAGGTATTTATACGCATGCTAGCCTCTGCCAAAGTACTTTGAAAATGTGAAGGACCATTTGCGCACTTTATTTTAAATTTGGATACTAATGGCCGATAAGTGAACAGAGTAGGAGGAGTAGGGGAGTTGGTTTGAGCTATCGGTGGCACATTTTGATGCATTCGTCCTTTTGGCGAAGGATGGCAATGCATTTCCATCCCTGTAGATAGGCCATCTAGAATTGCGCATACCACTATTTCCCACGGAAATACCCTTTATGTTTTAACATTATGTATTTAACATAAATAATGAATAAAAAGGAATTATGTAAAAATCGATCACTAAGAACTAACAGAGGAGATATTTATTTATTCTCTTTTAGTGCATATATAGAGTTTTTTCCTTTACTTGTACTTTAAGTACAATAAAAAGCAATAAAAAATGGGTAATAAGAATTCATTTAGAACTGGGATCACTGAATAATATGAATATATATCTTTATAAATTACTTCATTTCGTGTTTTACACACCTCAATATAATGTTTTTTTTAATTTTTAGCAGATTTCTCTTAAGGGAAATCAGCCATTGAGATTGTACTCATGACGGAATTTTCGAAATTTTTCTTCAAATGTCCATTGATCCTACCTAGTAGATGACGAAAATGAGGTCCGTTCAAAACTGTATATATATATATATATATATATATATATATATATATATATATATTTGTCTGTTGCCTCTCTAGCGGTCGCAATTTTTGTTTAATCCTTACTAAACTCGATATTTAGTAGTTTTATGTAAAAAGAAAGATCAAGTTCGTTAACGGCTGAAATCGGACCAGTGGGAGAGGGGGGTTTAGAGGGGAGGATTTTCGAAAATTCGAAATATCTCCGTTAGTATACGTCGGATCGAAACATTTTACGGAAGCAATCTAATTGCAAATTAGATGTACTATAAATATTGTTATATGCATTTTTCCCCTATCTTGAATATTAACCGAGATATTTACATTTTTATTAAATCTGGGCGCTTATCGGACGAGAGTTTCTTTCCCGCCAAAAGCTATTTCGGCCCTTTCCTTGAATGGCTCGGCTCTCGTGAAATTTCTCTATTGTAAAACTTCACGTGGGAAATCTGCTTAGTTTACACAGGTATAGGTAATCCCACTTGCAATGAGATTGACTCTATAAAATTGTTCGCCCCGACTTACAATAACGGAGATATTTCGAATTTTCATAAATCTCCACTTCTAAACCCCTCTCCGAACGGAAAACGGATTTCAGCGGTTAACAAACTTGATATTTCTTTTCACATGAAAGAATATATCGAAAAAAAAAAAAGGTTTATGAGTTTGGAAAAAATAGTTTATTTATGTTTACCTCAAAACATACAAGTACTCTCACATACGAAGTATAACCTATATTTCCCCTAGATAGCCTAGGCCAAAATCTTACCAAAATAATAATATTATTAAGAAGACAACATACTTTTGAGGAGGAGTATCCTATCTAAAAGAGCTAGATGGTTGGATTACAAATCCTCGCTGATTTAATGAGATTGAAGGTGTGTTGCGGGCGAGAGTAAAGAAGTAGTCGGAAGGGGAGTGACAAGATAGGTTAGGGCTGAGGGATGTTAAGTGAATCACTCTCCTAAATTGGAGACAATCCTTAATTGGTGACGTCACGATACGTGTTTGCACGTCTCGCACATTAAAAGGTCAATAAAGGCATTATTTGGTATTAAGGCTTCAAATGGAGTGGTTCATAATATAACTGCTCATTGTTAATATGACATGAGAATGAGTGGGAGTCACTTAATGCAGAAAACCAAAAAAATGCAAATAACTCCTTAATTATCCAAATGGGGGCTAAAGCATATTTAACATCATTTTATAAAACATTAAATTTGCAATTCTTACAGAATTAAGAGATTTTGGTACAACTTCGGACGTATTCGTCCTTCATTACTAAATTATAAAGAGTTGCTCCACTTGAAAATTTGCAATTAGATTGGTTCTATATCAAATTTGGGTCCAACGTATAATAACGGATACACATTGTTACGTTTAGTACAAAAATAATAAACGTTGTTTATTATAGTTTATTTGAATTGAAAAAATTAAACACACAAGCTTTAGGGTTTTTATGAAACCCCTATCTATTTGACAATGCACTACACACTTCGTAAATTATTCTTAAATATTTCTCACTGGTGGCACTGATAACTTCACTTCTTTTTGCACAGTAAAATAACTCACGATCAATGAAGTTCACAAAAACACCGCACTACACTGTTCTTTGCATAAACTCAGCACTGCACTGTTCTTTAGATAAACACGGCACCTGACTGAAATTATAATGTACACTGAACGTACGACCACTCACAATTCCCTTAAAGTGATTTAAGAGAACTGAGAGTGAACTATCAGGAGAGCTGGGCTATAGGAGGGCGGCGAGATCAAAAGAAAAGAGCCCAGAAATTTTAGATCCCAGACTGGTATCGCCGAGAACACCCTTGGCTCCAAAGTTCCTGGTTCTTCCGTCCGTCGGTTCCTTTCATGAACATCGTGATTTTTAAATATGGATTACCTCTTTATAATTTTTCATGTACACAGGTTTCGCCACAATATATATCATATATATATATATATATATATATATATATATATATTTCAAAATTTTCCCCGTCTAAACTCCCACCCCTCCTTCCACCTGCCCGATTTTAACCGTTAAGGAACTTGATCTTCATTCTTACACAAAACATTTAACTATCGAGTTTGGTAATGATCAGGCAAAAATTACGACCGCTTGAGCGTTAGCAGACAAATATTATTATTACTTATTTATTAACGTCCACTTTATGCAACTGTTGCTAATTGGGACGGGTTATCACCAGGTTACCACCCTTTTCTAGCCAGGGTGGGACTCAGGATGTTATTTAATGAGTTCGTCAATAAATAACTTACTATTTGCTCAGGCGGGAATCGAGCTTGCCACTCTAGGTTTACTATGTTAGATTAAAGCCAACGCTTTAACTCACTTGGCCAATCTGAGCCCCAGCAGACAAATGAATATATATATATATATATATATATATATATATATATATATATATATATACAATTTTGAATGGACCTCATTTTCGTCATCTAGGTAAAATCGATGGACATTTGAGGAACATTTTCGAAAATCCCGTCTTGAGTACGACCTCATAACTTATTTTCCTTAAAGGAAATCTGCTAACAACGTATATGTACATATTGAATAGGTCTATGATAAAACTGTAGGTTTTTCCTGCATATATATGGAACGAGGTGTCGGTTAGGGCAGAAAGAAAAAGAGGCTGCGGATAGCCGTTTGCCTTCTGTGGGGGGGTTGCTTTGAGGGTAATGAGGAAGGCCGGCCGCTAAATGCTGCCCCTAGGATTAGCGGATTTAGGGGGATAAAGTAAATGAGGAAATAGCTGGGGGGGAGGAGGATAGAAATTATTCAGAGCGATGCTTGTGGCAGGCTCTATCCAATTTAGGAGAGTGATTCACTTAACATCCCTCAGCCCTAACCTATCTTGTCACTCCCCTTCCGACTACTTCTTTACTCTCGCCCGCAACACGCTTCAATCTCATTAAATCAGCGAGGATTTGTAATCCACTCATCTAACTCATTTAGATAGGATACACCTCCTCAAATGTATGTTTTCTTTTTAAGAAAATTATTTTTAGTGGTAGCACTCTTGTCTATAACGTTTGCGTTTCTTATAGCCTCACTTAAGGATATATAGGGTACAGCTACTATGTGAGGTTACTTCTTTTCAGGTAAACTTATATAATCGATTTTTTTCCATACATGAACCTTTTTTTTTGTTAATCATTACCTATTAATTAAAAACCTAATTATTCTTTTTCTCCATTTGGGGCCTTGGAAACATATAATAAATGAGCTGATATTTTAGTCGATTTCCCTGAGGTGATATCAGCTATTGAGATTGTACTCATGACGTGAATTTCGAAAAATTTCTTCGAATGTCCGTTGATCCTACCCAAATTTATATATATTTCTCTGATACGGGTCTAGAGGTCGCAATTTTCGTCTTATCCCAAACCCGACTTAATATGTGTCGGATTGAACTATTGTATAGAATCTATCTTATTTTAGGTGTAATTACCTATAAATGTTGTTATATACATACTTTCTCTACGATAAATATTAACCTAGATAATTGGATGTTATTGTTAACGGTTTTCAGCCTTCAGTAAGCCCCAGTCTTTCTCATGTCGTATTTATTATTATTATTATTTATTAACGTCCACTTTTTGCAACTTAGGCTAATTGGGACGGGTTATCTACAGGTTACCACCCTTTTCTAGCCAGGGTGGGTTCTCTTATTGTCGTATTAACAATAAGCTGTTATACCATGAATCACATTATTTTAAGCTTAACTACCAAGTATCGTTTTCAAGAGACCTTTTTTCCATAAAAATAGAGAATATATGGTGAGATGAGGTCACAAGTATGCTAAACCAGCGCGTGGGAAATATGCTTTGTTTACGCACTTTGAGGGACTTTTTGTATGGAAGAACGAACTTGGCATTCTCCTATACATCTCTAAAATAAAATCATTTGTAGAAGATATGTATATTAGAGAACGGTCCTTTTAATAGTATAACTTACAACTATTGTTTTAATTGTTTTCATTTCATTCCTATATAATCAATAACAAAAAAACGTCTTCGATTAGATTGACTAATTAACCCTAGTATTACCAACCTCTCCCAGGTCGCATGGATTACCAAGGGGAGGGGGGGGGGGGCTCCTCGAGCCCACAAACATAAAAACCATTTATTTTGGTTCCATAATTTTTTAAAAAATTTTATTTCTATTGGATTATGTTTAATGAATGTTTCTTATGACACCTATGAAAAAAAAATTAAATAAAAATAAATTAAAAAAAAAAGTGCGGATGGGGAAAAAAGGATGACTTTAAATTAAATGTAATTTTATTCTACTAGAGGAACATATCTAAACATTGTTAGAATAAAAAGTTATCTATATCTAAGTTATTATTACATTATAATAGAATAATAATTTAAGATAATCTAATTATCAGATTCGTAATTACAATTATCGGTGCTTTTTCTCAATAATTTTTTTTCCGAGTGTTTGTTATACACTGAACGTTTACATTTGAAGCAACGCTGCTTAGATTTTGATAGTTGTTGTATTTTTCTTTTTTTGATTTGGCTTCTCTAACACAAGTGTGACACCTTAGCCTTCCACTTGATGAACTTTGTTCCTCCAATTTGGGATAAGTCAGTTCTTGCCCTAGAACATGCTCCATGGCCTTCACTGAAGATCTAGGAATGCCCACAAGAGTTTCACTCCTTTCAGATACACACAATTTTACTAAACTCTCAGATAGTTCAAATAAAAAGTACTTTCTTCGGCCAGCACTATTTCTTCTCCATGTTGTGTCCAGGATGCAGCATGGACTAACTGTTTCCCTAGTTGGGAACAACCTAGAAAATCTTCTCTTTTCTAAAAAAGTACCTATCAGGAGCAATAATTATAACCATCTCAGTAATATATTTTTATATGAAAAAAATTATATGGGGAGAATATATACATTTTTTTATTGAGAAAAAAAAACTTGAGAAGGTTTGTGTATGTTAAAATTACATCAAAGTAATTATTATTTGAGCAATATAATTAATAATACTTGAATTACTAGTTAAAAGTAGTATTAAATATCAGTAGGCTCGAGGAGCCCCCCCTTGGTACTTAAGTGTATAACTACCCCTTGCATTACCAAGGGGGGGGGGGCTCCTCGAGCCCATACGTCAAAAAAAATTTTTTTCTCAACTTAGAAATTTTTTTATTTAATTTTGTTGTTATACCCTCATTCTAGGATGTTTTTCTGAGGAATACATAAAATATCAAAAATATCCCATTAAAATTGGGTGATGGGGAACAAAAACAAAAAGTTTTGGGCTCAAGGAGCCCCCCCCCCCTTTGGTACTTCTAGGGTTAAAGAACTGAATGGCTTGGTTCAATGCAATAAATTCTTTGTCACGTTCGTAAAATTGAAAATAACAATTTGTTTGTTACATTTTGACGCAAATGATACAATTCTTAGAAACAAACTTTACCATTAAATAATTGTTGGTAATTTTCTTCCTTTGCGAATCAGTGAATGAAAGCCGAAGTTGAAAGATAAGTTGATTCTCTGTTCTCTACGGGGAATAATAGTAAACACCACTCGGCAATTGGGGGATTGCTTACACTGTAAATATTTGTAGAGTACTTAAGAGTGTATTTATTTCCCATTGATGGAAGGCTATTCGGTAGTCGAGTGGTGGGCAAATATAAATCGCCGCTGTACTGTATTAGGAACAGATAGTGTTCAAATGAGATTGGGAGTGTACAGAGAGATAGAGAGAGAGAGAGGGAGAGGAGAGGAGAGGAGAGAGAGAGAGAGAGAGTGAGAGAGAGAGAGAGAGAGAGAGAGAGAGAGAGAGAGGGGGGGGGGGAGAGAGAGAGAGAGAGAGAGAGGAGGAGGAGAGAGAGAGAGAGAGGAAGAGGAGGAGGAGAGAGAGAGAGAGAGAGAGAGAGGAGAGAGAGAGAGAGAGAGAGAGAGATAGAGAGAGAGAGAGTGAGAGGAGAGTAGAGGAGAGAGAGAGAGAGAGAGAGAGAGAGAGAGAGAGAGAGAGAGAGATAGGACTCAAGGAGTGTAGCACACCATAAGAGAGAGAGGTGACCAGAGAGGGCCGAGGATGTTAAGTGAATCACTCCCCTAAATTGAATGGAGTCGCCCGCAAGGATAGTGGGGAAAATTTCCATCCTGGCAGGCTCCTATTTCTTCTCTCTCTCTCTCACTCTCTTCTCTCTCTCACACACTCTCTTCTCTCTCTCTCTCTCTCTCTCTCTCTCTCTCTCTCATCTCTTTATCGTGGAGATCCGCTAATATCCAAGCCGGGCATTTAGCGCTAAGCCCTCGTCAGCTTTTCAACCTTGGGATTCTTATCTATAATCCTGCAGCATAAACTGCATTTATCTATTCCGCTTCTTCCAACTCATTCTCTCTTTTCCTCTTTTTCAAAAAGTATTGTATTTCCCGAACTCATTCCATTCTCGAATAAAACTTCCTTTATCAGTCTGCAATCGAATTAAGGAACTCTTGATATAGAATAACTTGATATTTCTACCGTTTTTAAAACTCTCACCCATAATTAGCCTTTGAATAATTTCTATAAATAATTGATTCATCTATTACAGACTCAAGTGAAGGAGTTTTTTAAAGGATTAAACCCACGGCACTATCCTTGATTGGAGTAACTTATTCATGTTGATTTGAATGGAACAAACCTCCAAAAGTGATCCTTGTCCACTTAATAAATACTCTACGTAATATTCCTTCGCTGCAGACACGAAAGGTGGAGGTTATATGTGTATAACTATGTAAAACTGACTGACAGTTGATGAAAGATAAAAACAAGATCTAATACCTAACCTTTCGACGCTTCGTCTTGTTTTGCCTATGTTGACATTGAAATCTCCGCTAATCAAGTTGGCGACTTTTTCATTTTTTTTTTTATTAATACTTTCATCATCGGCCAATCACCAGCTTAACCTACAAGTCCTCCAGTCATTCGTTTACTTGATATGTGTGAGTGTCTGGGGAGCCCGAGAGTTGCGAGTTGAAGTCAGTGTTATTATCTGAAAAACGTTTTATTGAAGTGAACTTTTCGGGATGTTATTGTTTTCAAGAGACTATTTAAACCTCAATATACTTGGCAGAATTTTTTTTTTTTTTTCATGTCTACAATAGTAACTTTTTAAGGTTTACTGAAGGCGGAAAAGAATCAAATGCAAACATCTTGGTTAATAATCAAGATGATGAAAAACGTACCTAAAAATATTCATCGACCATTACATTTTCAATATGATTGGTTTCATACAATTTTTCGATTCGACCCGCTGTAACGGAGATATTAATAATTTTCGAGATATTAAAAAGTTCCCACCCTTTAAACTCTCCCCCCTGTTGAATTTTAGCCGTTAACTTGATCTTTATTTTTACATAAAACGTTTAAATATCCAGTTTGGTAACGATCAAACAAAAATTGCGACCGCTAGAGCGTTAACAGGCAAATATATATACTTTTGAACGGAACTCATTTTTCGTCATCTCACCCATACTCTCTCTCTCGCCCACATATACAAGGGAATTATAAAAACTATTTTGAAACGCAAATATTAATTGTAAATGAAGTATATTAGTTAAATATTTGTGTATATGGAATGTCTTTTAGATGCTAAATTATAGTGGGTATATATGAGTTACCTTCAGTAAGTCATGTAAGTCGTGGTATATCTGTAAATGATCTCGTCTCTTTCAATCTGCCAGTACGTATTTTATTATTTATTACTAAAATAATAACAAAAAATGTTAATAAAGTATAACAGGCTTTAGGGGTTAATTTCGGTAAGTTTAATTTAATTATTTATTTTTCTCTATTTCTAAAATGTTTCTACTTTACATATTTGCACGGTTTTACACTCAAGTCCTTAATTTTACTAAGACATTTGAAAACACTTTTGTATACCTTCCCGAAATTCCATACTTGAAAACATTCTCATCCGACCATGTCAATTTCTCGAATAATTTATGTAATTATCATTAATGTGTACAGATTCGAAAAGTATAATACAATATGGGAGAGAAAAATGGAAGTTTAGCATGCCTTATTGGCATTCCACTAGAGGATAAGCCTTAGCTGTAACCTTCAGGTATAACTATGTGTTATGGCTGACCCTGACAATTCTGTCGCTATCCTTACTGCTTTTATACCACAGCTCTAGTTTAATGGATCCTTAGAAACATTTAAAGGTCTAGTGGCATTTACTATTGGTGTGTGCGGGGCAGGACAGTTATATATGAGAGTAACACACACACAAAGACAATGCTCTCTCAGATGAAACCTGCAAAAGTAGTACAATTGTTTGTTCTTGTATTTCTACTTTAAACATTTCTAGTTACTAGTAATTTATGTAAAAGAAGCTTCATAATGTATTAATAATATATTACTTCTGTTACAGGTAAGTGGATGGATACATTTCCCTCTGTTCTTATCACGTAAGTGGCTTATTTTTATTATTCAAGTTATGAATAAATGGCTTACTTTCTTAACACAAGTACGAAACAAATCCAAGTTCTCTACTGGGTAATACAAGTCAATACTAGTGGGCATTATCTTTTCAAATGGTTAATCAATATTCATATTTCACCTGTTATTGCTTGAGCTTTTTACCGACAATTCTCCAGACACTCTTTTCGAAAGTACTCCACGAAAAAAAAAAAAAAAAAAAGGAACGGCGACCGTAAAAAATGCCTTAGGACCTTCCAGGCGCCGTCTGGGCCATTTTCAAGATTAAGCTTTTTGTTTAATACTTTCAGAACACAAAAATCTGTTTCATGTTTGTTTTAGGCGTTCCACTATCGTGTAGGGTCTTTAATGTCGAAACAAACCATATAGCTCAAGGCCAGTTTTAAAGAAGTCCGCCACGCAGGGGCTGCGTAAACTAAGCAGATTTCCCTCGTAAGGTTTAGTAATAGATAAATCTACATACTGGTAATACAACACCACCGTGAATAAATACAAACGGAAATAAGAAATGTTTCATCCAATTTCAATAACCTGCCGACAGGAAGGGTTAGGTTAGAATGTAAACAAACGGGTCTGCCGCCTCTCACCGGAAAGAAAAACAATTACTGAAATATATCAGAATATAACATATTAATTTTATTGAGAACTATTTACTATATCTAGTACTGAAATAAATAATGAGTCAGAATAATTGTTATCTCAATCATTCAAATTTTAGTATTCCAAAACCTTAAGATGGGGGGGGGAGGGGGGGTCACCAGGACATATTTGCATGTATCTCGTATAATAAAGGTCTCTTTAAAACAATATTTGGTCTTTAAGCTTCGAATTCTGTGATTTATTAGATAACAGAGTATTATTTGTGTAACATGAGTAGAAGTGGCGGTTTGCTGATGGCTGAAAACTGAAAAATCAAATATCTCGGTTGACATTCAAGATAATGAAAAATGTATATAACAATATTTATAGTACATTTAATTTTCAATATGATTAGTTTTATACAATTTTTCGATCTGACCTATGGTAACGGAGATATTTCGACTTTTCGAAAATCCTCCCCTCTAGACCCCCCTCCTCCTGGCTCGATTTCAGCCTTTAACGAACTTGATCTTTCTTTTTACATAAAACGACTAAATATCGAGTTTGATAACAATTAAAGAATAATTGCGACCGCTAGACAGACATATATATATATATATATATATATTATGACATAATATATACATAATTTCTGACAGTCTTATGTGCCTTTGAGGTAAATATTTTTTTATTATATTAGGTTCCTTAGTAATAATTATAATTCATTAGCTCAACAAGCTTTGAAAAACAATCTGAACTAAAATAAGCTGCCACTTTTTACCAAGAGTTTTATTTAGTAAGTTTGTCCCTAAATAATTTTTTTTTGCCCACTCTAGTGTTACTAATTGTTCTAAAACCAACGCTCAAATGGCCAACCTGAGCTCCCAAATTTTTAATTTCATTCATGAAACTTTTCCCCCTTCATTTTAGGAGATTCGTTGTCATATGTTATTTATTTTTAATCTTTTTCTTTTTAACTTTACCAACGAATAATGTTAACTTTACCATAATTTATGTTCATTAATAAGCCAGACAGACAAATGTTTTGCCTATTTAAAGGTTAGGAACGAATGAAAAGGCTACTTATAACATTGTTGTATTATGTTTCTATTCCTAATAGCTCTTAATGTACCAGTGTGTAACCACTGTATATGTTTGTTTTTTAAATTCTATAATAACCTTTTCGAGCTTAAGGGTCGTGTAATACGAGTAAATTATTAGAATTCTGTGTTCGATAGCTCGCAAAAAAATCTATATGGTATGTTTCATCTGCTCTTTTTATCTGTGTTTTTATATATTCCATCCATATTTTCATTTCCGGGTGCCTTAAAAGCAGTTCTTAATGAAATTTACTAACTGGAGGATTGATTTTTTTTTTTAGTAGATTTCCCTTGAGGGAAATTAGCTATTGAGGTCGTACTCATGACGCGATTTGAACAAAAATGATGTCCGTTCAAAAACCATATGTGTATGTATATGTATGTATATATTTCTCTGTTAATACTATAGCAGTCGCAATTTTTGTTTAATTGTTAACGAAATCAATATTTAGTCTTTTTATGTAAAGAGAAAGGTCAAGTTTGGCTGAAATCAGCAAGAGGGAGCGGGGTATAGAGGAAGCGAATCTCGAAATTCGAAATATCTGCTTAGATAACGCAGCCCCTACATGACGTACTTTTTAATAAGAATAAACTCTGCCATTATGAAATTGAGCAAAATTGAAATTGTCTATTGGGGAATTGTTAGAAATCCAACCTTCATGGTAGTGAATAGCACAATCATTTATTATAAAAGTTCAGCGTACTTATACCAGACTATACCTTTCCCTTTTTTTAAAAAAAAATCCTACAGTAAAAAAATAGATTAAGGTTGTCTATAAAATATAAGTATATTTTTAGTTTGTTCGGCTAAATCTGGCCCTGACATTGGTGATTTATGGAAACAATTTAACCGGTTTTATATAATGAAAAATGCAGTATAAAATGATTTATTAGTGAAGTATTTCATTGTCGTTGAGAGTGAAAGACGCCATTGAATGGTAATAAAATATGAAAAGAGATAGAGCTAGTGTGCGAGTCAAGGTTGCTGGCAGAGGTCCAGGAACCAGTAGAATGGCGCATTTACCACTATCTCGCTTCCTTTATCGCAGTATTTCCGTACATTGCCCCTCTTGCAAATTTACAACAGTGAAACTTTAAGTACTCTACTTCATTTCATAAAACATCCATCGCTCAAGTTCTTCCCAAACTAAGCAGATTCTCACTAGATAGAATGGTATTGCTACGGCGACATAACACATCCTATACTCTATTTTTTCCTTAGAAAACCCTGTTTAAATAAATTTAAGAGAACAATGATGCTGAGCTTAAGATAATTTTCTATTCTGGTTTTACTTTTGTCACAATTTTCAAAAGATTTTTTCATGTATGTATATATATATATATATATATATATACATACACACACACACACACACACACACACACACACACACACACACACACACGAAAGGACAACATCTAAAACTATTTATTCCAGCCATTAAAGAATATTTTGGACAAATATTAACATCAACTGACAATTGCTTGACACAATTATTAACAGGTCACGGAACAACAAACTCTTATTTTAATCGTTTTGGCCTAATAGATCAACCAAACTATTACTGTCACTTTCTACTAAACAGACTTACAGGCTACAAACGGACCGAAGATAAAACTTTAAAATCGAATTAAAATGCCAACAAGGTAATTTGCCGGTTGAGGAAAAACGTTTATTTTATAAACACAATAAACAATTAAAAAAATTTTGATGGAGAAATATATTACTGCCTGAATCTATATATATATATATATATATATATATATATATATATATATATATATATATATATATATATATATGTCTGTATAAATAAATCTATATATATAAAATTGTAACCTCTGTCTGTACAGCACTAACGTCTTCCTTATAATAAGCCATACTAACATTTGTAGGGAAGGGCAGGAGTAGGGATTATAAGGGAGGCCTGAAATTAAAAATAGTGATATTTCGTTTTCTATTGGGGTTTCGGCAAATATGCACATAAGAAAGTTGTTTATTTTATTATTTAGAGAAATTTGCTAAACAATTCTTTGGAACTACCAGGTAACTCACCGGGAAAAATTAATTCAAATGTATGTTAATATTTTGTGCTTAATAATTCAAATCTATGCATAATGCACAGGAAACGGGAAATATGACAATATGGAGAACAGTGAAGTCTTACATAAAAAAATAATTTTATTATTAACAAATCCACAGAAACGACGGGTATTTAAACTAAACACTGGGACAGGTAAATGTCAAAATATTGTGCAAAGTAAAGCCTTGCCAAAAAAATACCATCATCATTCAGCCTCAAATGAATTCCCGAGCGAAGCCGGGTATCTGAGCTAGTGTATATATAAACGAATAATCTTGATTCTTTAATGGGAGAAATCAGATCAGTAGAGAGAAGATTCGAAATTTCTTCGTTGATATATGTAGAAAAATTGTATAGAACTAATCTTGATGCAAATTTATTTCCCTATAAATGTTATTATTTCTAGGTTGGATATTTTTTCCGAGTTACTTTTAGTCTTTAGTTGTCCCCCATTTGTAAATCTACACTCCTAATCGTATTATATTAACAATAAGCCGTTTTATCATGAAGCACTTCAGTCGAAGCTTTATTACCATATGTAGTGTATAGATGAGATTTGTACTAAAATTTGTGACGTCTTTTAAAATTTAACCTTCTAAACTACACGATTTTAAGGTAATCAACACCACCAGTCAATATGGGGGATTATTGCAGGTATAATTGAATTTTCGAAATATCTCCGTTACTGATCGTAATATTTTTTATAACCAATGTTCCTGAATGTTTTATGTTCTATTACTATTGTTGTCTCTACCATATTATATTGACGGAATCATTTGTATTTTTATGGTTTCAGCCTTTTGTAAACTTCCACTTCTACTTACCCGATTTTCTCATTCTCTCATTAAGTACTAAATATCTCAAGCCCAATTAATTTTTAATTCCTATTAATATTTTAATGCGGGAGAAATAGCGAATAGATAATGAGCTGATACCATCAGCGTATCACTTTCCAGTTGGTGTGAAATCTGCTTAGTTTACGCACCACATATGTGACTTTTTATTTCATTAATTTGGAAAGGCATGGTAAAAAAAAACAACAACTTAATGGTTGACTTCCTCAAAGCGAAATCTGTTAAAAAATGTTTTACTATTTAAAATTGTGAATTTATTAATGCTATTTTGTTTTGTTATTCAATGTGCCTAAGGGTTTGACATTTTATGCATACATCATTTTTTTTTGCTTTAGGTTTTTGATTATTGTTATACTAATGAAGTAAAATTAGAAGTTGTGTTTTCTGCCAGACGGCCGCTTTCTGGCTCAATCTCCGGTAAACAGGCGAAAAAAGATATTAATGAATACTAAATTTATTCTTACACATTCTAAATTCTTATTAATATTTCCCATTTTCGACTAGGGAAAAGATCAGGTTTTGATGCAAGATTATGCTTTTAAAACGGCTTATTTACTATTTTTTTTTAATTACCTGAACTAAAAAAAAACTATATCCTGCCCCAGTTTAATATAATTATGTTATAAGTAATATGCCCTTTCGTAATAAACTGACTAGTTGTTAAAAAATATTCTTACGATTTCGTTAATTAATACTTCTATGGAGTGAGTTTCTTGCCTTATTGGACCAGCCTTTCAGAAAACATCCCTGACCAAGATCAATTTATTTTAACAAAAAGAATACGACAATGAAAAAGGAAAAAATAATATTACATCCAAAAGTATAAACGTATAACGTATAAGTATAACGTGTTCCGGCTAAGCAGAAATATTAATTATCAAGTGAAAGAAAATATATTATTAAAAAAGTAATAACCACGAATATTGCACACAATATTTTTTTTTTACAATCGTAATTTTAATTATGAACGAGTTGAAAGTTTGCTTAAGAGGAAATGAAAAATTAAGTATCTCTGGGATGAAAGAATTTTTAATAACTTTCATTAATACGGCCACGAACATTTTCTATTAAGTCTCAAATGTTTGGACTGAAAGAGGCAAAACCTATTACAACATGAAACTATGAATATTTTAAATTAAGTGTTAGCCCAACTGCAATAAAACTGCGGAAATGTATATAATTTTATTCAGAATCCTAATCTTTAAATAATCAAGTTTAGTTTGCATGGTAGAACCTCGATAACCTCCTCATATATATTTATATTTCACATATTTATTTTTAGCTGGTGGTGAGGGTGATGAATGGTTAATCACAAAACTATATATGGCTCCTCACAATTTTATTTCTTTTAAACGCTGAGCGCTTTCGGGGACTAAATCCCCATCTTCAGAGCGTCAGAGCGTAGGGCGATCCTATAGGCTTGCTACCAGGCTAAACCCTGCCGATGCACTCCTACACCCTACAGTGCATCGGCAGGGTTTAGCCTGGTAGCAAGCCTATAGGATCGCCCTACGCTCTGACGCTCTGAAGATGGGGATTTAGTCCCCGAAAGCGCTCAGCGTTTAAAAGAAATAAAATTGTGAGGAGCCATATATAGTTTTGTGATTAACCATATTTATATTTATTACTTATATATATATATATATATATATATATATATATATATATATATATATATATATAAAACAGTTCATTTATATAAATAACCACTGTAATTATGGCTGTATAGCATATTCATCAGCCAGTCCAAATACATTTAAAATGTTAGACACAATACACAACACAGGACTGAGGAAAGCAACTGGAGCCTTCAGATCTAGCCCTGTTGATAGTTTATGTGTTGAAGCGGGAGAACCTCCATTGGAATACAGGAGACGTATCATCTGCTTAAAATTTATTTCAAAATGCAAAGCATTACATGCTCCATGCGTCAATGTATTTTTAAATAACACACTTTACAACAAATACATAGAAAAACACACGAAACATAAACCTCTAGTCGTACGCACTTCAGAAAACACTACTGATTCGATCATATTACAAACTCAAATACACTATAACAGAAACATAACACTCCCTCCATGGAGAATAAATAACTTAACCATTAATTTAACTTTAACAAAATTTAAGAAAAGAAATCCTTTATCGGCCAAATTTTACAGGATAGCTTACAACTCAATTGTAGCAAATAACCCAAACTCACTTCACACTTTATTTGATGGATCCTAGACTGACTTTGGAACAGCAGCTGCAGCAATTATTAATACTGACATTTACACTACAAAACTCAACAATAGAAGCATTGACACAGCTGAGAATAAAGCCATAAATATTGCCCTTTCAAAATTTCAAAATTTCCAAATTTACTTATTCACAGATTCCTTAAGTTCTTTATTCTCCTTAGAGAATATTTACAGTACTCATCCCATCATAACCCAAATTTTAGAAAACATTATACATCTTCAAAACAACATTACACTAGTATGGCTACCAGGACACCAAAATATTGGACAAAGTACTGAAGTCGATGAACATACAAAATTAGCTACCCAAAACCTGACGTGGACACAAATGAACTAACGGTAGACGATTTAATACACTCTGCAATAACTAACGTACTACATGATTGGGAACAAAAATGGCTACAAACAGACAATAAACTAAGACAAATTAAATCAACAGTATTCACACGGACTAAGAAAATTGCAACATATTCGCGGAGAGAGGAAGTGATTTTAACAAGGCTCCGCATAGGCCACTCCTTTATTAGTCATAACTATTTAATAGAAAAAAGGGAGCAGCCCAAATGCAATGTATGCAATTTGACTCTTACAATAAAACACATACTGACAGACTGCAAGAGACGAGATCATTTACAGATACCCCACGACCTACATGACTTACTCACTGAAGGTAGCCCATACATACCCACTATACTGCAACATTTAAAAGACATTAACATATACACAAAAATTTAACTAATATAATCCATTTAAAATCAATGTTTGCGTTTTAAAATAAATGTTATAATTTCCTATACATGTGCGCGTGCCAGTTGTGTTTGTGTATGTGTGTGTGTGTGTGTGTGTGTGTGTGTGTGTGTGTCTGCTGTGTATGGGTGTATGAGTTTTCACTCACTCCAGTGTGTTTTAGGGAGTACAGAGTTTTATGTAAATAGTCACTAGTAAAAGCTTATATTTTATGCAAACCTTAATCATTTTAAATTTCTTTTATTCATTTTATACACCAATTTTATTTTAATTATTGATTTATTTATTTAATACTTAAATATATTATTAATGATTTCTTTATTGTCTAATATCAATAGTTTTGATTTACAGTTTTCACCTAGCTTTGAATTTCGTCTTTATTTGTTCTCTTGCTCATTTATTTTTATCTTTGCTGTGTTCAATATTTGTTTTTTGATTTCCATTCATGCTTTTTGAGTTCCATTTTGTTTTTGAGTTCCATTTCCATTTTTGAGTTCTAGTTCCGTTTTTGTGTTTCATTCAGTTTTTGTGTTTAATTTCGCCTTTTGTATTATATTTTTTTATTCCAGTTCTGTTTTGAGTTGCTTTCCTATTTCTTTCCCATTTCTGTTTTGATTTCATCTCTGTTTTTCGAGTTTTGATCCTTTTATGTTTTGTAATCCTTTAATGTTTTTTGTTCCTTTTGTGTTCTGTGTTCCTTTTCTGGTTTGTGTTCCTTTTGCGTTTTGTGTTCCTTATCTGTTTTGTTTTCTTTTTGTGCTTTGTGTTCCATTTCTGTTTTTTTTTAATTTTGTTAATTTTTTTTTGTTTGTATTGTTTTGTTTTTTTAAGTTACAAATCCTTTAGTTTAGAGCAACATCGCCGAAGCTGCGAAGCTCCAATAAATAAATATAATAATATTGTTTTCCTTTCAAAATTATATATATATTTGTCTGTTAACTCTCTCGTTGTCACCATGTTTCGTTTGATCGTTGGTCAAATTTGATATTAAATCGTTTTATGTAAAAAGAAAGATCGAGTTCGTTAATGGCTGAAATCGAATTAGATGGGAGGGAGAATTTTCGAAATATCTCCGATACTATTGTAGCATAGGACCAATCTTATTGAAAATTATATATACAGCCACAGTTTTGATCGGACCTCATTTTCGCCATTTCCTGGGTTGGGTTGATGGATATATGTAGAATTTTATTGAAAATTGCGTCATGAGTACAATCTCAATAGCTGATTTCCCTTAAGGGAAATCTGCTAAAAGCTTTTATATCATGAATCACTTCCATTCCAGGTAAAATACCAAATATTGTGTCCTTGAGCTTCTACATTGCGAGATATATGCTAATACATTCTGTTGCCCCCGCCCCCTTCTTTTGATCTTAGGCTACTGTATTGTGAATGTTTGAGATGAAAATTATTCTGAGTCATTATATATTACACCCCTATAGTACTAGATAAATATGTATAAAATAAATAATAAAATTAATATGTTATATTCTGATATATTTCAGTAATTGTTTTTCTTTCCCGTGATGAATATTTCTATCTCTCTGAGTGGTTGGCAGAAGTGGTTGTTTACAATTCAGATGCTTTTCTTGGGGAGGTTATTAAAATTCACTCAAAGATTTCTCATTGCCATATGTTTTATTCACGGTTGTGTCAAGTGTTATCAGTTTTTAGATTTATCTATTGCGAAATTTCACTTGGGAAATCTGTTTAGTTTGCGCAGCCCCTGCGTGACAGACTTTTTGTTATCCATGGTTACCTATAGTTTGATTGTTGTAGATAAATCATATATTCAAATAAAGTTCGCGAATCACGATCGCATGTCATCATTGATTTGTTGTTAAATATAAAGATTCTGAGTGAGTTTAATTATAATTGGGCGGCTTATGACGAAGGAGTAGGCATTCGGTCACGGAGTTTATATATATATACATCTGGCTGAGTTTGGCTGAACATAATTTGAAAAAGGTAATCTCATCTTTTATACACTTCTTCTGGTGGGCTGTTCACCGGGCGGCTATTTATAACTTGATTTCTTGTTTATCTCCGAATTTCTTATTTATTTTCTCTCACCCCCAGACACACGCGAGTTCCATCCTCTGATTGGCTACAGCGTTGCTGCCTTTGGGATTAGTCTTGGCCGTTGTATATAAATACCGTCCAGAATGAATTTCAGTTTGAAATGGTTTCTGCCATTGTCTGAGGAACGCCTCCCAATAAAACTTCTACAAATAGATAATTGGAAACAGAACGCAAAATATTTGATAATATTTCAACAAAACTACTTTCTTAATGCTGTCTATACTGCAGTATCCCTGTAGTATAGGAATTTGTTTCCCATCCCCCATCTTAACAAAAATACTTATTAGTGACTTAAACTTATATTTTAAATTTACTTTCCACCCTTTTTAGCAGATTTCCCTCAAGGGAAATCAGCTATTGAGGTCGTACTCATGAAGGAGATTTCTGAAATATTTCTTCAAATGTCCATCGATCCTACCCAGAAGATTACGAAAATGAGGTCCGTTCAAAACTGTGTTTATATAGGTAGATTGTCTGTTGAATTTGTGTCTGGTTAATTTGTCTGTTAACGCTGTAGCTGTTGCAATTTTTGCTACCAAACTCTATATGTAAGAGTTTCATGTAGAATTAATGATTTAATTTTTTAATGGCTGAAATCCATCCTGTAGGAGGTGAGGGGCTTAAGAGGCAGTGCTTTTCGAAAAGTCTTAATATCTCTGTTATTATGCGTCGGATCGAAAAATGGAATGGAACCAATCTTATTGCATATGTAATGTTCTATAAATGTTGTTATGTACGTTTTTTCAATATCCCGATCCTACATAGTAGATGACGAAAATGAGGTCCATTCAAAATTGTATGTACATATATACGGTTTTGAACGGACCTCATTTTCGTCGTCTCCTGGGTTGGATTGATGAATATTGGGAGACATTTTTCGAAAATCGCGTCACGGGGTATAGGGTAAAATTTTAGCTAGGAAGGTCTGATGCTGCAGGAAGGGCATTGTAGCCAGAAAGTACAATTGTAACGATGAGGGCAATTCTCATACAATTTGCAACAAATTGGTTTTGTAATGATTCTTCCTGTTGCCAGGGCCACCCCAACGTTCATACCCACTCTCAATCACTGTATCCGCTACCCGGAACAAGGTTCAATCAGGGTATTTACTCATTGCCGAGCCTCAATCAGGTTTTAAGGCTTTTTTTGCAGTTTTACTATCATTGAGACTGATGCCTTTTCGTTGACATACTGGAGGTGTGGGCAACGTTTGACATGTTGCGGAGCAAACTTTAATGTGCAAACACGTTCGCGGGCCACTTTTAAGAGTAATGCATTTTAAAGTAGTGTTCACAATTTTTAACGGTAGATACCAGGCATGAAATTATACATTATAATACAATTTATTAAAATAACAAAATGAAATGAAAAAAATAAGTACAACATTATAATAAATCGTGAAATTTGGAATTATTACAAACAACGAAAGTTAAATAGAGACACTGAAATCAATGAAACACTTGACCTTGAACTTGGGAAACCAATTCATACTAAGCGGATTAATACCACTGAAACAAAGACGTAAAGAATTTTCCAAATTATCTCCAGTTTCCCTTGTACAATGTTTTGCTTTATTAACTTTCATCATTGAAAAAAACTTTTCGCATTTATAAATATTGCCAAACGCACAAATCTCTTCTCGTCTTCCTCAATTGGAGTAAGTGGTGTAATATTTTTGTTTAATTGAGTTTTTCAAAATGTCAAATCTTACAGCGGGTTAGTGGTTTGCCCACATGTCTGTTTGAAACTACCCTAAGAAACGAAGAAGTTGGAATTATGCGGGAATATCAGGTGTTCAATTGGAGGAAAATAGAAGCCACGCTTTCAAATGAATTTCTAATTAATTTGGTTGAATTAAATATAGACCAAATACTGTGATGAAAAATTTTGATTTGGCGGGACGTAAATATTTTTAACAGACAAGTTTTACCAGAAAAA
>CM032228.1:219785000-219882500 GCA_019009955.1 Riptortus pedestris | reverse complement strand
ATAAAACTGTTAATGAACATTTTCATGTCTAGATCTGGAAAATTTTAAATATCTTTTTTAATTGTAAAATAAAATAATATCAAATAAATTGGTAAAGATGGAAATATTATTAAAATATTTGCTTTATTTTTGATAATTGTTATATACTTATGTTAAATAGACCTAATTTTCTTGTTAATTGATTTTGTCTTTGTTTTACCATAATGAAAAATAAAATTAAATATGTTTATGATCACTTGTTTACATAAATCATATCCCATCATCATAATAAACACAAAATTTGAACAGAGAAAATCTTTATCGGGTAAATTGTCTATTTTCTGATGAAAACAGTACACTGTTTAAATTACATTAATAAAAGAACAAAACATAAATTAAAACGGTGGTCTAGTGGCAGTGTGCTGGAGGTTGAGTCAATACAGACCGAAATAGATTCACCGAGGCTCCGCTCATTCACCGATTTGGAAAAAAAAGCGTTTGATTGACAGTTTCATTCCCTTGGATTACTAGAAATTGCCGTCATTTTTCCCATTCATCCTTTTCTTTCATATCACCTGGTAAAACTACATTGGCGAGTTCGATTCCCTCTCTGGGCAATAGGAGTTTATTTAGTGACGGAATTCACTAAATACAACCCTTAGTCCCAGCCTGGCTAGAAAAAGGTGGTAACCTGTAGATAACCCGTCCTAATTAGTCTGAGTTGCAAAAAGTGGACGTTAATAAATAATAAAATTTATTTTTTACTTTCATAAAGAGCTGATTTATAATAAATTCATGTGGTAATCGTTATCACTGAGGCTATTTCTTTATATTTTTTGTTGCATGTTAGAAAAAATGTTTATTACTAATTTATATAGAAAGATTTATATTTGTTCCTACGGTTACGGACGTTGCACTAGGGAAGAAATAAGCATAAGAACTTAAACGGTGTTGGAAACAGTTAACATAAAATTTACTTCATATTGTTACGTTTTGTATTACCAAAACCCAGTAATAAACGTTTTTAATAAGAGTTCTTTTTGGATTGCAAAATTAAATACTCGCAAGTTTCACAGTTTTTATCACTGCACAATTTATTTGGATAATGCACAATAAACTTGGTAATTATTCTTAATTACTACTGACAGTATAGACTGATAGCGTCACTGTTCTTCAGATTACACAGTCCAATAATTCACTGAAATTCACAGAAAGACGGCACTGCACTGTCCTTTGCTTCGCGGCACTGTAGTGTCTTCTACTTCGCGGCACTGCACTGTCCTTTACTTCGCGGCACTGCACTGTCTTAAAACACGGCACTAAACTGTTACTTACAGTCACGGCACAACACTGTTCTTCTTATAAAAACACTTTACCGCACTGTACTAGGTCGCACTGAAGCACTGATGTGAACATCAAGACAGGTGACAATAAAACTGACTGGCTCGCAGAGGGCCGCTCTTTATAGGTTTTCGGCATACATCAAAGGGGAATTGTCTCGTTCATTCGAGGCTGGGCTAGAAGAGTCTATAGAGGCTAGAACTTTCTGTCGGCTGCTTTGATCTACGTCACACTTTCCAAATACGCGACTCACTCTCTCTCTGAAGGATTATTCATCTATTTAATTTTCGCAACACTGCCGCCCACTTAAGCCTTTTCGTCCCGAATAGGCTCAATATCGCCGTCGCCATACTTGGCTAGTCGCTCTAGGTGTACCACTTTCATTTTAGACCTCGGATTGTGGTATCTCTGTATCCGGTAGACAACGTCGTTCAATCTCTTGATCACCTTGTAAGGTCCCTCCCAGTGCGTTTGCAATTTCGGGGATAGTCCTTTCTTTCGTTGTGGGTTGAATAGTAGAACCATTTGCCCTTCAGAGAATCCCTCCGTGTTTGCTGCCCGATCATACCTGGCTTTCATCTTATCACCTGTCATTTTAATACGGTTGCGTACAAACTCATGGAGCTCATGCAGGTCTTCCTGTGCCTGGGGAGTATTTCCATTGTCTTCGCAGGACGGTCTGGGTTTGGCCCCAAATTCCAAATCCGCTGGCAGTCTTAATTCTGCTCCAAATAAGATTTTTGCCGGAGTACGTGAGGTGGAATCATGGATTGCCGACCGGTAAGCCAGTAGTAATTTGGGTATGTGCTCATCCCAATCCCTTTGTTGTGTGTTAACCACTTTTATGAGATATTCCTCCAGTGTCCGATTAAATAGAACTTTCTGTCGGCTGCTTTGATCTACGTCACACTTTCCAAATACGCGACTCTCTCTCTCTCTCTGAAGGATTATTCATCTATTTAATTTTCGCAACAATATTATTGTTAAGAATGAACAACCGTACATTCTTTTAAATCTCTATAATTACTATAACATTATGTAATAGGAGGCCGAAACTTCTAGCCTATATTTGCACATTTGCAACTACGACTTTCAATTTTATATTTACTACTATTCTTATTTAAGTAAAATTAAGTAGTATTCTTTTTAAACTATGATATTGACAATTTTGTACGTTGAGAAACGACTTAATAATATATTCAGTTTTTTTTTTTTTTGTTTTTTTTTCATTTTAAAATCATTAACTTGCGTACAATACTTTCTAAGCCATTTTCTGACTGGCAAAGCTAGTGGAAGGTTCTACGGGATATATCTATATATATATATATATATATATATATATATATATATATATATATATATATATATAGTTATAAGATGTAGCTGTTAGTTTAATTTCCTCTTTATATTATATTTTCTCCTGATGAGGCGTCATGTGGATGGGAAACTAGTGGAGAAAGAAAAATGGTTTAATATGCATTTGAGGTTTGTCATTGTTGTTGACCTTCCGCCATAAGTTGTTGTATAGAAAATAAGTAGGTCTTAATGATAGATGTCCCCGTTCGGATTCATTGGATCAAAAAATGTCACAGAACATATGGTATTGAGCTTTTCATGATAAATAAAAATGGTCTAATTAGTACGGGGACATTTTCAGTTTTTTATTCATCTCCCCCCACACCTCTAAACCCCACCTCCCCTTAGGCGATTTGACCATAAACTGTGCGTTGCTAGACGTTACAACATTCCTAAATATGAAATCTCAACATTCATAGACAAGTCGTTATTGACCTAGATTTTACATATGTATTATACACTAGCGGACCCAGCAGACGTTTTCCTGCATGATATTTTTAGCGATTAGGATATTAAATTTAATAATATTATGTTTAAAATAAAAGCTACTTTACTATATCTCGATTATACTTTGTTATACGACAGAAGTGAATATAACAAAAGTTACTTAAATAACAACATAAATAACTTTTAGCCTGTGCATATTTGCCGAAAAACCAATAGAAACGAAATATGGGTATTTCTAATTTTAGGCCTCCCTTACGACCCCCACTCCTGCTCCATCTGCCGGGCTAATTTGTGACGGTAAACCATCCAAGGCGTCACCCAAACGCGTACAAAAAAATTCATTCAAATCGATCCAGCCGTTTAGGATGAATTCAGTGACATACACACGTACAGTAGAATTATATATATATATATATATATATATATATATATATATATATATATATTACATATGTCACGCAGAAATGAGTCAGGGTAGGTCAAAACTGATATTTCAATGAAAATCTGCAACTTAACATTTTCACGAGTACTCCTGTACTTCGTACAAGAAAGTAAATACATATACTGTTATGGTTTTGGGATTATTTGACGATGGACTTGTTTTGGGAACAGAAAATGCTTGGACAGAGCTTATATGTAATTCATTATTTGGGATAATGGTTTCCTTCATACGGTGATATCACCATATCCTTTAGCAGGGGAAGGGATGTGACTCTAGAGACATCTTTCCGGCTATGAATCTCCTCTGCTTACTTTTCAAAGACGGATGATGTCCTGCTGGCATCAAACCACAGAATACTAAATATAGCGTCGATTATAAAATTTATGAACTCTGCCTTTTAGATCTATGTCCCAGCATGAGAGAGCCGGAGGTTTATTGCAGTCTGTAGTCCGCATACTCGTACTAGAATCTGAAGACTATTAGAATACAGTTACCAGTGGGTAAGCATGGTTCAGCTTATGGAAGGTATTGATCGATGTGTTTTATTATAGCCCTTTAACAGTCTTGGATTCCACCTGGGAGTTCTAGCAACTCTTTCTAATGCCTTGGTTAGTTTTTCAAGGAAACCAACGAGAACCAATATACTTTTTCGCTCTTAGAACTTTCCAGATGGAATTATTTAAGTATTCATTAAAATTTATAACAGAGTTGTTGAGATCACATGATAATTACAATAATAATAGGTTATACCTTCTTTTTTTTTACGTATTTCCTCTACGTAGTAACCCTATGTGGAGGAATTTTTTTTTTTCTGCACATCCCATACATATTTGCATATGTGCATTTTTTTTAAAATAATTTATATATACATATTAAAATGTAAATAAGATTATAAAAATTAAACTTGACTAAATAAAACTAGAACTATTCAGTAATACAATTAATTAACCAATAAAATTACATAATATTAATTGTATATTATCTTTTCCTCTCTCAGCTAAACAATATCATAGGCTATTGCTTTAAATAAATTTATGTGTTTTGAGAATAAAATATCGGGACTGATAGGCCAAACGAAATATGAGTCTATAACTGTCTTCGTATGTCTTGAGTCAGTCTACATTCATAATCAGGTGGGTGAATGTCTGTTTAGTGTAACTGTCGCATTTACAAGTATTTGAGTCAGTAAGTTTGAATCTATATAAGTAAGAGTTTGTATTTTCGTGTCCAGTTAGTATTTGTGTGAGATAATTTTAGATGTAATCCTTTATCTGTTTGATTCCATCTCTGTTCCCAAGTTATACCTTTTTACAGATAGGAGTCCACATATCGAAAATGTACTAAATCACCTTAGAAAATTCAATTTATTATACAAAATTTGACTTATCTCCTTTTTGTTGTTGACTTTTTAAAATAATATAAATGTATTACTATATTGGAATTACAATTTTTTTATTAAAATCATTTTACATTTTTGCCTTTATTCAAATTGTTCTTCAAATGTTCATCGATCCTACCTAGTAGATGACGACAATGAGGTCCGTTTTAATCTGTATGTGTATATATATATATATATATATATATATATATATATATATATATATATATATATATGTGTGTGTGTGTGTCTGTTACCGCTCTCGCGGTCGCAATTTTTGTTTGATCGTTACCAAACTCGATATTTAGTCATTTTATGTAAAAAGAAAGATCAAGTTCGTTAACGGCTGAAATCGTACAAGTGGGAGGGGGGGCGGGGTGAGAGGGGAGGATTTTGAAAATTCGAAATATTTCCGTAATATACGTCGGATCGAAAAATTGTATAGAAACAATCTTATTGCAAATTACATTTACTATAAATATTGTTATATACATTTATTCTCTATCTTGAATACTAACTGATATATTTGCATTTTTATCAAATCTGGGCGGCTAACGAGTTTCCCGCCAAAATCTAGTTCGGCCGTTTCCTTAACTGCTCGTGAAATTTCTCTATTGTATAATTTCACGTGGGAAACCTGCTTAGTTTACGCTGCCTCTGCGTGACGGACTTTTATATATTTAATGTGAGTAGATCAATAAGCCGACTGAAATTTTCTTATACGTCAGTTACAGCTGTCACAGAGATTGGCCTACCGCCGAGGGCCAACCGCATAATTGAGCCTTTAATACATTTTGAGACGGTCTAAAAGTATTTTAGAGCCGAGGAAATAGGAGTAGAAATTGTAAATATCTGGGTAAAAGGTTTCGAACAGCTGGCTCCGATCGGAAGTGAGTTACATCGATTAGACCCCCAACTCGATTAGCATCTCATCTAATTCACGACTTCCATTGGCCCAAATCGAATGAACCACTACTTACAGAAAGTTTGCCGCCTCCAGATTTAGCCATTTCACTCCATTTCCCTCGCAATATTTTATTCATGCGGCGCACCTTTCTGGACCATTTTATTTTCCTCCCCCCATATTTTCCTGAAATGCGTTGAGAATAACATTAAGTGTTATGGGCACTTAAATCACTTAGGAAATGAAAAGAGAGCACGTTTGAATCGTATATATTAATGGACAAGAGTCCTCAACGCAGGGATGTGGGTGAACAAATCATATGCATCATCACTCGAAACATACTCCTGTGTGTAAATACTGCCAGAAATATAAGCCAAATGTGAGACATTTAAGGATATAATAGATAGCTTAAAGTAAATCGTTCGACACGCAGGGGCTGCGTTAACTAAGCAGATTTTCCAGGTGCGTCACGTATTTGCATTTATCTCAAAAATAAAAAGTTCAATGAGAACAACATTTAGTATTTAGGCTTCAAATGAAGAGCTTTATAATATAACAGCACATTGTTAACATGAGGTGAGTAGGAGTGGGGGTTTACTGAAGGCCATAAACTAAAGAAGGGTCAACAGGACGTATTTGTTAGGATATTGTATAATAAATGTCTCATGGAAACAATATTTGGTATTTAAGCTTCCAATGATGTGTTTAATTACATAACCGAGTATTGTTTATTTAATATGAGTAGAAGCGGGGGTTTGCTGAAGACTGAAAAATGCAAATGTCATGTTTAATATTCAAGATAGGGAATAAATGTATATAACAATATTTATAGTGCATTTAATTTGCGATATGATTGATTCTATATATTTTTTCGATTAGCCGTATAGTAACAGAGATATTTCGAAATTTCAAAATTCTCCCCTTCTTAACTCCCCCCTCCCCTGGTCCGATTTCAGCCGTTAACGAACTTGATCTTTCTTTTTCCATAAAACGACTAAATATCGAGTTTTGGAACGATTAAACAATAATTCCGACCGCTAGAGTGGTAACAGACAAATATATATAGTTTTGAACGGAGTAAGATATATATATATGAAATTATGGAATGGAAAAATTTAAACCCCCTCCCCTAGTTGTCGAATATCATCTATTAGCAAACTTGATCTTTAGTTTTACATAAACCGTTTAAATGTCAAGTTTGGTAACGATTAAGCTCAAATTGCGACCGCTGGAGTGTTAACAGACAAATATATATAGTTTTGAACGGAGTAAATATATATTATATTACGTATATTAAGGGGAATCTGCTAAAATCATGAACAAGAAGAAGTTGTAATGAATATCTTATATTTTTAGCAGATTTCCCTTCAGGGAAATCTTCTATTGAGGTCGTACTCATGACGCGATTTTTGGAAAAAAATTCCAAATGTTCATCAATCCAACCCATGAGATGAGGTTCAAAGCTATATATATATATATATATATATACGTGTGTGTGTGTGTGTGTGTGTGTGTGTGTGTGTGTAATCGTTTTATGTAAACAGAAAGATCAAGTTCGTTAATGACTGAAATCGCATTAGTGGGAGGAGGGGTTTAGAGGTGGAGAATTTCGAAAATTCCAAATATCTCCGTTACTATGCGTCGGATCGAAAAATAGTATGTAATCAATCTTATTGCAAATGTAATGCTCAATAAATATTGTTATGTACGTTTTTGCTCTATCTTGATTATTAACTGAGATTTTAGCATTTTTTTAGTTTTCGGTCTTCAGTAAGCTGCCACTCCTACTCAAGTCATATTGACAGTAAGGTGTTATATTGTGAAGCACATTATTTGAAGCCTAAACTTGTTCTTGTATATATTTAGAGGCCCAGGAACCTGTGGCTTAATGTGGTCAGGAGAAGAGGTGAGGCATCCGTAATTAAAGAGACTGAAAACCACGAGGAATTGCCAATAATAGTTATGCCAGAGATTCAAGGAATGTAGATCCGAGTAAATAAATAAATAATTTAACTTCTTCTATGCACCCTCTCTTCTGGCCAGGAAGGAAATTGAATCGTTACTTTTATATGAAACGTTTGGCAACGATAAAAGAGACATTGTGGTCACCTGGCAAGCAAATAAATACTTTGGTTTGAGCCATCCTCATTTATTATTTAATGATTTAAGGAAGTTTGGTTTCAGTTTAGGAATGGTGCCTGTAACAATGGTTGCGAAATCCTGTCGATCACTGCTGTATTGCGGGACGTGCATCCAGCACTATATTCACGTTCACTAGTGTTAGAACGTCAAGTTTGGATAATATTCTTAGAAAAGTCCGTCACGCAGGAGCGGCGTAAACTAAGCAGATTTCTCACGTGAAGTTTTACAATGGAGAAATCTACATACTGGTAACAAATACACCGCCGTGAATTAATATAAACAGTAATGAGAAATCTTTTAGTTAATTTTAATAATCTCTACCTCGGAAAGCGTCTGAATTGTAAACAAACCGGCCAGCCAACCTCTGAAAGCTTAAAAGATAGAAATATTTTAGACCGGAACTTAAAACAATTACTGAAATATACCTGACCATAACATATCAATTTCATTTAAATGTTATTTACTATAGCTAGTATTGTAATTTACAATGAATCAGAATAATTTTTATCACTCAACTTTTATTAATCCAAAACCAAAAGAGGGGGGGGGGAGCTGTCAACAGACCTTATTTGCACATATCTCACAAAGTAAATGTTCAAGGAAAACAATATTTGGTATTTAACCTTGGAATGTAATGATTCATGATACAACAGTTTATTAATAATATAACGTGAGTAGGAGTGGGAGTTTACTGAAAACTAAAAACTATAAAATCCAAATATCTCGGATAATATTCATAATACAGAAAATTTGAATAGAACAATATTTATAGACCGTTCAATTTGCAATAAGATTGGTTCTATATAATTCTTAAATCCGATGTATAGTACGAAGATATTTTGAATTTTCGAAAATCCTCCCCTCTAAAGTCCCCCTCCCACTTTTCCGATTTTAGCCATTAACGAAATTGATCTCTCTTTTTACATAAAACGTTTAAACGTGGATCAAGTAAAAATTACGACGGCTGGAGCGTTAAAAGTCATATATATACGAAATTTTCAATGGATCTCATTTTCGTCATCTCCTGGGTAGTATCGATGGGCTTTAGAAAACAATTTTTGAAATTCGCGTCATGTTTACAACCTCAATAGGGAAATCTGCTAAAAGCCTTAGTGCATCGGCATAATTCTTGAAATCAGGCCAAGCAAGTATTTGATAGTTAGTGGCGACCCTAACCTCATTGTCTTAATTGTCACTGGTAAGTTTGGTTCTCCAAGTACATACCAACTACTAAGTAGAGGGGCTCAGGTTAGCCATGTGAGTTAAAGTGTTGGCCTTAATCTCACTTTGCAAACCTGGAGTAGTGATTTCGATTCTCACTTGGGCAAGAGGATTAACGATCTCATCAAATAAAATCTTGACTCCTACCCTCGCCAGAAAAGGCTGAGTACCTGATGATAACCCGTCCTAATCTGTTTCACTTACACAAAATGGACTTTAATAAGTAACAACAACACCTACTAAGAAGGAAACGGGAAACCGCTGAATGCTGTCGTCACGTTCTTTCTTCTCTTATTCGTTGCAATAAAATCAAGACTTCTATTTAAATGTGACAACTACCGGGCACAGACACTTTATAAAAGATGGTTTATACTAATAACATACAATAAACACTACGTTATTCAAGCCTTTAGTATAACAACAAAGCATTAAGTACATATTGATAAATTTAAGAATTAACGGAATTATTCCCATTTTCATTTTTAAACATCCAATATAATATTAATATTTGTGAAAATATAACATAGGTTTCTATATTACCTTTATCCATGCCCATAGAACATTCGTATCCTTTACCTTCCCCCACATTAAATTAATTTCCTCGGGGCGTATTTCCTGGCGTGAGAATAGAAACATATTTGGTTCTCGTTGAATTCGCTACTTGGGACATGTAGTATCAGGCAAAGATTTTTATTAAAATCATCTTTTCAATTAAAATGGAAATAATCCAACTTTTCTCCACTCTTTATGAAATTCATTATTAACTATAAATTAATTTCACCATGAATTTCACAATATGAGGCTAAAAATTATATGGGTATCGCCAAATATTTAAAACTTGAGCTGGAGTCAATAAACATTTAACATTGGAAGATCATAATCTGTTTTTTACTTTATGTTTTTTTTTTTTTGTTTCAGGTAAGTTACTTTGTGTATTCTCATCAATTAGATACGTGAGTATAGGCATTATTCAATACAAATGGTTATATTCATTCCTGCTTATATCTGTTGATTTAAATTTTATAATCAACTGCTGACATTAAAGTAAATATTCGTCTATATTTCATTCATAGATCATTTTCATTCGAGACATTTATTTGGTTCATTTTATAAATTGAAAAACTAAAGATAAATTAAAATTAAATTAGTTATTAACGTCCAATGTTTGCTACTATGGCTAATTGGGGCGGGTTATCTACAGGTTATCACCCTTTTCTAGCCAGGGTGGGACTAAGGATTTTATTTAATGAATTTCATCACTAAATAAATTCCTCTGCCCAGGCGCACTCGCCACTATAGGTTTTCCATGTGAGATTAAGGCCAACTAAAAGCGCTCACTTGGCTAACCATGTTGAAATTTGAAGTGGCTATTATATACCACTTCAAATTTCAACATGGATTATTTCTTCATTTGGAGATGGGTAAGGGACATATTATTAAAAATGACCAAAGTTGAAACCTGGCGGTGCGAATAAATGGGAATAGGCGAGAGGAAGAGAATTGAAAGCGTTAAATAAATATTAAAAATAACAAGTATTTTTCGGGATGGTAATTGGCAGGTCCTCGGAAAAGTTTAAGGACGGATTTGGGCGACACTTGCGGACTTGGAAAGCATATACAAAATTTTGGTCAGGGAATTGTGTTTGGTCAGATAGTTGGTTTGCACAACGAGACGCGAGTAAGAAGGATGACGTCTTGAAAACGATTACAGTTTGCTTCCATATTTTATAGCATATATTTCTCATTAGTACAATCAATATAAGACTCTAACAAACCAAGGCACTCAATGAATACATTTTAAAACTAAAATTAACTTCAAATAACAGCAGAAGAAGGTGTAAATACATAAGTAAAATACATAAGGTTGACTGTTGAAAGCTAGACTCATCGGTAGACGAGTTAATCAGAGAGGTAAATAAGAATTTTGGAGAGATAAGAGGGTTGTAGAGTGAACACATTCAATTATTAGGAGTTGGCTAATTGGCGGTGAGTAGCCCTGTTTAAGGCTATAGTCGGGGTCATTAACTCTGACTTCAGACCCAGACGAGGGGTGTTCACACACCGCGTCAATTAAGCAGATTTCCCTTGATGAAGATTAGCTACCGAGGTTAGCGATTTTCGAAACATCTCTTCAAATGTTCATCAATCGTACCCCAAATTAGTTTAGTTGGAAATTATTCATATATATATATATATATATATATATATATATATATATATATATATATATATTGTCTGTTACCACTCTAGTGGTCGCAATTTTTGTTTGATAGGTACCAAACACAATATATAAACGTTTCATGTTAGCGTAAACTAATGATCATTTTAGTTAACGGCTGGAATCAGGTCGAAGAAGAAATGAGGGTAGGGGGAAAATAAAAATTTAAAATATCTTCTATAATATGAGTCAAGTCGAAAACTGACATATAACCAATCTTGTCGAAAATTTAAATTCCATAAATGTTATACTATTCAGGTTTTCTTTATTTTGAGCATTACCCGAGAGTGTTTTTATTTTTGGGCTTCATTAAACGACCTATAGTAACACAGATACCCGTATTTCGAAATTCCTTCCCCCTTAACCCTCCCCTCCCCATCCCCGATTTCAGCCGTTAACAAACATGATCGTTCTTTTTACATTAAATGACTAAATATCGTGTTTGGTAAAGATTGAACAATAATTGTGACCGCTAGAGCGGTAACAGACATATATTTATATATATATATATATATATATATATATATATATATATATATATATATATATATACAGTCAGTTTTGAACGAACCTCATTTTCATTATCTCAAAGGTAGGATCGATGGACATTTGAAGAAATCTTTCGTCATGAGTACGACATCAACCGCTGATTTACCTTACCCCCTAACCACCCCCTAAAGGGAAATCTACTAAAAGCTGTTTCAAAATATTCAAAATGTAAACTAAAAAAAGAAAAAACTAGATTTGTAGATATTTGATTAGATTGCCGTTTGATTTCATTTACAGAGGGAAAGCTTTCCCCTCTTTAAATGTTATCTGTCGGGCAGAGCCCAAACCGCAAGGTCGTTCTTTAAGATGGTAACTTGTACGCCTCTGATTTTCGTCATCTACTAGGTAGGATCGATGGAGATTTGAAGAAAAATTTTGAAAATTCCGTCATGAGTACGACCTCAATAGCTGATTTTTCTTAAGGGAAATCTGCTAAAAGGTTTGTGGGTTCTATATCTGCTTTGGGTTTTTGATTGGGATGTGAATCATACAATACGCCATCATACAACCTATTTGGAAGCATTCCACACAGTAAACGTTCAATTAAAACAATATTTTTTATTTAAGCTTCGAAAAAAGAGATTCATGACAACAACTTCTTACCTAGGCCTACGTAAGGATGAAATCTAAAAGATATCTTCGTTTCATTTCGAGTTTGTTAAAAAATATAGATTAATAACAGTTGGGAATTATACTTGTAATAGGAAATATTATATATTAAAGTTCACGTTATTAAGGCTAATTGGGGAGGGTTATGTGCAGTTAACTACCCTTTTAGCAGGTTTCCCTTAAAGGAAATCAGTTTAGTAGTTTTAGTAATGAGCAAACAAAAATTGCGACTTCTAGAGCGCTAACAGACAAATAAATGTGTATAAAGTTTTGAACGGACCTCATTAGCAGATTTCCCTTCATCAGCTATTGAGGTCGTACTCATGACGCGCTTTTCTAAATATTTCTTCAAATGCCCATCGATCCTACCTAACAGAGGACGAAAATGAGGTCCGCTCACAATTGTAAATATAATTTGGCTGTTAACCCTCTTGCGGTCGTCATTTTTGTTTGATCGTTACCTAACTCGATGTGTAATCGTTTTATGTAAAAAGAATGATCAAGTTCGTCAAGGGCTGAAATCAGACCAGTAGCAGGGGGGGGGGTAGAGGGGATATTTAAAAATTCGAAATGTCTCCGTTGCCATAAATCGGTTCAGAAAAGGGTATAGAACCAATCTTATTGCAAGTTAAAGTTACTACAAATACTATTATATGCATTTATTCCCTATCTTGAATATTAACCGAGATATTTGCATTTTTCAGTTTAAGCATACCCCCCACTTCTACTCATGTCACATAAACAATACTCTGTTGTATAATTAACCACTTTTTTCGAAGCTTAAATTACAAATATGGTTTTCTAGAGACCTTTACCATAGGATATTCATGTAAATGCCCCTCCCCCTTCCCGTCTTTAGTTCTTGGACTACTAAAATTTTAGTGATTGGGATAAAAATTATTCTGATTCCCTATGAATTATAGTACTAGATATAGTTAATAGTTATCAATACATTTAATATGTTATATTCAGATATATTTCACTTATTCTTTTTATTTCCTGTGAAGAATATTTCTAGTTATCTAGTAATGAGAGGTTGGCAGACCTGTTTTTTTACGATTCAGACCTTTTCCGTCGGCAGTTTATAAAATTGACTGACCAATTTCTCATTGCCGTATTTATTCACTTAATATTTTACGGTGGTGTTGTGTTACATGTATGTAAATTTATCTATCCCTGCCCCTGCATGCCGTACTGTTTGCATGCCTTATAGCAATGCTATTCTTGTTAGTTAAATTCTCTATTATTTCTTTATATATGTGAATTATGCCTTTATGATTGAAAATGGAATCACTCAAGTTTATCTGCTGAATAATAGATGTGGTGCGAATTAATTATTATATGTGCTCTGAGCCTTTCCATGAGCCGGGTGTTAGGGAGGGGCTGATCTCCTAGATCCTTAGCGGATGATCCTGGGATAGAAACTAAATCCCGGGGGTGCCGTAAAGGGCCGATAATAAATTCCAAGGGAGAAACCCCAAATACACTCCATCCTAAGTTACTCCCACTCACAAAACCTCTCACATTCAACGCTCCCCCATCTTATACTAACTCTATCATCCCCTAGATATATTTTTATCACTACTATCAGTCATATGGATTATTATAATAGCTCTTATTATTAAATTTAAGGTAAACCTAGAATGGCGAGTTCAATTCCCACCTGGGCAATAAGAATTTATTCATTGACGGAATTCAATAAGTAAAAATCCTTAGTCCTACCCTGGCTAGAAAATTCACGCAGGGGCGGCGTAATCTAATCAGATTTCCCTCGTGTAGATTAATAATAAATGAACCTACATACTACTAACACAAAACCACCGTGAAATTAAGTGAATAAATACAAATGGCAATAAGAACTCTTTCCCCTGCCGGCGGGAAACGGCTCTAATGTAAACAGATCTGCCAACGGGTCAGCGAAAAGAAAAACAATAACTGAAACATATCAGAATATAACATATTTATTTTATTCGAAACTATGTATCATACCCAGTACTGTAATTTATAATGAATCAGAATAATGTTTTCTCAATCAATCAAATTTTAGTAGTCCAAGAATTTAAGGGGGTCACAAGAACATATTTGCATCTATCTCGTATAATAAAGGTCTCTGGAAAACAATATTTGGTATTTATGCTTCGAATAATGTGGTTTATTATATAACAGAGTATTGTTTATGTAACAAGAGTAGAAGTGGAGGTTTGCTGAAGGCTGTTAAATGCCTATACCTCTGTTAATTTTCAAGATAAGATATAACAATATTTATAGTACATTTAATTTGCAAGAAGATTTGTCCTATACACTTTTTCGATCCGACTTATAGTAATGGAGGTATTTCGAATTTTAGAAAATCCCCCTCTATACCCCCCCCCCTCCCTCTGGACCAATTTCAGCCGTTAACGAACTGGTTCTTCCTTTTTTACATAAAACAATTAAATACCGAGTTTGGTCACGATTAAACAAAAATTGCGACCGCTAGAGTGTTAACAGACAAATATACATATATATATATATATATATATATATATATATATATATATATATAGAGTTTTGTACGGACCTCAATTTGGTCATCTCCTAGGTAGGATCGATGGATATTTGAAGAAAAATTTCAAAAGTCGCGTCATGAGTACGATCTCAATCGCTGATTTCCCTCAAGGGAAATCTTCTAAAAAATGTATATAACTATAGTAGAGTATTAAACTCGCAACAAGATAGCTCACGTATTTACATTCGACTAATAATATCGGCAATAGTTTAATTTTTTTTATTTCTCCTTTCTAAATCCCCCCCGCCCGGATTTCTGCACTTAGCAGACTTGTTCTTTGTTTTACATATAACTAAATATCGAGTTTGATAATCAAACCGACGACCGCTCGAGCGTTAATAGACAAATAATTGCGTACAAATTTCAACGACCCCATTTTAGTGATCTCATAGCAAGCATCAATCGAAATGCGAAGAAATGTTTTGAAATCGCGTCATGATTGCAACCGCATTAGCTGATTTCCCTCTAGGTACATCTGCTATCATAGTTATTGTTTAATACATAGCATTCGCAGTTCATATTGGAGTATAGCTATAGTTGTCTGAGCCGATTTGAGATTTGCTTGATTGTGCGGATGGATATTTTAATTTGATAATGGTTGCGGCCTATCAGTGGTCCAATTTATCAGTGTTAAGCGAACCATTAATCAATGAGTCCCGTCAGATGGTTGCCTGATAGTTGGTTGCTGATGGCCGAGTACAGCCTTCGTCACCTCTCTCTATCAAGGTCCTCACGCCTACAGCACTCTGAGGCTGACTAACTCTGAATCATGGCTGAGTCTCTTAGACAGTCCTATCATGTCTCGCTCCAATTTATCAGTGTTAAGCGAACCATTAATCAATGAGTGCCGTCAGATGGTTGCCTGATAGTTGGTTGCTGATGGCCGAGTACAGCCTTCGTCACCTCTCTCTATCAAGGTCCTCACGCCTACAGCACTCTGAGGCTGACTAACTCTGAATCATGGCTGAGTCTCTTAGACAGTCCTATCATGTCTCGCTCCAATTTATCAGTGTTAAGCGAACCATTAATCAATGAGTGCCGTCAGATGGTTGCCTGATAGTTGGTTGCTGATGGCCGAGTACTGCCTTCGTCACCTCTCTCTATCAAGGTCCTCACGCCTACAGCACTCTGAGGCTGACTAACTCTGATTCATGGCTGAGTCTCCTAAACAGGCCTATCAGTGGCCCAATTTATCAGTGTTAAGCGAACCATTAATCAATGAGTGCCGTCAGATGGTTGCCTGATAGTTGGTTGCTGATGGCCGAGTACTACCTTCGTCAACTCTCTCTATCAAGGTCCTCACGCCTACAGCACTCTGAGGCTGACTAACTCTGAATCATGGCTGAGTCTCTTAGACAGTCCTATCATGTCTCGCTCCAATTTATCAGTGTTAAGCGAACCATTTATCAATGAGTGCAGTCAGATGGTTGCCTGAAAGTTGGTTGCTGATGGCCGAGTACAGCCTTCGTCACCTCTCTCTATCAAGGTCCTCACGCCTACAGCACCCTGAGGCTGACTAACTCTGAATCATGGCTGAGTCTCTTAGACAGTCCTATCATGTCTCGCTCCAATTTATCAGTGTTAAGCGAACCATTAATCAATGAGTGCCGTCAGATGGTTGCCTGATAGTTGGTTGCTGATGGCCGAGTACTGCCTTCGTCACCTCTCTCTATCAAGGTCCTCACGCCTACAGCACTCTGAGGCTGACTAACTCTGATTCATGGCTGAGTCTCTTAGGCAGTCCTATCATGTCTCGCTCCAATGGGATAAGTTCAATGGCTCTGGGCAACTATATTATATTTATTGGAGCTTCGCAGCTTTGGCGATGTTGCTCTAAACAAAAGCTTGATAAATTAAAAATCAAAACAAAACAATACAAACAAAATTAAACAAAACAGAAATGGAACACAAAACACAAAAGGAACACAAAACATAAAAGAATCACAAAATAGAGAGAAAACACGAAAAACAGAGTTGAAATCAAAACAGAAATGGGAAACAAATAGAAACGCAACACAAAACAAAAACTGGAAAACAAAAAATAAATAGAAAACAAAAGGCGAAATTAAAAACAAAACTGAATGAAACACAAAAACGGCACTGGAACTCAAAAACAGAAATGGAACTGACGAAAAAAATGGAACTCAAGAACCTAGAATGTAAATCAAAAACCAAAAATGGAACACACCATAGAGCGCAATAAATAAACAGGGTAACAATGTAAAGTTCAAAGCTTGGTACAAAACTGAAAATCTAAACTATTGATAATACGTAAATCACTAATAAAATATTTAAATATTAAATAAATCAATAATTATAATATAATTGCTTTTAAAATGAATAAAATAAATTTAATATAATTAAGGTTTAGATAAAATATAAGCTGCTACAGGTGACTATTTACACAAAACTCTGTACCTCCCTAATATACAGGCAACTATATTCCTGAGAATTTCAAACATTTTTTGATACAATAATGCCATTTTCCCACCATCTTTAGTCATTATTGTTACATCTACCAGCTCAACTTTTCACATTTTCATTTTACCAGTCCCCATAATAAAGTTTTTCTGATTGACTTTGGGCAAATGCCTAGACTGATTTGGTCATCAAGAATCGCGTTGCTTCTTACTGAAATGTAGTTAAGAAACGTCTTCCAATGGAAGCTCTTTTCTAATATACTATAGTTATATCAATATGATCGTTTAAGTATATAATATTGAATCGAATGTTATTTATTTCATAGTTTTATATATTTATGATATACTCAATTATCCATTCGTGTTAAAGCTTGGTCCTTTTTTCCTTCGGTATTTATCGATTATCGGGAGACCACCCATATAAAAACTTTATTAAATCATAGTTAAAAGAAAATCACTTTATTATTTAAAATAATACATGAACAATGTATTAGAATGAAAAATGTAATTATAAATTAGAGTAAGCCCAACAATGTCACGGAGTAACTGCATAAAGCGGTCTTCCCCGGCAGTCGTCTGCTACATGAACTCTGCAAAGTAGCTGTCCAAGTCGTGTAATAATAAACGATCACCAAGTGGTGATAAATGGTTTTAATAAAGACAAAGTATTGTTAATAAACGATCACTCATTTAACAAAAGAAGCAGACTGACTAATATAACCTAGTCAAGTATGAAGAGCCTAAAGCGATAGCAATAACGCCGAATAGGTTATGAGCCAGTAAATATATAATTTAAAAATTTAACCAGTAAATAGTACCGCTCTTTCTAATTTATTACGTCTACTTCATTCTTAAATCTAGGTTACCACCCTTTTCTAAAGACGGTGGGATCAAGGATTTTACATTGTGAGTTCTTTCCTAAATGAATTCCTATTCCACAGGTATGGTTCGAACTCTAGGTTCACTCTAGGTGAGATTAAACCCATCGCCTTAACACACTTGGCTAACATGAACCCCATTCCTGTTAAACCTAGAGTCATGGGAAAATATGAATTTATTTAGTTGTGAACTAAATATATAAAATACTCAGTCACATCACCTGGGCTAAAAAAGAGTGATAACCCGTAGATAAGCCGTCCCTAAATGGATACAATGTTTAGGTTTATAAATGGCATTTATTATAAAAATGAGAGATAGCATAACGTTATAGAGATGACCGTCTGGGGAGTGATAGACGAGGAGTATTGCTATTGAATGGGCATAGCATGCTAATGAAGTGCCATCATGATTCGTTCCTAGCATGCCATCCATACCATACCACCATAGCTCATATACTCTACATAACATACCGACAACATATTGTCACACCTCCTTCACCTATATTGTCTACAACTGACAACAAATGAAGTACATATAATAAAGGGGTCATTTCGATTTTTACCGGATTTTTCTTTATGGAAATCAGCTATTGAGGTCGTACTCATGACTCTATTTTCAAAATTTTCCTTCAAACTTCCATCAGTCCTACCCAGGAGATGACGAAAATGAGAAATGAATGAAATTATCTATTTATATTTGTCTGTTAACGCTCTAGCGGTCGCAATTTTTCTTGATCGTTACCAAACTCGATATTTAAGCGTTTTATGTACAAATAAAGATCAAATTCGTTAAAATCGGACTAGTGGGAGGGGAGAATTTTCGAAAATTCGAAATATCTCCGTTACCATACGTCGGATCGAAAACTTGTAACTTGTCGGATCAATCTTATTGCAAATTAAATTTTACTATAAATATTGTTATATACATTTATTCTCTATCTTGAATAATAACCGAGGTATTTTCATTTTTATTAAGTGTGTTTATATAACGGACGAGATGAGATCGGCCAATTTCGGGACTAGTCGAGAGTATCCGCCAAAAGCCAATTCGGCCGTTTCTGTAACTGTTCGGCTCTCTATTGTAAAACTTCACTTGGGAAATCTTCTTAGTTTACGCAGCACCTTTTATTTTCTACCCCCACTTCTTACAGATTTCAGCCATTAACAAACGCGATCTTTAGTTCGATATAATTTGATAGAATACATGGAGCTATGGAATACCTTTAATTTCAAATTCAATGTTAACTCGAAAAACATGAAAACTTCCTATTGGCGTGAGTAGTTCTTATTTGTGATTGTAATATTTCAAATCGTACTTATTTGAAATGGAATCTCAATTTAAAGTTTGAAGTGCGTAAATTTATTTTATTCTTGTAATTTGATTCTTTACTCACTGGTTTCTATATTCATAAACTTCTTTGTCGCACACAGACAACACAAACGTTTTTACCTATACTCTATGGCTACATAACATTTAACAAAATAGGTCAAATTTCATAAAGAACCTAATTTTAAAATTAGGTAATTGGCCACAACCGCTTCATATAGAATTTAATCAATATAATAAAGAACTCATAAAATTTATTAAAAGTATAGATATGGATTCAGCAAAACTACATTAGAATTTAAAATTGATTATGAGTAGGGCTAGGATTCCTATGTAAATACATATTTGCTACTGACTTCAATATCACCTTATATCAACTCATAGTATATGTTTTAATGCAATTGGGATCAAATTAAGCCAATTTAATTTTACATATTATTACATATTTGACTAAATTTACATATTTCTTACATACTTCGGGAATTTTTACATATTTTACTCCATATTTGTTAATTTTTAAATTATTCTATTTCTTTACAACAAAACTGAATAACGAGTGCATGAAGAAAATTTCTTCACAAGAATTGGCCCTTGTATTGCCACTGTTGATTGCTTCTTAGAACCAAACCCTACAAAACAATTCTGAGATTCCATCTCCCTTGGTTTTGGTTCTGAATAAACTAAACCAAACCTATTTCATAATTAGTGTTTATTTGTGAGTGATAAAGACGTGCCACTCTTGTCAAACACAATTTGAAAATTATATTTTCTGATTAATTCAATTTTCATTTTTGTCGAAATGGGGAAAGTCGCAAGGAAAAACAAAGAACTAGTTTTAAAATATCTTCGTAAGTTTCTAAACGAAACATTCAGGGGGGATAGAGAAATGTTATATTGTATATGTTATAAGTCCACCTTTTATACAGATTTATGTCGAGCGTTTGTGCAGGCTGACATTCCGATAAGCAAAATTAATAATCCGTCTCTTAAATTTTTTTTGGAAAAGTACATTGAAAAAAAAAATGCCTGATGAATCCACCTTGAGAAAAAACTATCTACAAGATATATATCAAGAAACTCTTGCCAAAATACGGGAAAATATCAAGGAGGGGCCAATTTGGGTCTCAGTTGACGAGACAACCGATGTTGAAGGCCGGTACATTGCGAATATTATTGTTGGAAATCACTGCCCAGATTCTTTTTCAAAACCATTTCTTTTAAATTGCCAGGAGTTAGAAAAATGCAATCATGCAACAATCGCACGGTTTTTCAACGACTCTATGAGTCTTCTTTGGCCAAACGGTATACTACACGAAAAAGTCTTCTTGTTTTTATCAGATGGAGCTCCGTACATGGTCAAAGCAGGAAAGCATCTTAAAGTATTTTTCCCGAAAATGCTTCATGTCACATGCCTCGCTTACGCATTTCATCGTGTAGCTGAATCAGTTCGGTCTGCTTTTCCTGAGGTATACTCATTGATCTCATCAATAAAAAAGATTTTTTTAAAAGCTACAAACCGAGTTGAAATTTTCAAAGAAAGTTATCATGAGCTGTCTTTACCTCCGCGACCTGTAGTTACCAGATGGGGAACTTGGCTAGAGGCTGCTCTGTACTACTGCACCAATTTCGACAAAATAAAGGACGTCGTATCAAAATTGGATGGCGAATCAGCCTCAGCCATTTCGCAAGCTCAGAATTTGTTGGAAAACCCGAATTTAAAAAATAATTTGGCATTTATTTCCTGCAATTGTGCTCACATCCCTTCCACTATAACGCAGCTTGAATCCCAGAATGTGCCTCTATTGAAAAATATAGAAATTGTCAATGAAGCGATTCGCAAAATGGAAGACGTCTCAGGAGAAATAGGATCCACGCGAAACTACAAGATGTCTTAAAAAAAAATCCTGGCTGGAAAGATATGCTGCTGATTGCAGACATCATATGTGGAAAGGAGGTGACAGCAAAGCTTTCAGTTGAATGGAACCCTTCTGAAATAGCCGCTTTCCGAAACGCTCCAGTTACATCAGTTGACGTTGAACGCTCCTTCAGCAGATTCAAGTCGATACTAAGGCCCAATCGACGTAGTTTTACGTTTGAAAATGCATTTAGTCTCAAACTGTTTTCCTTACAGTGATTAAAAAGTTTTTGTTTTTGTATTTTTATGTTTAAAATAAAACCGTTTTTGTATTCTAATAAAAAAATGAGAGTACAAACTGTTTTAGAAGGTTATTCACTGTTTACATATTTCACTAATTTTACATAATTATTTACATATTTGTATCAAAATCAATACATATATATTTACATATTTGGCATTTTTAATTACATGAAAATCCTAGCCCTAATTATGAGGAATGAGAATTATTATTCAATATATTTGTCTTACATAGACTTGCAAATTAAAGAAGAGAAAAAGCTTAACATATGTTGAGTTTAATTTGTTTTATTTTCATTTTCATTAATTAATTTTATTTGTAATTATCTTGCTTATTTGATAATTTTATATTATTTTATTATTATATTTGATTATTTAATAACTCACTAAATAATGTTATTGTAAAAATGTATTTAAACTTAATTACACATGTAATATACCATGTGTCAATGGAACTCAAATAAATAACTTCTCATGTGGTTACTATGAGGTGAAAAAAAAGTCCGACACGCAGGGGCCGACGGGGAATTCCCTTCTACTCTACCCCCACCCCTATTCCTGGTCCAATTTCTGGCAATCGCAAATATGATCTCTAGTTTTGAATGAAACGGTTTTATATATATAAAGTATGTTATAGATCAAATGGACATTTTCGAGACAAGAACGTAAAACCCTTAATTCATGAAGTCATCGCAAACCCAATTTTGCATGTATCTCTTATATAAAAGGCCCATGGAAACCATATTTGAAATTAGTGCTTACAATAAAGTGGTTCATGTTATAAAAGCTTATTGTTTATTTACTTATTTATACAGGAGCACCCGCAACTGAGCGATTTGGCTCAAAATTTAACAATGTAATAAAATCAATATAATATTATTATTATTATTTATTAACGTCCACTTTTTGCAACTTAGGCTAATTAGGACGAGTTATCTACAGGTTACCACCCTTTTCTAGCCAGGGTGGGATTTTAGAATGTTATATCAATATAATAGAAAAATAACAAAAACTGTATCAGCAATAAAAAAAATTAAACACGGTAAGTAAACATTAAATACAAGTAATAAAAACAACAAATAAACATTAAACTAGTATTAAAGATAACAATTTAAAACAGTTTTATTAAATAAATAAAAAAAAAAATCCTCAAACGAGTATATATATATATATATATATATATATATATATATATATATATATATCTATATATGTATGTACACATACAAAAACAGATAATATACAATTTTGAACGGACCTCATTTTCGTCATCTCCTAGTTAGGAGCGATGGAAATTTGAGGAAATGTTTAAAAATCGCGTCATGAGTACGAACTTAATAATTGATTTCCCTTAGGAAAAATCTGATAAAAAAAATTGTTATTAACGAAAAGTATTTGTCGACTTTAGTTATGTGTGAGGAATAATTTTTTTTTGTTTCTTTATTTTTGATTGAATCATAAACGATGATAAATCCAATTGTTGAAAAGGAAATTGCGGCGAGGAGATTATTCAGTGTTTGCGGAAGCCTCGGTAGAGGGAAAGGCGTTTTCTCATTAATGCAGTTGAGAAAACAAACAGAACTAGTTTGATGCAAATTACTGCATTACAAAACCATTCTTCCTTCTCGAAGTACTTGGGGCATCTACTTGGAAAATGTCTGCCCTCTTTTACCTTTCCCTTAAGAGAATTGTTTATCATGGAACATAAGAATGAAACGCACACTTCTATGTCTGTTTCAAGTCTTGTGTTATTCTTTCTTCAATTTGCATCCATGGACTGCCGGAAAACTTTGTGCAGTTACATTGTCGTACGCCGAGAAATATAATTATAATTGTAACGTATTCCTTGTTATGAATGAATATAAGACGAGTTATACTTCGAATTATCTTTAATGGATACAAACTTTGGTAACACAAACACTTACTCCAGAACTCAACGCAAAAATATTACTCCATTTAGCAGATTTCGCATGAGGAAAATCAGCTATTAAGGTCAATTCAATCAAGGTCGATTTTCAAAACATTTCTTGAAATGTCCATCAATCCTACCCAGGAATTGACGAAAATGACGTCCGCTCAATTATATATATATATATGTTCTGTTATCGCTCTAGCGGTGAAAATTTTGGTTTTTTCGTTACCAAGCTTGATATATTCATTTTATGTAAAGAGAAAGATCAAGTTCGTTAATGGCTGAAATCGAACCAGTGAGAGGGGGGTTTAGGAGGAGAATTATTGAATATTCGAAATATCTTCGACGGATCAAAAAATTCTATAAAACTAATCTTTTGCAAATTAAATGTCCTATAAATATTGTTATATACATTCATTCTCTATCTTGAATATTAATCGAGATATTTGCACTTTTTAGTTTTCAGCCTTCAGCAAACCCCCATTTCTACTCATGTGCCATAAACAATACACTGTTATGTAATAACCCACTTTATTCGAAGCATGAATACCGGATATTGTTTTCAAGAGACCTTTATTATACGTGATACATGCAAATATGTTTCGATGCCCCCCCCCCGTCTTAAGGTCTTGGGCTACAAAAATTTGATTGATTGAGATAAAAATTATTCTGATTCATTATAATTTACAGTACTTGATGTAGTAAATAGTTTTCAGTAAAATTAATATGTTATATTCTGATATAATTCAGTAATTGTTTTTATTTCCGTAAAAAAGCTGGCAGACCCCCTTGTTCACATTCCAGACGCTTCCTGTCGGTTTCTTATTATCGTTAGTATTTTTCCTATTAATATTGACGGTGCTGTTATGATAGCAGTGATGTTATTTATCTATTGTTTAACTTCACGTGGGAAATCTGCTTAGTTTACGTATCCCTTGCGTGACGGACGTTTTTATAATAATATACAAGTTTCGAAAGTATTTTAGTGCCCGACTTTGTTGATGTTAATGACCCCAAACAGATGTAACGTTTATGAAAATCAAAAACTGGTTATATGGCATTCATTACTCACAGCGACTGGCCTAAATTTTGAATGAGTCTCATTTTTAATCATCGTAACCATAACGCCCTCTATTCCAAGGAGGTGAATTATTCTAGTCGGAATTATTTTTTCTCATTGTGATTAGTATAAACAACAGTGAAATCAAATTAAGTTGCACAATGAAAAGTCTTCGCAATCTGCACAGCGAAATGTCTCAAATTATTACTTCTTACTACTTTAATTTCAACGTTCATAACGCTCGCTTGATTCGAATTCCTTTGGTTTTATTTTAATTAATTTTTTTAAGAGACTCTTTCCCATACAGACTGCTTAAGGAGACTGATTTTATTAAAGTACTACCAGCGTTTCTTCCACCAGCTGAAATGAAGAAATGAAATTGGAATTGAAAAGTTTTTCAACATTTAATTCCGTCCCTATTGTTGCTACATTCGCGTTAACTGCATTTCCCTATTCATTCATTATTTCCATTCTACGATGCACAACAGTGTTTTAGCGGAGTTTTAATTAAACCCGTCGACTCATGAATTCTTTTACGAACCCTTCCTATTCACATTAGCAAGACGACGTATAAACTTTACACACTACCGCCATTATGCTCTCGTACTACACCCTGAGTACTGGGTTTCCCCGTCTAAACATCAACATTATTTACATCGTTAATCTTGAAGTGAGCGCACTCAACATGGAGTCTTCATTCTCTGACTTGGAACTTCAAGACCTCCTCCTTTTTATTTAAACAACTGGCTGTACCCTGCGCGCGTTGCTACGCCACCAACTAAAATACCTAAATTACTATAAAGATGTACCATATATTATAAAAGTTACTGTAAATACCAAATTAAACATATTTTGTTCGCCAAAAAAACAATAGGAAACGAAATATGACAATTTCCATTTCATGCCTTCCTAACAACCCCTCACTCCTGTTCGTTCTTAAAATATTAATATACCTTATATCCCTTCTACAGGTTTTCGTGTATACCTCATTAATACTTCGATATACGGAAAAAGTGCCTATTTCAAAAAGTACTTTAAATAACAAAATAAACTACTTTTGTTATATGCATAATTGCCGAAAACCCAATAGGAAACGAAATATCGCTATTTTTAATTTCAGACCTCCCTTACAACCCCCATTTCTATGTGTACCTTGAAATTTAAATATAGCTTATAATCAGGGCCAATACCAAATCACATGCGGAGTTTAGCTTTAGTTCGGTTGAGTCTTTTGTGCCATATAAAACTGTTGACTCCCACTATTGTTTTTAGTGTATAACTCATTTATACTTCGGTATACGACAAAAGTGTTATTACAAAAGTTACTCTAAATAATAAAATAAACCACTTTTGTTATGTGCATATTTGCCGAATACCCAATAGGAAACGAAATATCGCTATTTTTAATTTCAGGCCTCCTTTATAACACTCATATTCGTCCCAGAGAATACTAATATAGCCAGAAGCCTAGCCTGGGCTAGTAGTAATATACATACCAAGTTTCATAAAATTCGGTCTATCAGCCGTTTACGAGTCTATACAGACAAACATTCATTTATATATATATATATATATATATATATATATATATATATATATATATATATATATAGATTACTTACATTCTCAATTAATGTTTCAACGCACTCCAAGACCATTCTTGTTTTCCCAGATTTCATTTATTATTATTATTATTTATTAACGTCCACTTTTTGCTACTAAGGCTAACCGGGACGGGTTATCTACAGGTTACCGCCCTTTTCTAGCCAGGGTGGAATTTCATTTGAACTTTTTTGTAGTACTGTTTAGGACTATCTTTAACCATATGTTATATTATGGAAGGAACAACTTCATAGGTACGTGTTTTATGCAGGCCACTAGCACTTTCTAGACATAGTGGAACTAAGTATTGTATTTTATTTAAGGAATTCGTCACTAAATAAATTCATACTGCCTAACGGTGAACTCACAACTTCAGGTTTGCCTGGTATATTAATTCGTACGATCGTACTCAGTTGCTAGCCGAGCTCCATAACTTCTAAAAGTAATAAAATGATTGATAAAGCTCATATTAGCAATGTAAGTTGGTAACCAACCCACTAAATAAATATCTTCGTTCCTCCCTGCCTTGAGATGGATGATGTCCTGGATACATATAACCCGCCACCATTAGCCACAGCAGACTAACTTAATAAACTTTAATAAATAAAATAAAAAAAATATTTTAAAAAAAAATACGAAAACTATAATCTTACATTAACCATCTTCTTACCAAGCGGGCCTAAGTATTTTATTTCTTATGCATTTCATTATCATTTATAAAGCATGCCATACTTTAATAAATTTACGACCAATAACAAAGCATGACGAGAAATTTAAATTGCATGTTGTAGTGGTATTATGAACGAATGAAATTAATTTATTATGTATAATTACTAAATACACAAAAAATATAGATGGATTTCATAAAATTTATCCGTGGAATTTGAGCTACATTTATAACAAATTTGTTATATATAAGTATAAATGCTAACTTATAATAGATAATAATAATAAAAGGCCACTAAATGTTTAAGCTCTCGTTGTGGAAAGTGCATCACAATTTAGTTTTGGTCTGGTGGCACATGTTGATAAACGCAAACACCAAATCAGCAAGGAGCATTACGTTTGAATCAACCGTACCCCGTTTGTATTCTTAACAGCTTTAGTGTTAATTCCCTCTGCACACTCAAGGCTTTTGCAAACAATAGATTATCTACTATGCATATAATTACCTTCTTAACACTTGCATTTATTATAATTTATCTATAGGAATTAAAGAAGCAAAAACTTTTCTTCATCAGAACATAAGTAAAACCTATGAGAAAATAAATGCTACTGGGAAGGCAAACACAATAAATGAACGAAAGAAATTCAAACTTTAAATTGATATTGAATGAGCACAAGATAATATTCAATGAATTGCAACCTGAAATTTACGTGATTGAGGTTACAAAAGAAAAGCCACAAACGAAAATAATGTTACATCGATGGGAGGAAAATATAGTATTCCACGTTACGTTATAGCAACGTGCACTTGCCAAAACTAAAGGTCATGTTCGTTAATGGCTGAAATTAGATCATCTAGTTATTTATAAATAACACTTTTGGTACATTAAATATAGACACACACACACACACACAATCATTATTAGAATCATAGTATATAATAACTATACACATTAAAAATCCTTAATATCTCCGTTATAATACGCCGGGTCGAAAAATTGTATAGAATCAGTCTTATTGCAAATGTAATGTTCTATAAATTTTATTATAAACGTTTTTTCACTATCTTTGTTTACTGACCGAGATATGTGCATTTTAGCAGATTTCCCTTAAGGAAAATCAGCTATTGAGGTCGTACTCGTAACGCGATTTTCGAAAAATTTCCTCAAATGTCCATCGATCGTACCCAGGAGATTACGAAAATATATATATATATATATATATATATATATATATATATATATATAAATATATTTGTCTGTTAACACTCTAGCGGTCGAAATTTTTTATTGTTACGAAACTCTGTATTTAATAGTTTTATGTAAAAAGGAAGATCAAGTAAGATAACGGCTTAAATCTGTGCAGTGTGAGGGGGTGTTTAGAGGGGGGATTTTCAAAAATTCGAAATATCTCCGTTATTATGCATCGGATCGAAAAATTGTATAGAATCAATCTTATTGCAAATTAACTTTCCTATAAATATTGTTATATACATTTATTCTCTATCTTGAATATTAACCGAGATATTTGCATTTTTATGAAGGCTGTGGTCGGGTATTGTTCGGATTAGTTAGCAGTTTTCGTAACTTCTTGGCTCAGGTGGGAGGCTACTTCTAACCTTACCTGTCGTTTCTAACCTTACCTTACCTTCCTTACTTTGTGTGATTTATACAAATACGGTCTTGAGTTATTAAAATATAAATTATTTTTTACAATTCAGAACCCGTTTCAGTTGGGAATTTATTAAAATTAACTGAAATATTTCTTATTACCGTTTGTATTTACTCATGGTGGGCTTTTATTACCAGTATGCAGATTTCTCTTTTGTAAAACTTCACGTGGGAATTCTGCTTAGTTTACGCAGCCCCTGCATGACGGACTTTTTTTAATTTTCACCCACTAGTAAACCGACATTCCTACTCATGTCATATTAACAAAAAGCTGTTATATTATAAGCCAAATACCACCTACTGTTATTTGAAGCCTAAATACCAAATATTGTTTTAATTGAACTTTTGCGTTTTGGGATGAATTCAAATACGGTGGAAATCTGCTTAGTTAACGCAGCCCCAGCGTGATGGGGTTTTGTTTTTAATTTCCTGATATCAGATCATAAGTAAGGTTTTAGAAGGGGTAAAAATATAAATTTGAAATTATTATTATTCGAATTTAAATTGTCTCCGTAGTTTTGAGAGCGATCAAAAACCCTAATATAATCACTCTTCCTAGAAAATTAATGTTGGGTAATTCCTGTTTTGTACATAATTTCGCCATTGTATTTTTTCCTATGGGCATCAACTAACCCTATCTTTATTCCTTTCCAATTTCACATCAATTAACTGTACTATTAAGCACCTCATTTACCAACAAATATCAAATCGTATTTACATAGGTTTCATATTAATGAAGAATAAGTAATACAGCCAAGGCAATTGTTAAAATGCTAACAAACAAAAATAGTTTTTGGGTATCATAAGAAAAAGTCCTGCGCAAACTAAGATTTTCCACGAGCTGGCACGACAAACTTCTGACCTCATCTCGCCTTATATTCTGTGTTTCTAAATAAAAATCTGATGAGTATTAATTTGTTGAACGCTGAATAAAGTACGAATAGCTCACTTAATATTTGACTTGCAAAAAAATGTCAAATATTACAGCACAGTAGTCTTATTTAATTATTTTTCCATATTTTCTTCAGTCGAAAGGCCAGCTCATTATACCTTCATTTTGCTGAAATAGTTCTGAGAAGGTAGTTATCCTACTAGACTTATCCGTTATCAATAGCATGTAGGATTAATGCCTGGACTATTGTCCAAACCATTTGAACAAGGAGAATAGACTACAATAGACCTCAATAGAGATTACACCATCGGTCTTAAGCACTGGATTATTAAACATAAAATTGATTGAACTATTTTAGAGTAAACATTTTCCAGCTGATTTCTGAATGAATGTCTTCGGAATTGTTGAAATAAATGTTATCCATTAAATTTAATAATTTCTTTTCTTCAAATAGTTGAAGTCAGTTTATCTAGTAAAGCGAAAGTATAGTGGTAAAATATCTTCTAACTTATGGACCAGTAAATGTAAGAGATAAGTGAACGGTAAATAATTACAGAAGTACTCAGTGGAAATTAGTTCCTTTTTTATTTTCACCTGAACATTTATGTCATAAAAACACTTCATTTAAGAATTTGATCTGTGTGTTTCTATTCCTTCCTTCAGAAGAACCATACAGTAAAAAATACTTAAAGAGTAAACTGGTCAAGAGCTACATGGTGATATAGTAAGTAAAAGTGAAAATCGTACTAGTAGAAAGTAGGATGTACTGTAGATTGTAAAAAGTCCGTCACGCAGGGGCTGCGTAAACTAAGCAGATTTCCAACGTGAAGTTTTACAATAGAGAAATCTGCCTATTAACAACTGTAGTAGTAAGAAACCTCTAAACCTAAAACATTATTTAGGGCGTAATAACCCAGTAGTTTCTAGCCCCAAAAAACAGTTAACCTAACCTCTAAACCTAATCACGAGGGACGAATAGTTATGGAAACGGCCGCCAGAGCTCTCGGCGGAAAGTCCGAACATAGCCTACTGGTGACCACACGCAGAATACAAATGCAAATATCTCGGTTAATATTCAAGATACAGAATAAATGTATAGAACAATATTTTTAGTAAATTTAATTTTTCAATAAGATTGATTCTATACAATATTTCGGTCCGATGCATAATAACGGAGATTTTTGGAATTTTCAAAAATCCCCCCTCTAAACCCCCCCCCCTCCCACTGGTCCGATTTCAGCCATTAACGAACTTAATCTTCCTTTTTACATAAAACGATTAAATTCCGAGTTTGTTAACGATCAAACGAAAATTGCGACCGCAAGAGCGTTAACAGAAAAATATATATATATATATATATATATATATATATATATATATATACATACATAATTTTAAACGGACCTCATTTTCGTCATCTCCTGGGTAGGATCGATGGACATTTGAAGAACTTTTTCGAAACTAGCGTCATGAGTACGACCTCAATAGCTGATTTGCCTTAAGGGAAATCTGCTAATATGAGCCTCTTAGTGAGTGGTTATTTTTAGCAAACCATTTACTGCTAGATTAGCCTGCATATGCTTCGATAGCATATAAGAGCATATCCCCTGCTAGAGTCGAGATATTAGAGTGGAGTAGTGTAACGAGCCCACCACTAACTCTGGCCGTGTATATAAATGAGTGGGATTCGGAATACAGCCACAGCTACTAATTGTATTTCTCTCTGGATTAGCAGCCTGACCTATATTCCCTCTCCGGTTATATTACCTTCCACTAGCATATATGCTGCTCGCAAAGCACTATACTTATCCCTTAAATGTATAGTCCGTGTGTGTTCACTAGGTCCAGTTCGAATTTTACGAAGCGTGACAAAATGGATGGAAACTGAGTATATGAGGCTATCAGTCAAGAAGCTATCCTTCGGAACATGGCATTTTGACTTCAAGCAATAGTCCGTCACGCAGGGGCTGCGTCAACTAAGCAGATTTCCAACGTGGGTCACGTATTTTCATATATCTAATAACGTAAAGATTCAACGAGAAAAATATTTGGTATTTAGGCTTAAAGTAACGTGCTTCATACTATAACAGCTTTTTGTTAATATGACGTGAATACGAGGGGTAGTTTGCTGAAGGCCCAAAACTATAAAATGCAAGTATCTCGGTGAATAATCAAGATAGTAAAAAAAAATGCACATAACATTTATAGACCATTACATTTGCATTAGGATTAGTTCTATACAATTTTTAATAACGTAGATATTATGGATTCTTGAAATTCATAATATAATAATATTATTTATTAACGTCCACTTTTTGCAACTAAGGCTAATTGGGACGGGTTATCTACAGGTTACCACCCTTTTCTAGCCAGGGTGGGATTTTAGGATGTTATTTAATGAATTTCGTCACTAAATAATTTCCTTTTCCCAGGCGAGAATCGAACTCGCCACTCTAGGTTTGCCAAATAGCTTTTTTTTAATATGGTTTGAGTAGGAGTGGCGAATTACAGGTAGCCAAAAACTAAAATATGGAAATAACTCGGTTTATATGCAATTTAGAGAAAACATGTATATTTATTTATTTATTTATTTATTAACGTCCACTTTTTGCAACTTAGGCTAATCGGGACGGGTTATCTACAGGTTACCACCCTTTTCTAGCCAGGGTGGGATTTTAGGACGTTATTTAATGAATTTCGTCACTAAATAATTTCCTTTGCCCAGGCAAGAATCGAACTCGCCACTCTAGGTTTACCATGTGAGATAAAGGTCAACGCTTTAACTCGCATGGCTAACCTGAGTCCCGAAAACATGTATAGAACACCATTTATAGAAAATTGAATGTTCAATAAGATTAAATATATATATTTTTTCGATGCGACGTAGAATAGTGGAGATATTTCAAATTTTGGAAACTCTCACCCTCAAACCACGCCCTCTCCCACTGGTCCTATTTCAGATGTTTACGAACTTGATCTTTCTTTTTACATAATATGCTTATATATCAAGTTTGTTAACGACTAAACGAAAATTGCGACCGCTAGAGTGGTAACAGACACACACGCATATATATATATATATATATATATATATATATATATATATATATATATATAAAATTGTAACCTCTGTATTTACATTGATTTTTTTCGCGGAATTTCACGATGACTTTTCGTTTCACATGTCATAGACACCATAACTGCATTTTGTTTCTTTGGTGTCTGTTTGTTTGTTTGTTACCTTTTCACGCATAAACGACTGAACCGAATTTAATGAAACTTGGTATGTGTATTACTACTAACCCAACTTAGACTTTAGGCAATATTAATATCCTCTGAGACGAACAGGAGTGGGGGTTATAGGGGAAGCCTGAAATTAAAAATAGTGATATTTCGTTTCCTATTGGTGTTTCGGCAATTATGCAAATAACAAAAGTTGTTTATTTTGTTATTTAGAATAACTTTTGTTATATATCTTTTTTTCTTATACCGAATTATAAACGAGATATACGCTAAAACCTATAGCGGAAGTGAACAATTTTATTTGGAACAAACGACCCAACCGAGTTAAATAAAATTCCGTATGTGAATTAACACTAACTCCTTCATGATAATAAGCTGTACCATTATTTCTAGAGACGAGCAGGAGTGGGGGTTGTAGGGGAGGCCTGAAATTAAAAATAGCAATATTTCGTTGCCTATAGAATTTTAGGCAATTATGCACATAACAAAAGTTGTTTATTTTGTTATTTGGAGTAACTTTTATCATATCCACTTTTGTCGTATACCGAATTATAAACGAGATATACGCTAAAACCTATAGCGGAAGTGAACAATTTTATTTGGGATAAAAGACCCAACCGAAATAAATAAAACTCGGTATATGCATTAGCACTAACGCTTTCATTATAATAAGCCATACCAACATTTCTAGGGACGGGCAGGATGGGGGTTATAAGGAAGGCCTGAAATTAATAATAGTGATATTTCGTTTCTTATTGGGGGTTCGGCAAATATGCACATAACAAAAGTTGTTTATTTTGTTATTTAGAGAAATTTGCTCAACAATTCTTTTCAATATGAACTACCAGGTACAGCACCTGGAAAAATTAATTTTAATGTATGTTAATATTTTGTCCTTAATAATTCAAATCTATGCACAATGCACAGGAAACGGGAAATATGACAATATGGAGGACAGTGAAGTTTTACATAAAAAATCAATTTTATTATTATATTATATATATATATATATATATATATATATATATTCTTTTTGAATGGACTACATTTGTGTCATCTACTAGGTAGGATCGTTGGAAAATATTTCGAAAATCCAGTCATGAGCAGGACTTCAGTAGTTGATAAATCTACTTCTGATAGCTGGCGAATCTGTTAAAAAATAGGTAATTCCAGGAGATTATTTTGAATTCACCCATCTGGATATGTAGCTTTTTCGAATATTTTTAGTTTTCGTGAAGCCTACGAATATCAAGTTAACAGAAAAGTTTATTCATATAAATTATTACTATAATATGGACCATGTCACTCATCTTCGAGCATCTGTTTGACGTATATACTCGCTAGGCTACCGCTAAGCCACATACTAGCGCGCTCTGGTATCTAACTCACCAACTAACTTTCTCCCTTGGTGGGAATCAAACCGGTACCTATTAGCAGATTTCCCTGAAGGCAAATCGGCTAAAAGTACAATGAATCAAACCCTAATCAAGTTCATAAAAATATCTTGGAAGAGGTAATGGAATAAATTGAGAATTGAAAGTAGTAATAAACGTGGCTGAAGGAGAGCTGGGGTATTTATCATATGGCAGCGATTAGGCCTGGCCTAGAGTTTTTACCAGCTGACCCTCCCTTGCCGGCCCCTAACGACTGATGGCTTCACAGCTTTTCTTTAATAAACCTCCGCCACAATTTATGAATTTATTTCCATATGCGTTTATTTGCTCATATCAATCATTCATTTCGGAGTCATCGTTCATCAATAAGGCCCTTTGCTGGTTCAACTCCCGCAGCTTATGCTGGCATTCACTCTTATTGAAAAGTTTATTTTCTTTCTTAGCAGTTTTTTTTCATGGTGCCTTGCCCAAAATAAAATGTCAGATTCCAACGTCAAGAACAATAGGCTAGGATAATAGGTATGAATGTACATATCCAACAGCTATTTCGGATAATGACTTATAACAAAAATTTCACAGGTGATTAAAGTGTACAATTGATAATAATATCATTTGTCAATAGTTAAAAGCTCCAGAGTTTGACTCTCATGCGATTTAGTTCAGCATGCCAGTTCCGCTAATAGTTTGCCTAGATATTTATAAGTTTTGAACGAACCTCATTTGCGACCCCTCCTGGATAGAATCGACGAACATTTGTAGACATTTTTTCAAAAATTGAGTCATTAGTACAGCCTTAATAGATGGTTTTCCATCACAGAAATTTGCTAATACTTATATGGCTTACTCAAGAATGGTGAAAACATTTTGAAATAAGACAGAATCTAGGAATGGTACCGCAGTGGACAAAGACTCTTCTTTTTTTTCTCTCATTTGGCATTATAGACCTTAGAGACCTTAAATAGCCAAGTGAGACTCGAGGGATTCGTGATCAGAATTTTATGTAAAGGGCACTCAACTCAACGTACAACCTCTGTTAACCAACGAGGACCTGGGATTAGCTGTCTTCAGACTATCGTCGATAGTGGACGTAGACAGACTAGAATCATTAGTTTTAAAACTATTTCTTAAAGATTGGAGATAAGTGTGTGTGTGCTCTGATCTTTGACCTTGAATAATAGATTGTTTCTATTCAATGTATGAAATTAATTTCTCTTCGCAGAATTTAGAAACCACCATAACTTCCAGTGTTCTTCTTAGCTCATGATTGTAGTGATCTCTTCTGGGTACACTCCCGAAGGCTTTCTAGCCAACTAGGAATTCTCATATTAGTCCTGAAGTGAAGTAGTTCCCTTCTGAGCTCTCAAACTAGATTGATGTTACCACAGTTCTCTAAGTTTTACACGCCTCCTTTTTAGGGATGTATTTCATAACTTCCCCTCATCTCATCAGAATTGTGAGTGTTGCTTGTGCATTCAGTCCATCGGGCCTAGAGACCATACTTCCAAATTTACTCTTTTTACTTTTCCCAAACTTGTCAACTGTATATATTACATATCTGATTATACTCCAGGCTCTTTGGGGCTTGGATTAGTCTTGGTAACCCTAGAGGGGGTACGACTCCCTCATGGGCAACAGGAATTTATTCAGTGACGAACTCCTTGTATAAAGTCATTAGGTCAACTCTGGTTAGAAAAGGTTGGTGACCTATAGTTAACCCGTCCCAATTAACCATCACAGCACAAAGAGAACGTTAGTAGATAACGTAGATGAATATAACTGTTTATGGATTGCTGTGGATTATTGTTGTCGCTAGTGACCATGGCTACTAGATAATAGCCCAAGTACTGCGGTGGAAGCGGGTTTCATGTTAATGCACCATTTTAAAAGATTTCCTTCAAGGTTTTGTGGTATAGGGTTTGAAGCATATTCTTCAGTTAGTATGTGTTATACTATTTCTACAATACAATTTCATGTTTTGTTTTACAAACAGTATTGTTTGCTGTGAAAATGTACATATATATTTAAGGAAAATTCTATATTATTTTTGACTTTTTATAGAGTGGCCGACATAAATCTCTCGACTTTCTGTTGAATATATATCTTATTTCGTTCTTCTGCAATTTAAATATTAAAGTATAACCCAAATGCATAACGCCCTAAGTTAATCAATTATGAAAATAACCAAGTGTAATGGTAATAGAGAGTACATTGGAAGACATTTCTTAACACATTTTAATAAGAGGCAACGCGAATTTAGTTTTTCATTTAATTCTTCAGTATGGCGAAAACAGTCAAAGGCTATTGTCCTAAGTCCTTCGTGAAAATTTTATAATGGGGACTGGTAAAATGTCTAGATTATTCATTGTATCACTCCAGAAGGACGTCAGCAACGTTTGCTAAAATCTAGATTATTTGTGACACATTCATAGCAATCTCAATGTCCAGCAGCAGAAAGAGTTCGTTTGAGAATTTCTGGGGCTGTACATTTTGTAATCATTCCGTAATCACCAGGAAGAAGAAAGATTCAGTGGCTTTAGGGCCATCTGGGAGGTCGTTTATATATATGTTGTCATGTCGATGAAGACCGTCGTCATTGTCTGTTGATCGAGTACAGCTGGTAAGCGTTTTCAATGCGATGCTACAACTTTTTTCGGGCTTGAAGATGGTGCCTTTGCATCGATAGCACAATGCCAACTGTACTCAACCATCGGCCAGTGACGACGGTCTTCACCAACTGGTATGATAACAGTATCATTTATGCTGGCGGTTCCAGCCCTTTATTTGGTTTATATATGTATTAAAAATAATAATGGACCTAATAGTTAACCTAGGGGAATATTGAACCATTGGGTATTATGTTGTGTTTGTAGAGCTATAGAAGCTGAGTCCTCTCTCATAGAATGAGACTGACACTCGACAGGAAGGTGGTGCTAATTCGTCGAACCTACAAGCTGAATACGTGCCGGCGTTGGAGCACAAAGGGGAGCACGACTCCCTGCGACAAAGGCCTTCAACACTCTGGCCACTCTTCAACAAACTCCCTGTCCCACTCAACAAAGCCCTTGTCCATTAGAACATACCACCCCCGGACCAAACCGCAGCCCGTTCACTCCACCGTAAATTGTTTAATATACAATATTCGGCAGTTCAAGGTCGGGGATCAAGGCTCATACTCCAATCTTCACCCTTTGCCTAATAATTTCCAGACCAATGCTTCCCGACGGTCTGTGCCAACTTCATCGATAGCTACATACGACAGACTTCTATGTTACATTTCCTGGAGTCTATTCCTCCAAAATATGAATAGTTCTCGATGAAATTGAGAACCAATTGAGGGAGGGAGAGGGAGGGAGGGAGGGAGAGGGAGGGAGGGAGTGAGAGGGAGGGAGGGAGGGAGGGAGTGAGAGGGAGGGAGGGAGGGAGGGAGAGGGAGAGGGAGAGGGAGAGAGAGAGAGGGAGAGGGAGAGGGAGAGAGAGAGAGAAGAGAGAGAGTTGCGTATTTGGAAAGTGTGGCGTAGATCAAAGAAACCGAAAGAATGTTCTAGGTCCGACCAGTACCTTCCAGCCAGACGTCGAATAGTCCAGACAATTCCCCCTTTGATGTATGCCGCCGCCTTATATAAAGAAGGGCTAGCCGCGAGCGAGTCAGTTTTATGCTCAGCGATCTTGCTGGTCACATCAGTGCTACAGTGCGACTTAGTGCAGTGCGGTAAAGTGTTTTTAGAAGAAGAACAGTGTTGTGCCGTGACTGTAAGTAACAGTTTAGTGCCGTATTTAAGATAGTGCAGTGCCGCGAAGTCAAGGACAGTGCAGTGCCGCAAAGTCAAGGACAGTGCAGTGCCGTCTTGCTGTGAATTTCAGTGACCGTGAGTGAATTGTTGGACTGTGAAATCTGAAGAACTGTGACGCTATCAGTCTATACTGTGAGTAGTAATTAAGAATAATTACCAAGTTTATTGTGCATTATCCAAATAAATTGTGCAGTGATAAAAACTGTGAAACTTGCGAGTATTTAATTTTGCAATCCAAAAGAACTCTTATTAAAAACGTTTATTAGTGGTTTTGGTAATAAAAACGTAACAGTATGTTGGATTCTTGTAGAAAAACTAGTTTGTTTCGGTGAATTTTTCTATATGACGCATCCTTTAACCGTAAAATCCACAAACCTTTATTTCAGAAACGGCACATTCTATTGAAAAATGTTGCGACATGAAAGTTGAAGTCAACAAAATTATCGTTGAAAGAAGTCTACGAAGAAAGGAAAGTATTCTGAAATAAATAAAAAAAATATATTATTTTGTTGACTACAACTTTTATGTCGCAGCATTTTTCAATAAAATGTGCCGTTTCTGAAATAATGATTTGGGCATTTTCCGGCTAAAGTATGTGTCAAATAGAAAATTTCACCATTTTGTCAAATATTAATCACCATTTTTATATGTGGTTTTAAATTATTATAAAAAAAATAAATATATAAAAAAATAATAAATAAAAAAAATAAATATAATAAAAAAAATAGTGCAGGTTCGATTCCCGCCAAGGGAGAACATTAGTTCACGTGGTCGCTAACAGAGCGCGCTAGTGTCACAGTGCTTGTGGATCAGCGGGAGTCTAAAGAGTGTATAACTCTGACAAAGAGTATATTGTCTACTGGAGACAACTCATTCCAGGCCCCGGGGATGGGATAATGTCGCGTTAATCACTCTGAAATCCATCTAGTATCGCTCGGGCCTGAACTGAGAAAAAAAGTTCGTAATCTAAGCAGACAATCCACGCGAAGGCTAACAATAGATACACATAACATTACTGTCAATGTTAACTGAATAAATACAAACGGTATTGAGAAATCGTTCAGTAAATTTACAATACAGGTTAATAATATCTACAACGGAAAGCGGCTGAATTGTAAACAAGCAGGCCGGCCAACCTTGTAGCGCTGAATAGATAAATAGACCGGAAAGACAAACGATTAAAGATATATATCTGAATATAACATAGTAATTTTATTGAAAACTATTTACTATATTTAGTTGAGTAATTTGAAATGAATCAGAATAATTTTTATCTCAATCACTCAGATTCTTGTAATCCAAGAACAATAGAAGAGGGGCGGGTTGTTGATCAACAGAACGTATTTGCATTTCCTAAAATAAAGCTTTGTTGAAAACAAAATTTTTGTATTGAAGTGGTTCATGATATATCAGCTTATTATTAATATGACACTAGTAGGAGTGGGGGTTTACTAAAAGCGTAAAACTATAAAATCCAAATATCTCGGTTAATGCTTATTATACGGAAAATATGTAATGAACAATATTTATTGTAAATGTAAATTGCAATAAGATTGTCTCTATACAATGTTTCGATCCAACGTATTATAACAGAGATATTTAGAATTTTCGAAATTTCTACCTTTTAACCCCCCCCCCCTCCATTCCCTGGTCAGATTTCAGCTGTTACCGAACTTGATCTTACTTTTTACATAAAAAAAATATACGTGTTTGGTATAGATTAAACAATAATTGAAACCACTAGTGCGGTAACAATATATATATATATATATATATATATATATATATATATATATATATTTATAATTTGGAACGAACCTCATTTTCGTCATCTCCTAGGTAGGATCGATGGAAATTTCAAGAAAAAGTTTGAAAATCACGTCATGAGGTACGTCCTCAATGGCTGATTTCCCTTGAGGGAAATCTGCTAAATCGTATTGCGAAAATTCTAGTCTCCAGTACGTTGATGATACAAAAAGAAATATAAGGTAATGTCATCCAATTATAACCATTATAGTTGCTTGGTGTGTTCTTGAACTACTATACCTCTTACTTGAATATTTTTGATATTTGTCAAAAATACTATTCTCGCATATAAATTTTATTCGATTTATATAAAAGAGAATTAGGATTAAAGCCGTTTCTCGGAACGAGTGTAAGGGAATGGAAAAACGTTTGCAGAGAACTTTTTTAAAGTGACAGGAAGGGCGTGTAATTTCAGCAACAGTCCCTTTCAGCCCGGGCAAAAGCAACTTCTTAGTTGAACGTGGAATGAATTTGTTAATTAATTTTAATGCAGAAACCTTTTCACAAAAAAAAAAAGTTAGAATGGTTTCTAAATACTAAACACTCATTTGATTTTCTCGCTCTCAGTTAATTAGTCATTGAATATTAAAAAAAAAAAATGCCATTACTCATATTGTCTTTTAATCAAGGCGGGAGTCGTTATTAAAACGTTTTAGAAGATTATTACTCATTTCATGATATATATATATTTATATATATATATATATATATATATATATATATATATATATATATATATATATATATATATAAAAGTGTGTGTAAGCTAGTATATATATATATATATATATATATATATATATATATATATATATATATATATATATATATATATATATTAAAGAATTTTACGAAAGTCTATAGTAAACCACAATATTATTTAATTATTAATAAACAGGATCAGTCCTATTCTGGCTCACCTTATCTCTTATGTTTTCCAAATCCACAAATATATTTTCAAAATTATATTCCTCTGAACATCTAAGTAAGGAAAACTATGTTGCTTGTTACTTGTTCTAAATTTTTCGAAACTAAATTTTATTCCTGTTAAAGTTAATTCTGAAATTAATGCCAAACAAATATCATCAAATAATTGCTGATAATTTTATAGCAGATTTCCCTTGAGCTACTGAGGTCGTACTCAGGACGCGATATATATATATATATATATATATATATATATATATATATATATATATTTATATATATGTGTGTATGTATGTATGTTTGTTTTATGTTTATTTTTATTTACGTCCACTTTATGCTACTATGGCTAATCGGGGTGGGTTATCTACAGGTTACCGCCCTTTTCTATCTAGGTTGAGCCCAAGGTGTTTATTTAATGAACTAAATAAATTTCTAGTGCCCAGGGCGGAAATCGAACCCGCCACCCTTGGTCTACTACGCGAGATTAAGACCAACGCCAGATATATATATATATATATATATATATATATATATATATATATATATATATATATAATTTGTCTGTTAACGCTTTAGCGATCACAATTTTTGTCAGATTGTTACCAAACTCGATATTTAATCGTTTTAGGTAAAAGGAAATATCAAGTTCGTTTAAGGCTGAAATCGGACCAGGAAGAGATGGGTTTAGAGGGGAGAAGTTCCGAAAATTCAATACATCTCCGTCATTATACGTCGGATCCAAAAAGTGAATAGAACCAATCTTATTGCAATTAAAATTTGATATAAATATTGTCACATACATTAATTCTCTATCTGGAATATTAACTGAGATATTTGCATTTTCAAGTTTTCAGCCTTCAGAAAACTCCCTCTTCCACTCATGTTACATATACAATACTCCGTTATATAATAAACCATATTACTCGATGCTTAGATACCAAATATTGTTTTCAAGAGACCTTTATTATTCGAGAAATATGCAAATTTATTCTCGTGATCCCCCCCTTCTTAAATTCTTGGACTACTAAAATTTGATTGATAGAATTAAAAATTATCCTGATTCATTATAAATTACAGTACTAGATATAGTAAAGAATTTTCAATAAAATTAATATATTATATTCCGATTTATTTTAGTAATTATTTTTCTTTCCGGCGAGAGGTTAGCAGACCTGTTTGTTTACATTTCAGGCGCATCCCGTGGGGAGTGGAAAGAATTTTTATTACTACTTGGAATAAATATTCACGGTTGTGTTGGGAAATCTGCTTAGTTTAAGCAGCCCCTTCGTAACGAACTTTTTATTACCTGCAATTGTTATTTACATTGTTTTTTTTCTCTCTAATATAATACTAAAGAAATTAAAATATTATTTGTGAAAGTGAATTATTTTTAGTTACCTAGTAAGTAACCCATATTCACCTTTTAGACTTTGAAGCCTTCAACCTTCCAAGAATACTTGGTTGATCCTTCCTTTCCTGAATGACTTAGGTTCTCCTCAAGCACCTTTTTCCCTTGGAATATATATATATATAGGTCAATAAGAGAAAAGGATATCTCTAGATGCAAACCATTCATGAGGAGTTGCTGGATATATTAAAGCCTGTTTTCCCCCGCATTCAACCCCCATATATATTTTCTATACTGGTTTCTCAGAAACATATGGGATGTAATATTAAAAGGAGATTAGCTCCATTCAATTCGGTTCATTCATCTTCCTTCTCTAGCCAAACATAGCTTTCAAACGTCTTCCCCAATGTGGTTACCTTTTCATCTTGCTTTCCTTTACCAACGAATCTCATTCTATCCCATCTCCTATTACATATTAGCCATTATTTCAAAGGAGCCCTTATTTTTATTTTATTTTGTTTAATTATTTATTAAATTATATATCTGTATATTTTCACATAAGAAAAAAAAAGTCCGTCACGCAGAGACTGCGTAAACTAAGCCGATTTCCCACGTGGATTTTAACAATAGAGAAATCTACATACTAGTAACAGTAGTAGTAACGAGTCTCTAAACCAATTTTACGGGAGCCGAACAGTTACGGAAACGGCCGAACTAACTTTCGCCGGAAAGTCACGAATAGAATCGACATCAGGCGATCTCATCTCGTCCGTTATCCGCACAAATTTAATAAAAATGCAAATATCTTGGTTAAAGGTAGAGAATAAATGTACATTACAATATTTATAGTAAATTTAATTTGCAATATGATTGGTTCTTTACAAGTATTCGATCTGATGTATAGTAACGGAGGTATTTTGAATTTTAGAAATTCCCCTCTCTAAATCCCCCCCCCCCTCCCACTGGGCCGATTAACGAACTTGAGACCGAGTTTGGCAACGATTAAACAACAATTGCGACCGCTAGAGCGTTAACAGACAAATATATATATATATATATATATATATATATATATATATATATATATATAGTTTTGTACGGACCTCGTCATCTCCTGGGTAGGTTCGTCGGACATTTGAAGATATTTTTCGAAAATCGCGTCATGAGTACGACCTCAATAGCGGATGTAACTTAAGTGAAATTTACTAATAGGTGAAATGTCATTTCGCATATCAGTCAGAAGAGCTTGAGGGGCCGAATTTTTTCCCTACACATTTTCACGTTGGTCCACAACCAAGTTAACCTTTCTTTTTGTAGCAACTAGATGATGACTAAAACATTACTCGTTCGCATTTATATATACTTATTCTCTTATATATTCTTCATATTTTATGGCAAGTTTAATGTTTAATGTTATTCTTTCAAACAACTCATCACTAGAATAATAAAGAACGGATTCTAATGTACAAAAAAAACATCATATTAAATTACGGTGCCATTTAAAATGATGTTTTCGATAATCGTAATTCTTCTAATTCTGGACCCAATATTATTTATGTTTATATTCTTCAAATTTTATGACAAGGGTCTCCAATAAAAAACATTTTTTTTTCGGTTCAAACTTTATTTAAACTGCCCTACATATATCTTGGCCTACTTGCCACCTCTTTAGGGGCTATCCCTTTTCAAAACAATATATAAAAAATTAATAACATCCCTTAATAATTCTTTTGCTATATATTGTATTAGTAGGTGCCTACATCTATGATATACTTATTAAATCTAATTATAAATTGCTACTTACATTTCTGAAGTGCGAGTTTCCCTTTTACATTCGTTGCGACTGTCAGAGAGTAGGTAGTTGATACTGAGAGGTTTCCGAGGTACGTTAAGTCAGTTGACTACTAATTGATTATTAAATTTTGAACCGAAAAAAATGTTTTTTATTGGAGACCCTAGCCATAAAATATGAAGAATATATAAATAATATTAGGTCCAGAATAATAATAGAACGTTCTCTTATTAACATATTACTTTATTTTTTCAAATTTGCAAATGTAGATTATCCAATAGGCTTGGAGATAGGTTTTGAGAGGGGTAAAAAATATACCAAAACTAATTTCTCCGTATCTAAAAAGAAATGCGATATTACCATTTTGTTCATGTTTGATCATTTTGAGCTACTCAAAATGATTCTCTTTTTTTTTTATTTAAATATTAAGCAATTTTATTCTAATCAAATAAAGATTAGTTTATGGAGACCCCTTCAAGTCATAATGGATTAAATGAGCACTGTTTTAGCAGATTTCTTCTAAAGGAAATCAGCTATTAAGGTTATACTCATGACGCAATTTTCGATAATTTTCCTAACAGACGAATATATATATATATATATATATATATATATATATATATATATATATATATATATATAATTTTGAATGGACCTCATTTCGTCATCTCCTGGTAGGATCGATGGGCATTTGCAGAATTTTTTCGAAAATCGCGTGTACAACCTCAATAACTGATTTTCCTTACAGAAAAATGCTAAATTAACACTGCTTGATTTTCTGTAACTTCCATTTTATGAGTCAATTCCATTAATTAACCGATGAAAAAAAAACATTTGTTTTGTCGTACTGTACATACAAATGATTTTAATAAATCACGAAGAAATGATTTCCCTTGAAGGACTTGAGTGTGTTGATCTTTAGTCTCCATTTATTATTAAGATAGGAAGTTTGGGCTAAGGGATCAGTGAGCCGCTTTATGTCCATGACTTGTAGCTACATTATATTCCTACATCTGTTCCCATAAATAAAGGCTTTGTTTTTCGAAAGATTTCGAGAGAGTGTCTTTCTTTTATGAGCTACTGGATACGGAAGGCACTCTTTCTTTCTTTATTCTTTGCATCTTTCATACAGCCTCCTTCCCCCTCAGATGCTGTACTTTATTTTCCATCTATTCTTAGACTGTTGACAAAGTCTTTGGGCACTGAATTTAATAGTTACTTTATTTATAATAGTCATCAATGATCTTTACTTAATTAGGTGCTTGATGATGAGTAATTAAACTTTGAACAAAATAAATAAAAAACGTCCGTCACGCAGGGGCTAAACAAAGCAGATTTCCCACGTGATCTACTTACGAGAGCCGAGCAGTTACGGAACAGATAAATCTTCATACCGGTAACACAACATCACCGTGAATATTAAGTGAATAAATACGAAAGATAAGAAGAAACCTCCCGTCGGAAAGCATCTGAAATGTAAACAAACAGTTTATAACATATTTGCATGTATCCGTTATAATAAATGTCTCTTGAAAACAATATTTAGTATTTAAGCTTCGAATGAAGTGGTTTATTACATAACCGAGTATTTTTCATGTAATATGAGTAGAAGTGGGTGTTTGCTGAAGGATGAAAACTAAAAAATGCAAATATCTCGGTTAATATTCAAGATAGAGAATAAATGCATATAACAATATTTATAGTACATTTAATTTGGAATAAGATTAGTTTTATACAATCTTTCGATCCGACGTATAATAACGGAGATAATAATGGAGAGATGGAACGATAACAGACAAATATATATATATATATATATATATATATATATATATATATATATATACACATACAGTTTTGAACGGACCTTATTTTCGTCATCTCCTTTGTAGGATCGATGGTCATTTGAAGAAAAATTTCGAAAATCGCGTCATTAGTACGACCTCAATAGCCTTAAGGGAAATCTGCAAAAAAAATATGTTTGGACTAATGTCATAAAATTCAGTTTCATATCATTTATTAAATACTGTTGATAATTGGAAGGACTAACAACTTAATAACCCCTATTCATCGTAGGTTCTCGGTTTCAGATCTCAGCCAATAACGAACTTGATCTTTATTTTTACAAAAAAACCTTGAAATATAGAATTTTCCATTTCCCCCACCGTTAAAACTACTCTTTCCCTATGTCTGATGTCAGCCGTGAACGAATTTGATCATTGTTTTTACATAAACGCTAATACACCGAGCTTGGTAATGATCAAACAATAATTGCGACCTCTAGAGTGGTGACAAACAATTGCAAATATATATTTTTGAACGGATCTCATTTACTCATCTCCTAGGATTGATTGGCACTTGAGGAACTTTTTCAAAAATCACTCTAAAATGTCGAGTACTCATTTTTTCCCTCAAATCGACACTAATGGAGCTCATGGTTAGACCTATGCTATTCCAAAGGTCAAATTTAATCAAATAAATCAATTATGCCAGAGTGAATGAAAAATTGAAACCCTAGGCTAATTTTAATCTTCCAAAATACTTTGATAATATTATCAACTGTTCGACTAAACTCATATATTCGTAATGATTCAAATGATAAATATTAACTTTTTTTTTTTTTTTATTGTTTCAGGTGAGTCCATTAACTGTTTGATTGCTTCTTTTCGTAAGTACAATAAATTAATACTACTCTTTCAGCCTATTTTTAGAAAAATAATATATTTTCTACTACACCAGAAAGAAGAAATCAACCACAACAATTAGCAAATTATTATTTTCGTTACCACATAATGAAAGTGGTACTTACAGTGAACAGAGAATTGTATATTTTTATATTTTATTTAGACTTACTTTTTACTCCAGACTTAATTTTTTTAGAATTAATTGCTTATTTTTACTCCAAAGCCCAAGTTTTGTTATTGTTTAGTTAAAATACATTTTAATGTTTAGAATACCTTTCATTTTGTGCACTTTATATGATGCAGTGAAATAGCCATAAATAATTTCTGCAGAGGGCTTCTGTGGGGAGTCCCAATAAAAAAAATGCCTACATTTATTACTAGAAAAACAGTTCTTAGAGTTTTTAAGAGCAACTTGCCAGTCATTATTATCTTTTGAAACGTGTGAATCTAATCTAATTTTTCTGAGTTTAATGTTTTATTTTAATTCATGCACAATGAAGTAGATGGACTTTAGAACGTAAAACCAGATTGAAAGAAAACCGACCTTCCTTTCTCAAACAATTTATATCACAATGATCAGAGCACTTAAAGAGCGAGTGCTACATTTTTAAGTGCCGACCAAATTTTTTTGGGCTAAACTAAAGTTGGACTCGAACGCCGACCATCAAACTTTAATTGGGTCTGAAGATGGAGAACTTGCTCTGAAAACGCTTTGTTAATTGCTCGTGGACGAGAGGCCGGTTTGTTTTATGGTAGTTTTTACTATGAATTTTAATTAACGATACATACATTTATTCCCTCCCATGTCTTACATCTCTTATTTAATAAGTATTTTTTTGAGTCTAATAACCTATTAAAAATAAATTGAGGGAAATTAATCACAATTAATATTTTTAACACAAATCGGTAGTACGGCTTGTTTTAATATTTATTCTACGGCATTACCAAATTTATGGAGAATTATATAGTTTTTGACGGCATTAAACGCAACTCGAGAATTGAAGGGTTTGCTGCAAAAAGGAGGTAGCTTCAATTTTTCCAGTTTTTGGGAAACCAAAAAAAAAACGTTTAAAAAATTCAAATTTTAAGTTATGTAAAAATATTGTTGTTACTTACTTTCAATTATGGTGTTTACATATTAGAACAGTATTTTCATTCAAAAAATATCATCCAAATGTTGGTGGTACGTGGATTATCCGTGGAGCTGCCTCTTTTTTGCCAAAAAGAATGGATTATGAGGAATGGAGGAATATGTTATGTCTTGGGAAAAGGTGTAAAAATAAATAGAATGTACTATTATTATGTATTTTTTATTCAAAGAAAACTGAAAATAAAGTAAAGCAAAATTATTGGTTTTACAAACAGTAAATAACATCATCATTATAACAAATGAGATAAAATACGAAAATAACACCATATAACGAAAATAACATCATAGTGACTGAAGCTGCATCCTTTTTGTGCCAAATAAAAGAGGTTTTTTTTTTGGCACTAGAAAGTGTTTATAACTCGCAACAGCTATGGGATGGAGCTACCTCCTTTTTGCAGCAAATCCTTCAATTAAGAAATTGGTCTTATTCCGTTTCAGGCCTAGCTTATGGAAGTCTATATACAGTGTGATGATGCATAAATTGGCAATGTAAACAAAAAAGCCTGTTACTCTTCAAATAATGTATTTTATTTTTATTGAGCGTAAATAAATAAGCAACAAGCTTTTTACACAAATAATCTTCACTCGAGCTAGAGTGGCACACGAGTGACGATGCCTCTTATTCTATTCTTAATTTCAACCTTATTAAGAACTTCATATATACAAGTCTACGACGAGGTATTTAGTAATATGAGAAAATCACCTAATCGAGTTAATCCAGTTCGACATTCAAACTATAATAAAATGTATATAACGATAATTGTGGGTTATTATGACTTGTTTAACAAGGTAGCTTATACAGCAATTGTTCCATAATATCAGAGATATTTACGTATTTTAAATGCCACCCCCTTGTCTAAACCCACGCTCCTTTTGGTTCAATTTAAACCATTATAGAATTTAATCGTTTAAACGGTTGTTAAATCATATGAAACAAAAACGCATATTCGATTATAGACCACAAAATCTTAATTGATGACGTATCTCCGTGAATCTCACACTGTAAATGTTCAATGAAAACAATATTTGGTGCTTAAGCTTCGAATGAAGTGGTTTATCTTGTCACAGCTTATTATTACTGATTACTGAAAATTAAAAAATGCCAATATCTCAGTTAATAATCAAGATAACAAAAAACAGCTTAATAACAAAAATAAATGAATAGTAAATTGCAACAAGATACGTTCTATACAATTTTTCGATCCGGCGTATATTTAGATATATTGAATTTCTGAAATTCTCCCTCTCTGAACCCCCCACCCCTTCCGCTGATCTGACTTCAGAATCTAATGAACTTAATCCTTATTTTTTACATAAAACGTTATATTATAGTGTTTGGTGATGATCAAACAAAAATTACGACCTCTAGAGCGTCAATTGAAAAATATATCTATTTATATAGGCCTAAGAATCTATTTGTAAACCTCAGGTTTACATTCATCCTAAACTCACTGCTATCATGGCGAATGTGTTTCCAATTAAATAGAAATGCATTATTAGCAGATTTCCCTTAAGGAAAATCAGCTATTGAGGTTGTACTCATAACGGAATTTTCGAATTTTTTTTTCAAATGCCCATCGATCCTACCTAGTAGATGACGAAAATGAGGCCCGTTCAAAACTTTATATATCTATCTATCTCTCTATGTACATATATATATATATATATATATATATATATATATATATATATATATATATATATATATATATTTGTCTATATTTTGGTTTGATCGTTACCAAACTCGATATTTATTCGTTTTATGTAAAAAGAAATATCAAGTTCGTTAATGGCTGAAATCGGACCAGTGGGAGGGGGGTTTAGAGGGGAGGATTTTCGAAAATTCGAAATATCTCCGTTACTATACGTCGGATCTAAAAGTTGTACAGAATCAATTTTATTGCAAATTAAATTTACAATAAATATTGTTATATACATTTATTCTCTATCTTTAATATTAACCGAGATATATAACATTTTTATTAAATCTGGGCGGCTAAAGGACGAGAGTGACTTTCCCGCCAAAGCTAGTACTGCCTTTCCTTGACTGCTTGGCTCTCGTGAAATTTCTGTATTGTAAAACGTCACGTGGGAAATCTGCTTAGTTTACGCAGCCCCTGCGTGACGGACTTTTGTATTCTCCTTACTGCAGTTGGGATTCAATAATCCTCCATAGTTTAAATACTTTAAGGTTTTTTTGACTAAAAAAAAAATTAACTACAGTTATGGAAGACAACAAATTCATGATATCGGGCAAAATTTTGTCAGTGGCCCTGTGCAATATATCTCATATTGGACGAGTCCCTAGAAGACCACCTAATGGGATGGGCAATTGAATATGTTCGGGAGTGTTCGGCCGGGCTCGGCTCTGTTCTCCCCTCCCCCTCGGCAGAGAATCTAACCGAGACAGAGCTCAGTAGCGCTCCGAACCTTCCGCAGGTTGTGTCTCCTTGTTTAAGTGCCGTCTCGACTTCGTTTTCTCCGATATATTTCGTGACATGACTTTCTTCTGACACCACTCAAAACCCCCACTGAGGTATTCTCATGCATTATATTTCGTTGCAATCAAAATTCAATTAATATTTTGAATTTTAAACTATTATAAAAAATAACATTCTGAGCCTTATCAATCGATTTTAAGAATAGCGTGTTTGAGACATTGATCCTGTGCTTCTTAATAATTGATGTAACATGCAATGACCTATATTTTTGTGCCTGTTCCCCAAAGAGGTTAATAAACTAATTACTTAAAGATAATATTAATTTTTTTTTTATGTGGTTATAGCTCAATAGATACTTTACATACGAAGTTACATGTATAAATTTCACAATTACAATATTCTTTTTATGCCGACTTTCGGTTAACCCACATGGAGTATATTAATTTTTCTGTATAACACATTAAAATTGTTTTTGTATATGTTGATAAATCATTTACAATCATTGCTATTAAATGCCCTGGCTGCTTATAATATTTTTTACTTTATTTTATTTCTAAATTTTATTTTTAAACTATAATATTTTATGATAATTTAATTTGTTTTAGATTCTTGTAAATTTCATTTATTTATTCTCTATAGATAAAAGTGAGGTCTAATGTAAACATTCTAGTGTTTAGGAGTTAACTCATTACGTTTCGGATAGCTGATATTAAAAAATCGGAGAAGATTAAGGGAAGGGGTATTAACTCTAATACAACATATAAAACAGTGCAGTAAAAACAAAAAGTGTTTCAATATAGGGGTGTTGATTTAATAAAATGTATGTGTTAATGAGCTTATGAATAAATGAAAATATCATTGCACAAATTAATTTAGGCCACAAAGTTATTTATTAAGTGAGAAACGCATGGTCCGTAAAATACTATTTAAGGTGAATTCGTAACATTTAATGTTCTTGTGATAATCAAATATTTACAGGCTATTAAAATGCTCGACTGAAAATTAAATTGGGTCTGACGATATAATAGTCATAAAAAAAGAAGTTTCACTTAATACCTTTCCAGAAAATGCTCGGTTCTAAATTATTAACATTGAGCTCATTACGATACCTGTATTTGGATTAACTTATCCAGAACGTTTATCGGATAATGTCAAAAGGCTTCTATCAATTTACAGAGGCACAATAAATTCGCCTTAATATTTTAGGAGGGAGTTTTCAAAGGAAATATAACGAGTATTGCATAACTTAATTACGTTAATAATGTTTACTTTATTTTGGAATTACTGTGCCGGCACGGTTTTAAAATTAGGCTATTTGTTTTTTTATTATATTGTGGTATTTCCTGTCACTATTACAGAACAAAAATAAACATACGCAGTACATTGAAGAGCTAGACATTAAAAATACTTCCAAGCAAAACATTTATGATCCTTGTTGTTTAATGTGTCTTGATATCTTCTTATTTTACTTATCTAACGTGCAAGTATACTGTCTTTACTCTCTTAAGAATTACAACACAACTCTTGAACATATTTTATAGAACTCGAACAAAAAAATAATCTACTCTGACAGATGTAAACGAGTGTATTGCAGTTGTAGGATATTTTTATTCAATTTAATTCAACTTCGCAACGCCTGTCATATCCAATTAGTAATGTAATGTAATATTTATATATTTATGCAAATTTTCTTATTTTAAGTCAGTTTTCATTAATATTTTTATTAATCTCAGTCATCTAGCTTTGGAATGTTCTATTTGCCTTTCAATTAATAGAGTTAGTTTTGGAACAATCTAATTTCAAGTGTTTAACAGAAATTATCAAGAATGTTTTAGAGCTTTCTATTTAGACACTAACAAATATTTTTAAAGCCATATTTATATTTCATTGAGGCGTTTTTGGCCAATGTGACTTTGCTGGTTTGCATAGTGCATTGTGAACTAGTGAAAAAACTTAAAATAAACATTGAAAAATGTGGGTTGAACAGAATTTTAAACTAATCCCCACTGAGAAATTGTATCATTGAGACAGTATTATACACTCTTAAAACAAAGCTAGAGTAGCATCAACGACAGGATATAAAATTGCACACACATCTATTCTTTAAAATCCTTCTATTAAAGGCAGAGCGTTTTATTCAGGGCAGCCCGACCCATATTCAGTGTTCTGTCACAAAAGCGCACATTTTTAATAATTTCTTTCAAATACATAAATGAATAAATAACTTATGAGTATCAAGCTCTACATAACTGTCACGGCTGTAATACTTATTAAATCATAGTCAGAGCTAAAATACAATAAAGGAATCAAACATTGTGCAAAAGATGCAATCTAAAACGAGTCACAAGCAAATCGACCATACATACCCAAAAACGTGAATGATCAAAAATGTTGACTAGGCTTAGAATCGGACATTCACTACTCACACATTCATACCTTATACAACGTGAAGACCGACCCACATGCACTCTCTGTAACACAGTACTGACCATTAAACATCTCCTGACTGACTGCAGACTAAGTGAACATCTCAACTTACCAAACGACTAGTACGAACTATTAACAGAAGGTAGCCCACATATAAACACACTCTGAAATCACTTAACACCAATTAACATTTACAACAAACTTTAAACCACATCTACCTCACTCATTTCTCTACGGTTTATACCACAAATAAAGTTAATAATTCGTGTACGTGTTTTTGTCAACAATAGTGTATAATAAATTTTTAAACTTGTGCCTTTGATTTCCATCATCCTCATACCAGGATTTAACCCAAAATTTGTAGTTTCTCAATGTTTTATTTTAGCGCTTAATTTTATTTCGTTATATTTTATACTATGTTATAATAATTTTGAAAACATTTTTTTCTTTATTTTAAAATTTTAATTTAGAGAACTGAAATTAAATGATACTGAGCTACATTGCCTAGTTGCGGAGCTCATAAAATAAATAAATATAAACATATTAAATTAAGCGTGCAAATGATATAGCCATTCATAAGTTTCTTAAGTTAGAAATTGTATTAAATATTCACACTCAGATTAAAAAGACTTTTTTTTTTAGGTTTAAATTTTGATACTTAATGATATGAAAGCGCCAGGAGATTGGTAATTTGTCGTTGAGTACGATCGATCGTATTTTCGGTTAATAGGAATGGTACTGTTTAAATGTTTGTTTATATGAGAGTTGATCAAATATTTATTTTATTATTTAACGAAGAACGTTAAAGTAACCAATATAAGAATACTGGTTCAGATGTGTTACCAATGCATACAAGCTTCTTTCGACTATTTCCTGTTATTGTTTTTAAATTTAGGATTTGTTAGACAGGAAACGTATGTTAGGTTTTGTTGTAAATAACTAAATGGGTTAGTAGTAGGGCCTAAGTGCTGTAATGTAAGGTTAATTGTGACTTAACTCTGTGTGTACTGGCTAATCGAAGACATAGAGAGTAAGGTAAATCCATTGTATAATTAACTGTAGCCTGAGACTAAAGGCGGCAGAGGGAGCGGCAGCTGTCCCTTGACATTTTGACCTGTCCTACCCACGTAGGTCCCTCCCTCACTCGCCCAACACAGGAATTACTACTACTACTACTACTACACGGCCTAGTACTATTCAAAACAGAATGAGTCTATCTCAGAAACGAATCATTTCCCTAAATTTCGCTTAAAGCTGTCCTTGTCAACAACAGCTGTCTAATGGAAAACGTCCCTGTCCCTCAGGACCTACATATCTATATATTTAATAAACCCTTTTAGAGCCTGATTCCTAAATAATACCAGTTCACCATTTTATAGAAACCGTACTTGTACCCAATCCCCCACGAACCACATACAATGTAGAATCGGATCCTTTATTAACAGCAGTTCACTACAATATAGAAACAGACTTTAGTACCCGATTCCCCACGAACTACACACCTTTACAAGATTAAACCCTTTTAGAGGGAGGTCTTCCCTGATCAACTGTTCTCTAAATAATAGAAACAGACATTTCAATAAAGAACCCGTCCTACGCTCCGATCCCTCGTGAACAACAAATATCTACCGTATAGGATCCACCCTGTGGTCTGAACTTTAAGGAACTACAGATCTCACTTCCCCTAAAACTATATTCCCCGATATTTAGGAACTATAATCTTGTAGAGTTTAGATCCCGTCCTAATACCCGATCCTTCAGGAACTAGAATCCTCTAGAGTTTAGAACCCGTCCTAATACCTGATCCATCAGGAACTAGAATCCTCTAGAGTTTAGAACCCGTCCTAATACCTGATCCATCAGGAACTAGAATCCTCTAGAGTTTAGAACCTGTCCTAATACCTGATCCATCAGGAACTAGAATCCTCTAGAGTTTAGAACCCGTCCTAATACCCGAACCTTCAGGAACTAGAATCCTCTAGAGTTTAGAACCTGTCCTAATACCTGATCCATCAGGAACTAGAATCCTCTAGAGTTTAGAACCTGTCCTAATACCTGATCCATCAGGAACTAGAATCCTCTAGAGTTTAGAACCCGTCCTATTACTCGATCCTTCAAAAACTAAAATCCTTTCGAGTTTAGAATCCGTCCTAAAACCCGATTTTTCAAGAACTAGAACCCTCTAGAGTTTAGAAACCGTCCTTATACCCTATCATTCAGCAAATAGAATCCTCTAGAGTTTAGAAACCGTCCTTATACCCTATCATTCAGCAAATAGAATCCTCTAGAGTTTAGAAACCGTCCTTATACCCTATCATTCAGCAAATAGAATCCTCTAGAGTTTAGAAACCGTCCTTATACCCTATCATTCAGCAAATAGAATCCTCTAGAGTTTAGAAACCGCCCTAAAACCCGATTCTTCAAGAACTACAAGCCTCTAGAGTTTAGAAACCGTCCTAATACCCAATCCTTCAGGAACTACAATCCTCTAGAGTTTAGAAACCGCCCTAAAACCCGATTTTTCAAGAACTAGAACCCTCTAGATTTTAGAAACCGTCCTTATACCCTATCATTCAGCGACTAGAATCCTCTAGAGTTTAGAAACCGCCCTAAACCCCGATTTTTCAAGAACTAGAACCCTCTAGAGTTTAGTAACCGTCCTTATACCCTATCATTCAGCGACTAGAATCCTCTAGAGTTTAGAAACTGTCCTATAACCTATCCTTTAGGAACTACAATCCTCTAGAGTTTATAACCCATCCTAACACTCGAATCACTATTCGCTAAGTGGCTTGGTAGGTCATGTTTGCTCTGATTACATGGAGAAAATCCATTATGATCAGCGATTGAACCATGAAGTCATGTTTCTTGTTGTTCGACCACAAAATTAGCCATTACTCTAATTTCATGTATCCACATTTCGAAAATTTCATTGCACAGTTTTTCAGCCGGATGATAGTAACGGAATAAATTGGAGGCACAATTTAAAAGGGACACAGTAGTATTACTCATCGTGAATGTTCTAATTTACTGTCATGAGACCATACAGCTGATAAAAAAAAGGATTGAGGAGTTAGCTATTTATTTTTCTTTACTACGTTCCGGTGATATTGTGAAAGCCGATTGAAGTTGTGGTGTAGCTAATTCCCAAGGGCCTATCGAGCAAAGTGTGGTGAGCAACAGCCGGTGGTAGTGGAGGCCCCGGATACTCAGATGGCATAGTTGTCCTTTAGACCTATATAAGAAGCTAAAGGCGGACCATAGGAAAACTTCCCTTCCCGGGAAATACTGCCTGGATAAACTTCACCTCTTTTCTCCTCCCTATTTACCTCTGCCTCCCATATTATCCTTCTATTATATATATATATATATATATATATATATATATATATATATATATATATAATATTATACAACATTCACACACACATAATATTACGGATTTTTTCCAGTACTGTTCTAGCTGATTGGGGTTTTTCCCTGGCATAATTTTTCAAAACATTCATCAAATATTTTATCTACATACATGAATATGTCAATCTTTCGTACTAAAATTAAGAGCAAACTTAGCTAATTCCGAAAAAGTTCGTCAATTAGGGGCTGCGTAAACTAAGAAGATTTCCAACGTAAAGTTATACAATAGAGAAATCTCAATAAGAGTGCCGAACAGTTACGGAGACGGTCGAACTAGCTTTCGGCGGAACCGAATAGAAGCAACCATAGCTCGTTCATTACACTTAATAAAAATGCAAATATCTCGGTTAATATTCAAGATAGAGAAAAAATGTATAGAACAATATTTATAGTAAATTTAATTTGTAATAAGATTGATTCTATACAATTGTTCGATCCGACGCATAATAACGGAGATATTTTACTGATCCGATTTCAGCCATTAACGAACTTGATCTCTCTTTTTACATAAAACGATTAAATATTGAGTTTGGTAACGATCAAACAAAAATTGCGACCGCTAGAGCGTTAAAAGACAAATATATAAATAATTTTGAATGAACCTCATTTTTGTCATCTCCTGGGTAGGATCGATGCACATTTGAAGAAAATTTTCCCATAAGGGAAATCTGCTAAAAATCGATGGATTAGTTTCCCAAATTCAAGTTCAAGTGTCTCATTGATTTTGGTGTCGCTGTTTAACTTTCGTTGTTTGCAATAATTCCAAATGTTACGATTTAATTATAATGTTGTACCTATTGTTTTCATTCCATTTTGTTATTTTAATAAATTTTATTATAATTACATTGTCGTATAATTTCATGTCTGATATCTATCGTTACAAATTATGAACACTACTTTTAAAAGCGACCCGGCACACTAAAGTTTGGCGCGCAGCATGCCAAAGGTTGCCCACACCTGTTTTAAAGGTTGTTTTTTTTTTTATTAACGTCCACTTTATGCTACTAGGCTAATCGAGACGGGTTATCTACAGGTTACCACCCTTTTCTAGCCAGGGAGGGCCTAAGGAGTTTATTCAATGAGTCCGTCATTAAACAAATCACTCTAGTTATGCTATGCAAGATTAGGATCAACGCCCTAACTCGCACAACCAACCCGAGCCCCATTTCTTTGTCAGCATATCCATTTGGAAGTTTTATTAGCTTCCGAGCACGTGTCTTGACGGAATTTCTCAGGGCGATAGTCCGTTATGTGTTTGTTGACTGGTTAAAAGACTTATTAGGACGGGGAAATTGGGAAAGAGAGGTGTATTGACAACACTCATATTTGGGAGCTATATTAAAATTGTCCGATTAACCACAGGTTGAAGAATTCCTCGCTCACTAATAGGGAATGAGGAAGCAGCATTCCTCTCGAAGGGGATGATTGGCCTACAAGAACAGCCCTCACACATGCTGCGTTCCTCAAATTCTTCCCTTTTATCCACATTCCAGCGAGATCCCTATTTGCCTATCTTTACCACCTACAAAGGGCATGCTTGTTCACATACCACCCCCATCTACCTCCTCAGTCTCTCTATCAGCCCTCAATTATTGGCAAATCTAGTGATAAAGGCTCCTCAGCTATTTAGTGATAAAGAACTTTATACACTAGCTGACATTACTTGTTAATTAAACCAGCTTACCTGGTGAACTTTAAAAAGTCAGACTTAATTTGTCTTTGAGAAAAACTTTCCTTCCTTGTACGATTAATTGTAACGGCGAAGACTTTTGGTATTAGCAGATTTCCCTCAAGGGAAATCAGCTATTGAGGTCGTACTCGATGCGATTTTCGAAATTCTTCTTCAAATGTCCATCGATCCTACCTATAGGTATGAGGTACGTTCAGAACTGTATATATATATATATATATATATAGATAAATATATATATATATATATATATTTGTCTGTTACCTCTCTAGCGGTCGCAATTTTGTTTTTAATCGCCACCTAACTCAGTATTTAATCGTTTTATGCAAAAAGACAGATCAAGATCGTTAAAGGCTGAAATCGGACCAGTGGGAAGGGAAATTTCGAAAATTCTAAATATCGCCCTTACTATACGCCGGATCGAACAATTGTATAGAACCAATCGTATTGCAAATTAAATTTACTATACATATTGCTATATACATTTATTCTCTATCTTGAATATTAACCGAGATATTTGCATTTTTATTAAGTGTAACGGACCAGTTAAGGTTGCTTCTATTCGTTCCCGCCAAAAGCTAGTTCGGCCGTTTTTGTAAATATTCTATATTGTATAACTTTACGTGGAAAATCTGCTTAATTCACGCAGCCCCTGCGTGAAGGACTTTTCAGATTCATTGGAATTATTGGTTTAGACCCACCATGAATAGTTACATAAAATGTCATACTTATTATGATTGTAACATATAGTTGTGCATATCGCGTTTTGGTCGAAATCTACTACCAAGGAGGGGGTTACTAAAAACAAAACGAAAATTAAAACGAAAAATTCAAGAAATATTCTTCACCGGAAGGAAAAACAATTACTGAAATATATCTGAATACAACATATTAATTTTATTGGAAACACTTTACTAAGTCCAGTAGTGTAATTTATAATGAATCAGAATAAGTTTTATCCCAATCACTCAAATGTTATTAGTCCAAGAACAAAAGAAGGTCCTCCCCCGAGTGGATCAACAGAACGTATTTGCATATATCTCACAAAGAAGAAGTTCAATGAAAACTATATTTTTCATTTAACCTTAGAATGAAGTGGTTAATGATATAACAGCTTATTATTCCTATTTTTGAAAATCGCGTCATGGGTACGACCTTAATAGCTGATTACCCTTAATTTAATTCTGTTAAAAATGCAAATATCGGGGCTGATAATCGAAATGGAGAAGAAAATTGATAGAGAACTATTTATTAATTATTTAAGTTTCGATCCGACTTATAATGACGGAGATACTTTGATTCCTCTGTCTGATTCCATCCGTTAACGAACTTGATCTTTTGCTTACATGAAACGCTTGGTAATGATCAAGCGAAAATTCCGTTGCAAATGTTCATACGTGTGTCTGTATATATAATTTTGAACGGACCTCTTTTGGAAGATGAAGCCTAGGCGGGATCGGTGGACATATGATTACTTCAACAGCTGATTTGCCTCAATAGAAACCTGCCAGCAGGGCTTGTGGATTCGGGGCTAGAGAGTGCAACTTGTTGTTAGACAAGTGTAGCGACACAAGGCAGGTAATCGGCTGTAGGGGCAGATGGCCTAGTGGTTGGTCTGGGAATGCCCAGCCGACCTTGCACAGAGCACCAACCGGATCATCCACTTCCTCTTACCTCTATCTCTCAACCTCTTAAACCATAACAGCTATCAGCTTTATCTAAAGTCACGTCTTTATCACTCTCTTATCTATTAGTAAGCGTAATAAAAAGTAAACGTTTTCTACAGTCATCATAAATGAATGTGTGCATGTGATTGTATATATAAAAAAAAATAAAAAAATAATCCTCACCATCATCATGATCTAAAGGCTAAGCCTTGTAGTCGAAACCATTGCGTTCTTCCAGAAGCTGCTCTTTTCATATTACTATACTCACCGAAATCCATAAGATGCTTGATGTCTCCATAATGAGGGTCTCTAGGCCTTCCTCTTCCCCTGTGCCCAAGAAATTTCACTCTCCTTTTTTCCAAGGCCTTGTTAAAGACTTTTGCCCTCACTTGCCTCATTTAGAACTCCCATATTCGATTTTTTTTTGAGTCCAAAGTCTTCTAGTGATTCTATGCCACACATTCTACATTTCCATTGCTTCCAACCTATTATATTCCCTTTTGTGGAGTGTCCAACTTTCGCGAAAGACGAAAAGACTTTTATCAACCATTTTTTTGGTATCCAAGCTTAAATGCTTATTAGTTAAAATGCTTCTTTTGCTTTGGAAGGCTTGTTTAGCAAGTGCTAATCATCTATCGACTTCAGCTTTACAATCAATGTAAAACTCTTTCACTTTTTCAAGTACAATGTTTCCGATTCTAATATTTATATTTCCTTGGCTTTCTTTAACCTCTACTACCAAAATGATTGTTCTATGATCATTTATTTTGAGTTTAAACTTATCAGAGAGCCTTTAAGGACTTGGAAAATTGTATTCATATATATATATATATATATATATATATATATATATATATACCTTAAACATTTACTAAAAACAGATAAGATTTACTAATGGCAACAAAATTGGGTAAGAGCAAATAAAGAAAGCAAATGAAACACATAATGATTCTTTACACTACACAATTGCTAACAGAACATGGCTCAATTAAAAAGCCTACCTAAACGTATTTAAACTGAGAAATGACCCATTATGCCCATGAGATTTAACAATGCTACTGAACAGGCGTACACCCATCTCATACATGACTGTTGACAAACGAACGGTACCTTTTAAAATTGATATTATCAAGTAAATCTGGTGTCTAAATGTAGTCCCAGGTAGCGTACACAATCGGCTGGTGGTAAATGAATACTGTTGTTATGAATAGGTCAGAAACTTCGCCGATGGGAAAATGGGATATGGTGAGATTCACTTTCGTTAATATTTCTTCGCCAAGCTTTTCACCATTTTTCAATCTCGGTTAAGTGAAATTTCAGATTCGTCATCGCACTAATAGGGTCGGATGAAAGGATTGTTGTTTCATCTGCATAGGTAGCTAGGAGTGTTGATGGTGATGTAGGGATGTCAAGTGTGTATATGAGATACAGTAGTGGTTCTAGGCCACTGCCCTGGGGAACTCCACAGGATTCTTGTCTGAGCATACATTTCAGTTAGTGACTGGGGTACTTAAAGTGAAAATGGGATGTGTGGTTGTGAGGGTTTACTGAAGGCTGAAACCAAAAGAAATACATTCAATTCGGTTAATATTTGAGGTAGGGGAAACTATGTAAAAAACATTTTTAAAGTTGTAGAAAATTAAATTGTTATCGAGATTGATAACATTTTTCAATCCGACTCATAGTAATGGGGATATTTCGAATTTTCCCCTTCCCTCCTCCTGGTACGAATTCAGTATTAACGAACTTGAACTTTAGTATTACATAGATCGTTTAAATATCAATTTGAGCAATGACCAAGCATGAATGAAAAAAGCCCATCGCGCAGGGGCTGCGTTAACTAAGCAGATTTCCCACGTGAAGTTTTACAATAGAGAAATCTGTCTAATAACAGCTGCAGTAGTAAGAAACCTCTAACCCTATTCACGAGGGACGAATAGTTACGAAAACGGCCGCCAGAGCTCACGGCGGAAAGTCCGAACATAGCCACTGCTGCCGAGCACATGCAGAATACAAATGCAAATATCTCAGTTAATATTCAAGATACAGAATAAATGTATAGAACAATATTTATAGTAAATTTAATTTGCAATAAGATTGATTCTGTAATATTGTTTGATCCGACGTATAGTAACAGAGATATTTCGAATTTTCGAAAATTCTCCCCTCTAAACCCCCCCCCCCTCCCACTGGTCCGATTTCAGCCGTTAACAAACTTGATCTTTATTTTTACATAAAACGACTAAATATCGAGTTTGGTAACGATCAAACAAAAATTGCGACCGCTAGAGCGGTAACAGACAAATATATATATATGTATATATATATATATATATATATATATATATATATATATATATATATATATATATACAGTTTTGAACGGACCTCATTTTCGTCATCTACTAGGCAGGATCGATGGACATTTGAAGAAAAATTTCGAAAATTCCGTCATGAGTACAACCTCAATAGCTGATTTCCCTTAAGGGAAATCTGCTAAAACAGGAACGTAGAGGCACAGAAGTCACGCCGAAACTAGTAATAATCGGTTATCGAAGTTCAAAACGTACAATTCCGTCGATAAAAAGATTACCCTGTCACAACAGGAAGCTGTCTACTTGGATTGAATGTTTATTTCATTTGTGTAGCTAATTACGTCCTTGTGCGTAGTTTCCTCCTTCCACAAGTAAAATGAGTATTTCGTCATTCGCATGTATCGTAGCTAGTAATGAATCAATTATTAAACTATTAGTTTGTGACAAATCCACTATAAATGTTTGTTATGATAATGAAGTATTTGTCAATGTGAATAAATAATATTTCAGGTATATTTGTAATGTTCGGGATTGATCCAGGCATTCAGTATGTGATGTATTCTATTCTTCTAATATCTACTTAGGAGATCCCGAATATAAAAGACTTTCAAAACTCTCTATATCTATGTTTATATACGAATGCCCAGATCAATCCAGAGCATTACAAATATAACTTAAATATTATTTATGTACATTGAAAAATACTTCATTATCATAACAAACATTTATAGTGGATTTGGATTAAACTAATAGATTATTAATTATAATTATATACGTGCAATATAAACATAGATATAGAGAGTTTGGAAAGTCTTTTATATTCGCGATCTCCTAAGTAGATATTAGAAGAATAGAATAAATCACATACTGAATGCTGTGAAATAGTCACCATCAAATAATACTTGAAAGTCCGTCACGCAGGGGCTGCATAAACTAAGCAGATTTCCCTCGTGAAGTTTACTAATAGATAAATATACATACTGCTAACACAACACCACCGTGAATAAATACAAACGGAAATAAGAAATGTTTCATCCAATTTCAATAACCTGCCGACAGGAAGAGTTGGGTTAGAAATGTAAACAAGCGGGTCTGCCCGCCTCACACTGGAAAGAAAAACAATTACTGAAATATATCAGTATATAACATATTAATTTTATTGACAATTTACTATATCTAGTACTGTAATTAAAAATGAGTCAGAATAATTGTTATCTCAATCAATCAAATTTTAGTAGTCCAAAACCATAAGACGAGGGGGGGGGGTCACCAGAACATATTTGCATGTATCTCGTATAATAAAGGTCTCTTGAATACAATATTTGGTATTTAAGGTTCAAATAATGTGATTTATTATGTAGCAGAGTATTGTTTATGTAACATGAGTAGAAGTGGCGGTTTGCTGATGGCTGAAAACTGAAAAATGCAAATATCTTGGTTAATATTCAACATAATGAATTAATGTATATAACAATATTTATAGTGCATTTAATTTGCAATAAGATTGACACTATACAATTTTTCGATCCGACCTATGGCAACGGAGATATTTCGAATTTTCAAAAATCCTCCCCTCTAAACCCCCCCTATCCCTTGCTCGATTTCATCCGTTAACGAACTTGGTCTTTCTTTTTACATAAAACGACTACATATCGAGTTTGGTAACGATTAAACAAAAATTGCGACCGCTAGAGCGGTAACAGACAAATATATATATACAGTTTTGAACGGACCTCATTTTCGTCATCTCCTGGGTAGGATCGATGGACATTTGAAGAAAAATTTCGAAAATCGCGTCATGAGTACAACCTCAATAGCTGATTTCCCTCAAGGGAAATCTGCTAATAGTTGTAGCAAAATGATCTTAGTTGTGAGCCAAGTATTTGTGTGCAAATGTATCTTTGGAGCGTTGATAAAAAGAAAGTGTGTTGACATTGCGATGGTGGTAGCGGAGAAGACCAATCAGCCTGCAGCTACTCACCATGTTGACAGATCATAACGAACCTCGGTCCACCACACACACACACCCCTCTTCCTCGATGCGCTTTGTTTCCCTATAAACTTCAAAACCAACCCCACCCCCTCTCTCTACCTCCGCATCGGCAAATAACAAATAAATAAACTCTAAACCTCATCAGGAAAGCCAATATGGAGAGTTTGGCTTTCGAAATTATTCATACAACGAGTGGAATGTCCCATATGTATTCTCATGAGAGATACTGCGGTCATTTTAATCGATAAACAATTTATCATCCCAGAATTCATTGTGTGTTTATTCGGGGAGCGGGGAAAAAACTATCAGTTGCATTTCAGCCGAATAATAAATCTCATTTCGTTTCCAAATAAAGCTCTTCAAATATGTCGTCGGGCTCTTCATATATGTCCGTTCTATAATATCCGTTTTATTTGCTTGCCCCCGTTCAATCCAGAGCATTACAAATATACCTGAAATATTAGAAAGGACATACTTCATTATCATAACAAACATTTATAGAGGATTTGTATTGAACTAATAGTTTATTAATGGATTCATTACTAGGGGGAAACTTCGTACACAAGGACATATTTAGCTACACAAATGAAATATACATTCTATATCCAAGTACATAGCTTCCTGTTGTACCAGGGTAATATTTTTATCAAGGAGGACTTGTACGTTTTGAACTTCGATAACCGATTCTTACTAGTTTCGGAGTGACTTCTGTGCCTGTAGGTTCCTCGCATAAATAGAAAACGACTAGCCTTGAAATGTTGAAATTTCACATTGACCGTTGCACCATCTAGTTTTGTACTTCTCTTAATGAGACGCTTTCTCTCAAATATGAAGACTCGTAATTAATGACTGGAATAATTTATGGTATAACACTGACAGTAAACTTAGAGAAATCAAATCAAACACGCTCAACTGGACTTCAAGTAATAGACACTCTAGAAGAGAAGAAATTGTACTTACACGTCGACGCACAGGACACACAAGACTAACACATTCATATCTAATGAGCAGACAAGATGAACCTATATGTCGCTACTGCAACAGAACGCTGACTGTAAAACACATACTGACTGACTGCACACAAGTGAAAACGTACCCATGGCCCACAAATTTATGTGAACTACTGGCCGACAGTAGCCAATTTATAGAAGATGTTTTTAAGTATTTAAGAAATAATGGATTATTTGATGAAATATAAAAGCTATTATTTACCATTATGAAAGTTGTATATAGCAAGCACTGTACGTGGAATATAAGTTTTGCCTCCTTCTAGTTTAACTATTTGTTTTAATTTTTCTTTTAATATTTTTTTTATTTTTTTTTGTTGTTTTATTTTTTATTTTTATCCCCTCATGATGTCAATATACTATCAATTTATATTCAGTTTTGTTCATTCTATTTATTTAGTACATTTGTAAAATTTAGCTGTGTAAAATTTTCTAAAACATGTTAAAAGATAAATCTTAAATAAATAAATAATAATAAATAAACGCTGTCATTCAAAATAATTTGTGAATGAATGAAATATTTGTATTTCTACTTGACTCTTCATAATGAAATTGGGTAGCTAATATAAGTAACTTCAATGTTTGAAATTAATAACACTTTACAGAATTTTTATTTATACTTTTCAAGTGACTGATATCTTATCTATTATAACAAAGAAGCGATCATTTTTTTGTCTTTTCTTTTAAATTTGGTAAGGAGAAATAAATACCGATATCAAAATAGCATTACAAATCAAGTATTAGAACTTATTGGTTCTTCCTACCCTTGGCTGTTTATTTACTAGCTATATTTTAATGAATTCGTGCTAAATTCGGGAAGTCTAGGTCTGATTTTAAAACTATGTAATAACAATATTTGAAGAGAGATATAAAATCTTAAAAATTTCCATATTTCATTGAACAAAAGTAACCTTGGTTGAATAATTAATGAACATGTATATTAATGAAGGTTTGTTAGTATATATTGAAGCTATTTTATAATGCAACCTTCAAATGTATTTGAATAAATCAGTGGACGTGCTTCGTTTGCAAAGCGGCTTATTATTGCTGTATTTTTTTTTAATTACTTCTGAACGGGTGGACTTTGTATTTGGTTTATTAAGTTATTGACTTTCTCTTCATTATTATTTATATCAATCATTAATATACATTTAATGTTTTTTTATGAACTAATTAGTGAGAAACATTATTTTCACTGCCAATTGGCTTCTGCATTCATTAAAAAGGTTTTGTATTTTAAAAAGTATAATTCAAAAATTCTTATAAAATGAAAACATAATTAACTTATACTGTAGTTAAAAGTGGCACTACAGTACGTATCAATTTATTGTAAATACCTTGAAATCTCTCTTCATAATATTAATATACGTAATGTATAAACCATATTTCTTAAACAAGGCCACGTCAGTTCGGTTAATAGACTGTAAACGGAAACGTCCGTCACATAGGGCTGAGTAATTTTAGCATATTTCCCACATCTTGACAAGCAGATGGTCTACCTCCATTAATTCCCTATTTTTCTGAATAAGAAGCCTTTGCAGCAAATTTAAGCTGGACTTGCGATGTTATATGTCTCAGGTGATCGAAGTGAACTTTGCATTAGAAGAAATGGGGATTTACACAATACTCAAAACTAAAAACAAATCCAATAGTTCGGTTAGTTTTCTAAGAAACATATCAGACAGAAATGAGGCGTTTGGTTTCAAAACCAGGTACATCCATTTTTTTTCAAAAATATTTTTTTTTGTTTTTCATAAGTTTTTAATGCCGGAAATGATGTATTGGACGCGTTTGTTCCAAAACCATCTAGATCCTTCCAAAATCAATACCGGCATATAATGAAAAAAATGTGTTAAACTGACTTTTTAAAAAAATGAAATCTATTTTGATCAGTCCAATTTTTTGGAAATGGATGTACCTGGTTTTGAAACCAAACGCCTCAAATAAAAGACAATTAAATTGTACCTATGAAATATTTTTTAAACTGACCCATAATAAGAGAGGTGTTTTAGCATATTTCCCTTAGGGGATATCAGCTGTTGGGGTTATACAGATGGTGAGATTTTCAAAAAAATTCTTCAAATTTACATCAATCCTACCTAGGAGATGACTTAACTGAGGTACATTCACAATTTTATATATATATATATATATATATATATATATATATATATATATATATATATATATATATATATATATATGTCTGTTAACGATCTAGCGGTAGCAATTTATGTCTTATCGATACCAAACTCGATATTGAAGCGTTTTATGTAAAATTGACGGCTAAAATCGGAACAGTGGGAGGGGGGTTTAGTAGGGAGGAATTTCAAAAATTTTAAATATCACCCTTATTATTATCAGACCCGACACATAGGGTCTAAAACGTTTACAGAGTCAATCTTGTTGAAAAATTAATGTCCTATAAATGTTGCTATGTTGCTTGTACAACTTTTTCATCATCTTGATAATTAACAATGGCATTTGCATTTTTTAGGTCTCGGCCTTGAGTAAAACCCCACTCGTACTCATGTCATAATAACAATAAGCTGTTATATTGTAAAGCACATTATTTGAAGTTTAAATACCAAATATTGTTCTCATTGGACTTTTACTTTTTGAGATAAATGAAAATACGTAATGCTCTTTGAAAATCTGATTTTTGCGCGACGGGCGTTTTTATTATTTTTTTATCATTATTCTCCAGATTGAAGTTTACTAAATTCGAGGGTCGCAACGGAATCAAAGTAAATAAAAATTAAATGAATTAATCGTATAATTTCAAAAATCGAACAGGCATCTGGCAGACCATTTTGATAGAGTGTAGCCAGGCAGGACAGGTTGGGTAGAACAATTAAAAAATTGACTTCCACTTTGTCCTACCTTTCACTAAGTTACCTCCATTTTCTAGCCAGGTTAAACTATTGAAGCTCTACAATTTTTGCTGTGTGCATTTTTTTGTAACTCAATTACTAACCGAATTATTCGTACTATCTTATTTTCAGTCTTTATTTGCCTGCCCCCCTTCGACTCATTGGTTTTTTTCTTAGAAAATAGGGATGAGATCACCAGTGCGCTCTCTTGAGTGAAGTGTGAAATCTGCTTAGTTTACACAGCACCTGCGTGGCGGGCTTTTATGAGCAAAAACATTTCGTTACGACCGGGAATTTGATTTAGTAATGATTTTTTTTTTTTTTAAAGTTGCTCAACAATCCGTGTTGAGCTATATAAGAGGTAAAACACATTTTTATCCCGGACACATCATGTTTAAAGTTTACATAAAAAGTAAAACGTCAGTGGAGACAAATAGCCTGACCTTGTTTTTTACGTAAGCACGGTATTTGTGAAGTGTTTTCTTATCAACTGTTTATCACAACTCCCCAGCTAGACTGAAGGTACATCTAAATAATAAAAGAACAGTTAAACGTATTTAAACATATCTTAATTGACTACGAGCGATTTATTATTCTTACCCGTTTAAAGTTAATTGCTAAAATACTGATTCTATAATGCTATAAAAAATGATTCTATTAGATTATTTGCCATGATTCAACTAAAAGCGAACTCTCTATAATGAGACTTGCAGTTTTATAAAATAATTCGTAAACCATTGTTACTTTTGTTTGACGTATGATTTCAGAAATCAAGTTGGCAATGAATAGGCGACATAAAGTTCTTGTATTTGATTCCTTTTTGCAAATGGCAACTTACTTAACATTCAACTCATGGCCCCGCCCATATTAAAAAGGGGATAACCTCTCCTGAATAAACCTACTGAATGAAATATGAGTCCTTTTTTTTATATTTAAAAAAAATTGAATAGGAGTATTCATAAAACTCGCTAGCGTGTAATAAATATGAATATACAATATATGCTATTTGAATTTTGAGTGAAAGACCCCACAAGTATATCTACATGTTTTTGCGACTTTATTACATTCCGAAAATATGTCACAAATTATAGTATATCCTCAGATGAAGATTTATTCCAATTTATCTTATTATTATTTAGCGGTATTTGGTTTCCAATAGACGCACTGATGTTGGTCTTAACGACTTCATTACATTCCAATATATTCATAGATGGAAAGCATTATATATCTGTGTAAACATAGGTGGCGGTAATTGTACCCCAATATATTTTATATACCAAGCGTTTGATGTTAATAAACACATTTAGATCGGTCTACTATCGTTACAATATATTCATAGATCGAAAACATTGAATTTCAATGTAAGCATAGATCGCGATATTTGCGACTTTATTAAGTTTTAATTTAATAGGAAATTGTGATCATTATATACCAAAATGCTCATAGCTGTAGATCATATTGCTCCTGTATGTTTGTGAATTTAGTTACCTGAGTTCCGATATATTCACAGTTCATTTGAGTAATCTAGTAGCCGCTGCACAATTGTACGTCTATATCAGAAGATCGATGTATATGTTTTATAATATATTCATAGATCGCCATCATTGCATTTCAAAATACTAATAGATAATGGTAAAGTAATTCCAATATTGGTAGATAATTCTTGGGCCTCATTTGAATATAGGGATTCCATAAATTTCAGATCATTGCTCTCTAAAGAGCACTTTTTTTTTTTTAATTTTTTTGTTCTCAGGGTTAAAATAGATTGGTTTTAGTTTTAGTATTTTAATGGAATGTAAATATAACTCCCTTGATGTTATAATATTTTAGAATGGATTCTATGAATGTACAGAATGCTCGGAATTATGTAGTATAAAAACGTCTGAATTACGTAATGCTCTATACGAATGTTGTATTTCCTATTCCACTTCTGAAGAATGACGAGTCCTTGGCTAGACTACATTCCGTCAAATGCTCAAGCACCCATTCATCATATTTGTAAACCACCAATTATGCAACTGTTTCGCGTCCTTCATACCCTTATGCATACTTTGTTGAATATGCTTACCAGCTGGATATTATTACATTGTAAATTATATTTAGGGGAATAGTTTGTTATTTTGCATTACTTTCCAACAGAAAGGGAATAAATAAAAACAAGTTTTCTCTGGAAATAACTTTTTCAGTTTTTATGTATACTATCTATATTTGTGATTTCCATAAGACCCCATAATTAGTGTCCGATAAGGGATTAGAAAAGTTTTATACGATTGAATAATCCAAAGTGTTATGTGCAACCCAACCCCCAATGATGGACAATAATCATTTTATATAGGTAGGATCCATGCATGTCTTTTTCCTTCCAAGTTTCTTGTTATAAAACTAAAATAGTTTAAGTAAAGCCACCTAATAAAAATAAAAAAAAAAATAAATAAATTCAAAAATCTTCAGTGGTAGGTAAAATGACAGTTATTTATTTTTTCTCCAGTGGTTATTATTCTAGTATAGTGTATAATTATTTAAAGTTAATTCTGGTTGTAAATGTGTGTGTCTTTGAGGTGTTTCATGATTTTTGTAATGTATAGGCTGTTGTCGTGTAGTAGTTCTGATAGGTTGGTGGGTACGTTCTTGTCAGTTATTAGTCTGCAGTCTGTAATTAAATGTTTGATAGTTATTTGTGTATTGCACAGTGTACATAAAGGTGGTTCAGTCCTAGTCAGGAGGTGTCCGTGTGTCCCCATTTTAACCTGACCTCTTTTTTAATGAGTTTAATGGCATCGTGTCGCGTAATTAAATTATTACTTACTTTAAATTATTTAAGTTTACACTCTTTAATACAACTTCTGAAAGAGTTTATATTTATATTCTACTGGACTAATCCATTAATTGTTATCATTTCAATATACTTATCAGTTTGTCATTCCGGAGAAACCCTTTCTCCCAAAATTGTTCTCATAATGGATTTTCTTGGTAGGCTAAGATGAAGTTTATATTAATAGTTAAGAAAGTATACATTGATAAGCAACTTAGAGATAAGGTGACAAGTGTGAAACGATATCTGTGGGAACGTCATCACTATGAATATCTTGTTATCAGTAATTGATAGTAAACACGTCCGTTGAATTAAGATAACTTTGATCTGCCAGCCTATTGTGCCTACATCCTCTCATATTGATAATGTGATAAGTTAATTGGAACTGGGGAATAAATCATAAGCTGCATTTGATCCTCGCCTGCATCGGCTCATCTGTGGAGGAGAGCTCCTGATTTTAGCACTCCAATTTCTCTTAAGGGAAATCAGATAATGAGGTTGTACTCATGACGCGATTTTCCACAATTTTCCTCCAATGTCCATGGACCTGGAAAATGAGGACCTATCAAAATATATATATATATATATATATATATATATATATATATATATATATATATATATATATATATATATATATATATATACTTGTCTGTTACCGCTCTAGTGGTCGAAATTCTTATTCGATCGTAACCAAACTCGATATATAAGCGTTTCACGTAAAACTAAAGGTGAGTTTTTTAACGATTGAAATCGGACCAGGGAGGTTTAGAGAGAGAGAATTTATAATATTCAAAATATCTCCGTTATTATGAGTCGGATCGAAATATTGTATAGAACCAATCTTATTGGACATTAAATGTACTATAAATGTTGTTCTATACATTTTTTCCTCTATCTTTAACAATAATCGAGATATTAGCATTTTTTTTAATCTTTCAACCTTCAATAAACCCCCACTCTTACTCGTGTCAAATAAAAAATACTCGGTTATATAATGAAACACTTTATTTGGAAGTTAAACGACGAATGCAAATATACGTGGCTTACGTGGAAAATCTGTTTAGATAACGCAGCACCTGCGTGGCGGACTTTTCAATATAGGAGTCTTAGCCATCACGGCCTACTAAATTGTCTCTAATGAAGTATATTACAAATAAAGAAGTTTATCCAAAATTAATTTTGAGCCTAAAAAATAGTAGTGAGGAACAAGTGCTACTTTTTAAAGTTTAAGGAATTTGTTCCATAAAACTGTAAGGTTTACAGTCTTCTTTTCAATTGTGTAACGAGGACTACCGAGTGTATTCATCAAACATTTTTTGATACATACACGTTTTAATTAAATTAATTTTAATCAAATTTCACCTCATTAAAACCTTTATTTATTAGTTCAGTATAACATACATTTTAACATTAGATAAATGTAAATCACTGTTGAGAATGCCTTCTGGATTTGATAAGTATCTCTAAGTCATCATTTGTAGTTTGTATTATGTGTGTTGGTGTGCATATTACATGTTTTATAATATATATATATATATATATATATATATATATATATATATATATATATATATATTAAGAAATAAATTTATAACTTAATGGTATAATAAACATTTTGTTTTTATTAGAAGATTTCCCCGAGGGAATCGAGGTTGTACTCATGATGGAATTTCAAAAAAGGCTCTTCAAATACCCACCGAACCTACCCAAGAGATAACGAAAATGAGGTCTATTCAAAATTTTATATATATATATATATATATATATATATATATATATGATAACGCTCTAGCGGTTTTGGTCCGATCGGTATCAAACTCGATATTTAAACGTTTTATGTGAAACTAAAGATGTTCGTTAATGCCAGAAATCCGACCAATGGGGTAGGGGGTCAGACATGGGAATTTCAAAAATTCTTAATATTCCGTTTATATGAGTCGGATCGAAAAATTGTATAGAACCAATCTAATTGCAAATGTAATATTCTATAAATGTTGTTATGCACGTTTTTTACATCTTGATTATCAACCTGAGATTTTTGCATTTTTTAGTTTTTGGCCTTTACTAAACCTCCTACTAAGTTCATATTAACAATGAGCTGTTATATCATGATGAACTTTATTTGAAGGCTAAATACCAAATATTGTTCTCATTGAACTTTTACGTTTTGAGATAAATGCAAATATAAGAAAGAAATCTCCTTAATTTACGCAGCCCCTGCGTGACGGACTTTTAAAGATCTCTTTTCTCGCCTTTGTCTCGGGCTTACGCTTGTGTTGGAAGTTAGAAGTTGTAGTGAGAGTAAAAGAGAGAGTGTGTGTGTGTGTGTGTGTGAGAGAGAGAGAGAGAGAGAGAGAGAGAGAGAGAGAGATGGTATAAATGTGGCGCTATGAGAAGGGAGATGCCAGGAACTACCTAATGACTCTGAGCTTCTGACTCAGGCACGTTCGGTATTTTTCAATTACATATCAGGAGTGGTAGCTGTGAGAGGAGCTGGTGCACAGGAATCCTGTGGGTGGACATCTTGTAGCTGACACTTCCGCCCTCTCCTTCGGCCTATTACAATGCTTAGTCCTTGCCAAAACTCGGGCAACTTAGCTCAGGGCCTTAACTTGTTCATTTCTACCCTCGCTTCATATTGAAGGAACACTGTGTGAGTGAGGTTATCATACTACAACCCTTGTCACACGTACAGTGAGTTTCGCAGTTGCCGTAGTTTCTAGACAACAAATTAAAAAGTCCGTCCCGCTGGAGCTGCGTTAACTAAGCAGATTTTCCACTCGCGCCACGTATTTGCATTTACTTCTAAATTTAAATGTTAAATGAGAACAATATTTGGCGTCTAGGCTTCAAATAATGTGTTTCATAATAAAACAGCTTATTGTTAATGTGGCATGAGTAGAAGGAGGGTTTGTTAAAGGCCGAAAACTAAAGAAAATGTAAATGTCCCTGTTAATAATAAAAATAGTGAAAAAACATACATACCATTTATAGAACATTACATTTGAAATAAGATTGGTTCTATACAATGTTTCCATTTGACGCATAATATTGGAGATATTACGAATTTCTGTAACTTTCCCCCTCTTATCCCCTCCCTCGGTTCCGATTTCAGATGTTAACGAACTTGATCTTTCTTTTTACATAAAACGATATATTAAGTTTGGTAACGATAAGACACAAATTGTGACCGCTAGAGCGGTCATTTTGAACGGACTTCGTTTTGGTCATCTACTAGGTAGGATCGATGGACATTTGAAGAAATGTTTCGATTATCGCTTCATGAGTACAACCTCAATAGCTGATTTCCCTCAAGGGAAAATAAAGTGTTTTGTAAAGCACGTTGCATAATTATCTGTTCGGTGAATTTTTGTTCAACATCGATATACATATTATTGTCTTTTTTATCCCACTCTAATCTCACCTTTCCTCTGGTCCGAGTTTGCCGATTAGTGCTTTATAAAAATCTGTTAAATATCGAATCCTGTATCGATCAAATGAAATTTTTGGTCTCTATAAAACGGGCACAAAATCTTTTTTGATGAGGTTACAAAGTACTTCCTACACATAATAAGAGCTCGTCACAAACGATGTATAGTAAATAGGCTTGTAATAAGAAAACATGTGATACATTAGCTTTTTGGGGACCTCTTTGGAGAGCATAGGAAGCAGCTTATTAAAAATACAAAAGTCCGTCACGCAGGGGCTGCGTAAACTAAGCAGATTTCTCACGTGAAGTTTCACAATAGACAAATTTCACAAGAGCCGAGCAGTCAAGGGAACGGCCGAACTAGCTTTTGGCGGGAGGGTCACTCTCGTCCGTTAGCAGCCCAGATTTAATAAAAATACAAATACCTCGGTTAATATTCAAGATAGAGAATAAACGTATATAACAATATTTATAGTAAATTTAATTTGCAATAAGATTGATTCTGTACAATGTTTCCATCGGACATATAGCAACGGAGATATTTCGAATATTCGAAAATCCTCCCCTCTAAACCCCCCCCCCTCCCAATGTTCAGCCGTTAACGAACTTGATCTTTCTTTGTACATGAAACGACTAAATATCGAGTTTGGTAACGATCAAACAAAAATAGCGACCGCTAGAGCGGTAACAGACAAATATATAGATATATATTCAGATATATAGATATTTATATATTCAGTTTTGAACGGACCTCATTTTCGTCATCTACTAGGTAGGATCGATGGACATTTGAAGAAAAATTTCGAAAATTCCGTCATGAGTACGTCCTCAATAGCTGATTTCCCTGAAGGGAAATCTGCTAATATCTTATAAGAAAGGTAAATATAAGATGTGATATACTAGAAGATCATTTGAAGCTGGACCGATGGGCACTTGAAGAAAGTCATAATCTTTTTGGTACATTGATTTTTTTTTTATTTTATTATTTTGGAATTATATTTATCTATTCTCCATAGTAGTGAGTCCATTAATATATGTCCATTCTTTCCCTGCACCTGGGTGCATTAAATTTCCCTACTAAGAGGCTCATATGGAGTTGGTGCACAGCCTGTGCGGAGACACAGCCATATTTATTGCCAATACATCCCTTTCCTACATCCCTTGCACTTGGCGAACGGTAAATCGACCGCTTGGGACAATCAGTTATTTCCTCCCCTCAGCCCTTGTTGTTGTTTTTGGCTTCACCTTTCACACAGTTGTACTGAAGTTTTTTTTATTATTTTAATTTAATATAATATTAGTTATAAAAAAAAAATATAAATTCTGAATCGTGTAACTGAAGAATCAATTAATTAGGTCGCTTATAATGTTGAAACGTAACAAAGACCATGTATTTAAACAGTATAATGGTTTTAATTTACTAAATTACCCTATTATACATAATGAAAAATATGTAATTGGCTCAAGTCCAGTTCACATCTAATAAAAATGGTTTTATTATTATCCCCTAGTTACAATATATTGCTATAATAGCAGACGAAACGATTTTTGTTATATTTTTATTCCTCCAGAAATGCATTTTTAATGTAAGTTATTTATTTTTCACATTCTGTAAAGTTGTATTAATTTTATCAGAAATATTTTAGCTTTTCTTTATTCAAAATTATGTTATTCATTTTTAAGAAGAAAAAGAAAATTGATCGTCCGAAAAGAGAATTAACTTACAAATTTCACCATAACACTGCGTTTTCAAAACTTCAAAACGTTTTCTTTCAGCTCGATGGTTACTCAACAATTACTAAATAGTAAAAATAAACTAATCTTTTATTTTCATACTAAACTAATCAAAGTCATACTAAAGTTTAGCAAATCTATACATTTATGAACTGTATCACTTATTCACGTCCACATTGTGCTACTATTGCTAATCGGGAAATCGGGACAGATTATATACAGGTCTCCATCCTCTTCTTGCCAAGATGGAAATGTAGATTTTATTTAGGTAATTGACCCTTAGGTATATATATATATATATATATATATATATATATATATATATATATATATATATATAGAGAGAGAGAGAGAGAGAGAGAGAGAGAGAGAGAGAAAAATAGGTGGATAGATATAGGGACTCTTTTTCTTTTGTGGTTAGGGCCTACTTGCAAGTGTTTGTTGATCTCTTAAACTTCTTTTCAAAATTTAGCGAATGGAAGTCGAACATAGCACATATTTTTTAAATCAACGAGAGCAATGTACTTATTACAATCCGTATATCTTACCACCGGTTTAGAGGGGTGGGGCACAAAATTGGATATATCTCCGTTATTATGTGTCGGATGGAAAAATATTACATAACCAATCATATTGCAAAATTAATTTTGTACAAGTCTAGTTCTATACAAGTTTTGTCTATCGCTAATATTAACTGAGATACAAGCATATTTTTAGTTTCTATTCGCCTGTGAACGCTCACTCATGGCTAATGAGTTTTTTTACGACCACCTGAGCCACTAAATAACTCACGCCAGCTTAAATTTCATGTCCTGTTTACACGGGCTTCTAATTACAGGAAAAATGGAGAATAGATGGTAGAATTTCTGTATCGTATGGAAATATCCATAGTTCACTCGCCCTTCAGGGGCGGGCGTTTATTCGTTTAAATATAATTGTACGTGTTGGAACATAGGAAACGCATGTTTTTCATTATTGAATGATTGGGACACGGTTTGATAAAAATAATAAAAACAAGCATTGAGTGATGCACAGAGCACTGATGATGGGACGGTTCGCCCCGAAAGTACTTTGCCTGTAATAAAGAAGTATTAAGAGTGGAGGTGTTTTGACCTTTTTGATCCTTCCGTTGATGATGGACCTCCACCAGCCAGCACAAATCCAGAGTCCAGACAACACAAATCCAGAGTCCAGATTGAGTGATAGATTTTTTAATGCAGTTTTGAAATATACCTACATACTTTAATAAGTTTCGAAAAATAATGTCTTGGAGATGACGTACTTCTTGCTGGATACAAGTTTGGATCCTTTCCCGAAAGTTAAGCATGGCTCTCCCCGACATTTCATTCGGCACGGCTTCAATTTCCTGACGAACGGAATTCTCCAGGTCATCGATTGTGCGAGACTTGTTCATGTAGTGTTTTGATTTCAAATATCCCCACAAAAAGAAGTCGCACATCGAGAAATCGGGTGAGCACTGTGACTAAGGAATCATTGTTTCTAAAGTACTGCTGGCCAACGAGCACACGATGCTCTAAGCTCCATAGCGACTGAAACTGCATTGCATGTGCAGTCTGCCAATATTCATTCAAGATCAATATCCCTCTCGTTGCCGCCTACTAGCGGTTAAAATACATGAGTTTCCTCTGCTCCACCCTGTTTATTTAAAAAACATTTTATCTGACATGTATTATATAATCCGAATTTCTATTCTAAATGGAAATCATGTAATGCAAATGAATGAAGCATCTACCTGCTACAGGACCTAGTTAGTATGTTTTGTACAACAGGGGCTTTAACTATATAAAAAAAGAAAATAAAGCTTCACATTTGCTTTGAAGTATTATATACTAACTAAACCTGTTTTAGGAATATTTTTTACTGACTGAACCCCTCCCCGAGGCCGAGAGAATATTCACCAGTGGCTGTGAATGTGGTTGACAACCCCTTGAAGCGTGGGCCCGTTCCCAAGGTGTTAGGGCGGTGACGGGAGATTTGTAAAAGCCCCTCAAAGAATAGTTGGTAGGGTAGGCCGGAGAGAGAGGAAGGGTAAATCCAGCAGGTAAAGCCTAAGGTGGAATTTACTGGCCCCTCAACCACCGGCTGCATTTCTACCACCTGGGCGTGGGGAGGGTCCTTCCTTTCTCAGAATACCGTCTCATCTCCACCTACTCCTCAGTGCTCTGGAACCCACTCCCCTCTTATCACACTCTCTTATCTACAGAATTTCTATGTTTATTCTCTTAATGGTAACTTCCTTCTTCCCCTCGCTTCCTTTTTGTTGTCTTGTTCTGGGTCGTACCCATGACCCGATTTTGTAAAACTTTTCACAAATGCCCATCGAGCGTACCTAGGAGATGACGAAAATGAGGTCCGTCCAAAATTATATATATATTACCAACCTCGATATTTATACTTTTTGTGTAAACAAAAGATCAAGATCGTTAACGGCTGAAATCGGAACACTGGGAGGAGAGGAATTTTGAAATTTCAAAATATCTCCTTACTATCTTTTTATCTGTAATTTTATTAGTCTTTATAATTTTTAATTACTAGTTTCTTTACAAGATATTTTTTTGTTGTTTTTGAATTTAATGTTTCGTTTTTGTTTATTTTTTATTTGTTGATTCGTGTTTTTTTGTCTCTTTGGTTGCGTTTTGTTATTTAGTTGTGTTCTGTTATTTGGTTGCGTTCTTAGTTTTTTCTGTTCTAACTTTATTGTTTAATTTTTTCTGTTACTGGTTTTCATTTTAGTATTTTGTTTATGTTCATGGTTTTTTGATGAGCAATATCGCCTCGCAATTAATTTTCACAATATATGGTGCTACTTCAGATGAATGTTTTCTCATTTCTATCAATTTTTTTTCTACTGGCTATTTGCCGAGATTTACTTTTCAAGCAGGCTAACGCTGATAAATTAATATCAACTTCCTTTTCTTATCAGCATACATCAAATCTCATTTTCGTCATAACGAAACTGTTAATAACATTTTAATCTACTTTAGTTGAGCTCCTATTCTCAGATATCGACTATAAATACTTCGTAATTCCTGCAATTGTGTATACATTACTTTTGCTTTCTAATTGGGTATAATAATTTTTAGATCGTTGACTGATTTCCTTTCCCGCTTATCTAAAATGATTTTTATGGCTGTTTGGTTTTCTGTTTGTAAAGCACGCGGTCAAGGGAAGCGTGTGTATTTCAGTGTTAAAGTTTCGGAAACTTTTGATACTCACCAGAGCAAGAAAGTTTTCATTGGAGAAGCAGATGAACCTACTTCATTCGTGTAAGGTTTCATAGTGAATGAAATCTAAAAATCATTTTTTTTTTTAAATCCTGTCTTGTGGACAAGCTCAAAATGAAACTGTGCATTTTAATTAAATTATTCTACATGAGGTTTTCTTGCAACTAAAATTATTCATCTCTCTAATACAGTTTGATACTTCCTCAAACATTTATGAATGATAAATAATAAGATACAACTGTGGCATTATATATGGAGTAAATACCTTTGATTGCCCACAGCAAATGAAATAAAAAGTGAGTTCATAAAAGCCAAACAATTCTTGAAATAATCAATGACTTGCCCATTGGTATATATGTATGACAATTTCATTTTTTTTTTTAACATTTGTTTTAACTCCTCGACAAGCTGTATTTTCATGTAGGTGTTAGAACTGATTTGAAAGGTCAGTTCCCTTTCGAAGCATTTCAAGTGTTTAAAGCCCTTTTCAGAGGCGAAGCCTTAGCAAGTTACTTTTTCATCTCCTGTTTCATTAGCATGCTGCCCCAAAATCAATAATATTTCACTAATTTTTTTTTCTAAGGAAACAAGCCACACACCAAATCAATAAATGATACTCCTTGTAATGCTTCATTTATTCTGTACTAATTTCATATTGTTGATATTCTGTATATTACTAATCCATGCTTCCAATTGTTTTCCTCCTTACCCTAAAAATTAGAGGAACTACATTCAATTTCCAGAAAAAAAAGCATCTTACTGTATTGGCATATTTTGGAAATAAATTACGTACAGTTATGACTTATTTGCTATGTATATTACAACTGTTTTATTAAATCAATTGGTTCTATTTCAAATCAATGCTTTCAATTTCTATATAATAATAGTTTATGCACTTTTTTCATTAAATATTATATTACATAAACATATTATATCCCTTACAAGTACAAATTTTGAATCGGCATTATGATTAGCCAGTAGTCCAATTAAATGACATTTACTTTTACTGTACTTGTTTCTGTTTTTTTTATTTATTTTTTTGCAAGTAATTAAAATCAATTTATCACACACTAACTCATACATACACTCACTGCATTTTGTTTTAAATATATAAATAAATAGATAAAAGCCAACTTGGATTATCAGAATTCCTGCAACAGGAATCTAGCCTCACTCATCTTCATCGCCTTCCATTTTTTTCTAATTATACTTTATTTCAATAATTTTTCCTTTAATTTACTTAATCATACCCATTTAATATGAAATACATTTTTGATCATTTCTCTGCGTTAAAAATTATTCTTTATTTATTTATTTTTTTCATAATTTTTCTATGTGAAGAAATAAAGTTGAACGTTTATAGTTCAGGATATGAAATATAGAATTTATAAGAGAAAACCTGATGGACATTTAAACGAAAATTAACAACCGCCGAAAAAGAAAGTGTAAGACTGAACAAATTTAATAAAGAATATGAGCAGAAGTCCTCTTGGTTTCTCTGAGATTTTTTCATCTAATCAAGTCTTTATGATCTTGTAACTCGTACTCAGTTTTGGTGGGGCAGAATTATAGTAGAAAATAAAAAGTTTTATTGCAAGCTTTTCTACAGCTCAAATCACTTTTCATCTCGCGAAGTTATCCTACGGCTATGAAGTATGTTTTACTGTATTTTATTGTCCAAACTAGATTATTGTGTAACCAAAACCCGCAGAAAAGGTTTTATAGCCAATTACAGAACTTTGTCTATTTGCCGCAATTTTTGTGTTATCGTTGCCCAACTTGATATATAATCGTTTTGTGTAAAAAAAAAGATCAAGTTCGTAAACGGCTGAAATCAGATCAGTTGGGAAGGGGTCTTTAAAGGGGGGGATTTTTTTTAATTCAAAATATCTCCATTATTATGAGTCGGATCGAAAAATTGTACATAATCAATCCTGTCGCAAATGTAATGATCTATAAATGTTGTATAGATTTATTCCCTACCTTCAATATTAAGTGAGATATTTGCATTTTTTTTAGTTTTCGGCCTTCAGTAAATATATCCCACATAAACAATAATCTGTTATATAATGAAACTCTTTATTGAAACTTCAATATCAAATATTGTTCTCAATGAACTTTTATTTTTTAAGATAAATGCTAATACGTGGGAGATTTGCTATTTATGCAGCACGGACTTTGCAACTAGTTAACATTTTTTTTTTTTTTTCGGGAAATTAAGCACCATTAATTGAGATCTGCAATTTTAAGTACTTGTTACTATTCGTTAAATGGCAGAACAAATTAGAAATATATGTAAAACGAATCTTAGAAATTATTTTTTTGGCTATTGATACATTTATTATTAAATCAACTCACATGTAAAAAACTAAGCCAAAGCCTTTAGGGTCTTATGGTTTTCCTTAAATAAGAATTTGAAATGTGTATGAAACTCCGTTGTATATGGAAATTTGTACATTTTCTTTTATACAGGAGCACCCGCAACTAGGCGATTTGGATCAAAATTTAACAATGTAATAAAACAAATTAAACACGATAAATAAACATTAAATACAATTAATAAAAACAACATATATGTATTATACTATACTAAAAATGTTACATAACTAGTACAATTTTAAATAGTTTTATTATTAAAAAAAAGAATTATATATATTATTTTTATATACCAGTACAATTATATTATCCAAAAAAAGAGATGTCAAAATCATATAGATGAAAACTTAAATTTTATAAAACAAATTAATTTTTTTTCAGTACTTTAGAGCTTTGTGGGTATGTGGGATTTTGTCCGTAAGAAGTTCGTACATGTTATGTGGAGTCTCTAAGTATTTAATGCCCTGCAGTTAGTCAGTATGTGTTTAATGGTTAATGGTTCATGGCATGTTCTGCAGAGAGGTTTTTCTCGTCATGAGGTATGAGTCCGTTAAAAGTGAGTGTCATATCCTAAGTCTCGTTAGTACAACTTCGTCTCGTCTGCTGGATGGCAACTCGCTTATGTAAAGGCTTTATTTCTCGCAGATTATTTTCTGATGTTCTACGCAAATACTTTTGTCATTCATGTATTGTTGTCTGTAGTATTTGTAACTGTGGAGTCCGGAGTGGAGGCTTGCCTTCACTGCCGGTCATAGACGTAGTGGTCGTGTGCTCAAAGCCCGAGGACATACAGGCCAGGAAACTGGTACATGTGCTCACTCGTGTGGGAGCTGGTTAGTAGGAGACTGTCCCTTCCATAGGATCGCTAAACCATCGTAGCGAATCCTCAGTCACCAGAGATGTGTTGGATAGGTGTAGGCTGGATTAAGGCTGTAATGGCTCGGTGCCTCCTACATTGCTGCCACACTTCGAATGGGTACACAATGTAGTATTTGTAAATGTAAGTCTGGAAATTTGTAATTAAATACCTGTCATATATTGCATATGATGCATTTGACATTAAATATGTTCTAAGATTCTCCAGGCATCCAAAATGAATAATGAATGATAATTTCATAATGAGTGATCACAGGTTACGTCGGATACATGTGGTTTAAGGGATTTGCATCAGTCTGCTACAGATATATTTAAGTACATTATACATTCCTGATATAGTAAGGGGTCGGTAGGGGGGAGAGTGGGTGGAATCTGAAAGGCGTGTTTGTGCAAGAGGGCTGGGTCAATAAGTACAATATTGGTATCATGTTCTAGGGTTATGGACTCCCTTAAATCGGGCCCATAGCTTGTATCTGTGTAGGACTACATCCAAATCATAGTTCCCAACTACTATCGTGTTAGCCCCCGCAGTTTATTGCTATCGATAACAGTTTGCTGCAGGCAGCCATTTCATTAGGACCCGGGACGGAAAGCACGACCCCTTTTCATTCCGGGACAGCGTTATGAGGTTGTCCTCTGTAAATGATGGCTATCGTGAACCGCAACTACATTAGCCGATGGCGGGACGTCGTAAAAAAAAGTCTATTAATTCCTTTGTGTGTTTGCTTCTTTTTCTATTGAATACAAAGGTAATATCAGGGACGTGAAAATAATGCTGGTTAACAACAAATCTTGTTCTATCTAGATTTTCCGTCTTCTAATTTATAGAAAGTCCATCACGCAGGGGCTGCGTAAACTAAGCAGATTTCCCTTGTGAAGTTTAGCAATAGAGAAATTTGCATACTGGGAACACAACAAAGAATTGTAAGAATAATTTATATTTTAATAACTCAAATTTTAATAGTTCAAGAACTGAAGAAGGGGAGGGCGGACGAACAGAACGTATTTGCATAAATCTCACAAAGTAAAGAAGGTAAGTTAAGGTTAGAAACGACAGGTAAGGTTAGAAGGCTTCCGCCAGACCCGAACAGTTACGAAAACGGCAGAACTAATCCGAACGATACCCGACCATGTGTGCCACAGACTTCATAAAAATGCAAATATCTCGGTTAATATTCAAGACAGAAAATAAATGTATATAACAATATTTATAGTAAATTTAATTTGCAATAAGATTGGTTCTATACACTTTTTCGATCCGATGTATAATAACGGAGATATCTTGAATTTTCAAAAATCCTCCCCTCTAAACCCCCCCTCCCTCTGGTTCGATTTCAGCTATTAAGGAACTTGATCTGTCTTTTTACATAAAACGGTTAAATATAGAGTTTGGTAACGATCAAACTAAAATTGCGACCGCTAAAGCGTTAACATACAAATATATATATATAAAATTGTAACCTCTGTCTGTACATTGATTTTTTTCGCGAAATTTCACGATAACTATTCGTTTCACATGTCATAGACACCATATCTGCATTTTGTTTCTTTCGTGTATGTTTGTTTGTTTGTTTGTTTGTTACCTTTTCACGCATAAACGGCTGAACCGAATTTTATGAAACTTGGTATGTATATTACTACTAACCCAACTTAGACTTTAGGCTATATTAATTTTCTCTGAGACGAACAGGAGTGGGGGTTATAAGGGAAGCCTGAAATTAAAAATAGCGATATTTCGTTTTCTATTGGTTTTTCGGTAAATATGCACATAACAAAAGTTGTTTATTTTGTTATTTAGAGTAACTTTTGTTATATACACTTTTGTCGTATACCGAAGTTTAAATGCGTTATACGCTAAAAATTATAGCGGGAGTCAACAATATTATTTGCCAAAAAAGACTCAACCGAACTAAATAAACCTCGGTATGTGTATTAGCAGTGAGGCCTTCATTATAATAAGCCATACCAACATTTCTATGGACGGGCAGGAGTGGGGGTTATAATGGAAGCCTGAAATTAAAAATAGCGATATTTCGTTTCCTATTGGTTATTTCGCAGATATAAACATAACAAAAGTTGTTTATTTTGTTATTTGGAGTAACTTTTGTTATATACACTTTTGTCGTATACCTATGTATAAATGAGTTATACGTTAAAACTTTAGCGGGCACTAACGGCTGAACCGAACTTAACAAAACTCGGTATGTCAATTAGTATTAATTCTTCCATGATTATAAGTTATATTAAAATTTTTAGGTTCGAACGGGAGGGGGGTTAAAAGGGAGGCCTTAAATAAAAATTCACCATATTTACATGTATAAGAGACGGGAAATATAAAAATATTGAAGACTGTGAAGCCTTATCGAACAAATAATTCTATTATTAGCAAATCCACGGCAAAGATGGGTATCAATCCGAAACACTGGGACGGGTAAATGTCAAAATATTGTGCAATGTAAAGCCTGCTAAAAAGACCATCGCCATTCAGCCTCAAATGAATTCCCGGGCGAAGCCGGGTATCTGAGCTAGTATATATATATATATATATATATATATATATATATATATATATATAATTTTGAACGGACCTCATTTTCGTCATCTCCTGGGTAGGATCGATGGACATTTCAAGAAATGTTTCGAAAATCGCGTCATGGCGACATCTGCTAAAACCTTAATTCATGACGTCATGGCACAAGGATTTTGTATGTATCTCTCATGAAAGCAATATTTAGTATTTAAAATTAAAATAATGAGGTTCGTGTTATAAACATGAGTAGGAGTGGTGGTTTACTGACGGCTGAAAACTAAACAATTCAATTACCTTGGTTAATATTCATATTAAAGAAAATAGGTATATGACAGCATTTATGGGTTATTGCATTTACAATAAGTTCGTTCTATACAATTTTTCCATCCAACATATAGTAATTGAGATATGTCGAATTTTCCAAATCTCCCTAAACCTCCCCCTACTCCTATCCAATGTCATCCGATCCGATGTAATGAACTTCATGTTTCTTTTCGCATGAAACGATCATTAACAGTCATTCAGTAACAGACATATATATATATATATATATATATATATATATATATATATATATATATATATATATATATATAAATCACGTCATGAGTATAACCTCAATAGCTGATTAAGGGAAATCTGTTAAAAAATCTAATGTGAGCCCCTCGTATTTTCTTTTACTTCTATTAAATTATCTAAACAAATTGTTTTTCTGTGTTTTATTGAAAACCATTTCAGATGAACGTAATATACAATATCTCCGTTCCTATACATTGAGCAAATGAATGTCTCAGAACCTAATTTTTAAAATCTTTAGTGTCTCTAATAGTTTTAAGGAAATTCGTACTTTTCACTTTCTCCCTCCCCCACCCTGCCAAAATATTTTCATCAGAAGGGAAGTTGCCCAGGAAGACGTTACATCAGTCTTAAATATTAAGTTTCAACGTTTCTTTAGCTAGTCGTCCCCAGTTTTGTAAAACGTTCGTACTTCAGGCCGAAACTAATCAAAATGTTAGGGAGGTTCAAAAGGGCTCATTGGAATTTGAAAGCCGAAATTTTTCGCGGTTATAATACTTTATTCTCATGCAAGGGAGTAAAAATGAAAAATAATATAATGAGTTCATTCACTCCTTTAATCATTATAAATGAGTAATTAAAGGGATGAATGAGTTACATTTGCAAATGTCTTCAGGCTTATTCAGTCACTATAGAATGAGTTAGAGTCACAAGTTTAATTAAAATGTCTTGACTTCTTCTTGCAAACATACAATAGCTGGGGTATAGTTCGCATTCCAATAATATGAAATTTACAAAACCATTCGCTAAAACTTTGCTTTATTTCAAGTCATTCTTTTAAAAGTTACGAAAGGAAAAAATGAATTGACAGGAAGGGGGAAGAAAAGAGGATTAAGGAAGTTAGTCTTAAATATATTTAAAGAGATATCTACTGGATTATTATGTCAAGTTTCTCAATGAAATGAGATGAAGAAGATAAGAAAGAAAGCACGTAGCAAAACTTTTTTTTTTTGTTTTTTATAAATTCCATTTCGTTAACCAAGATGAAAAATGTTTTTCGTTTAAAACTTATTTACTTTAGACCGTGTTCAGTGGGGAAAAAAATCTACAATTTACATGCGGCTCGTGAGGTGGGGGGACAAAGGTTATGGGCAAAGTTAACGAAGTTTTGAGGAAGTGTGCGACAGAGGGAGGTGATATAATAGGTTATATTTTAATGGGATTTGTTTGTCATATTTAAATCACGTAGTGGGGGGGTGGGGGGGGTCATTCGCCCTCAAATGAAAGTCGTCGGTTTGTTATTCTTTCTTTCACAACATGATTTACTGCATCCGTTTAATTCCAATACATTTTTACTGATTTAACTGATATACAAACGCTAATGTTTACATTTTTTCCCCCTCAAGGAAATGAGTCATATAGAATTTTACAAATGTCCCGCGATCGTAGTAAATAATGTCTTAAAAAAAAAAGTCCGTCACGCAGGGGCTGCGTAAACTAAGCAGATTTCCCACGTGAAGTTATACAATAGAGAAATTTCAGAATAGAGAGTCGAACAGTTACGGGAATGGCCCGAACTAACTCTTGACGGAAACTCACGACTAGACCCGAAGTTAGCCGATCTCATCTCAGAAGCTGAAAACAGAAAAATGCAAATATCTCGGTTAATATTCAAGATACAGAATAAATGTATATAACATTATTTATAGTAAATTCAATTTGCAATAAGATTGATTCTATATAATTTTTCGATCCGACGTATAGTAACGGAGATATTTTGAATTTTCGAAAATCCTCCCCTCTAAACCCCCCCCTCCCACTGGTCCGATTTCAGCCATTAACGAACTTGATCTTTATTTTTACATAAAACGTTTAAATATCGAGTTTGGTAACGATCAAACGAAAATTGCGACCGCTAGAGCGTTAACAGACAAATATATATATATATATATATATATATATATATATATATATATATATATATATATATATGATTTCCCTTAAGGGAAATCTGCTAAAACTGGCTTCTTCAAAATTTCAAGGTTTATTTAAAATTTGATATAGATTATTCATTGAGATGAGGTTAGCCATGTGAGCTAAAATGGTGGTCTTAATCTCACTTGTTAAACCTACCCTACCTCTGGAGTGGCGAGTTCGATCCCAGCCTGGGGAAATAGGAATTTATATTTAGTGACGAACTCATTAAATAAAATCCTTAGTCCAACCCTGGTTGGAATGGGGTTGTAACCTGTAGATAACCCGTCCCAATCAGCTATACTTGTAGAAAGTCCGTCACGCAGGGTCTGCGTTACCTAAGCAGATTTCCCACGTGAGGCACGTATATGCGTAAAAGTTCAATGAAATCCATATTTGGAATTTAGGCTTCAAATAACGTTCTTCATATTGTTAATAAGACATGATTAGGAATGGGGGTTTACTAAAGCCCGAATACCAAAAATTGTAAATATTTCGGCTAATAAACATAGTGGAAAAAAAACGTATATAACAACACTTAATTTACAATAACATTGGTTCTATACACTTTTTCGACCCTACGTATATTAACGAAGATATCTTGAATTTTCGAAATTCCACTCCTTTAACCCCCCCTCTCCCCCCCCCTGTCCGATTTCAGCCGTACACGAACTTGATCATTTTTGTTTACATAAAACGCTTATATATCGAATTTGGTAACAATTGAGCAAAAATTGTAACCGCTAGAGCATAAATTGCAAGGCGCAAGTAAATTTCATTAATTGCCTAGATCTTGAGTCATGGACTTCCTGATGATTTAGGCTAATAGTCAATGGATTTTAATCAAAGTCTGTCATCGAAACTGACAAGGGAGTGCACGGCCTCTCCCCCCTCCCCCCCCTATTAAAACGAAATTTTTTTAGCGTTTAGTACCTAATGAAAAACCAATTCGGTTAAAGCGAGAGTACCCACTTCTCACGCGTTCGTCTAAAAAAAAAAAATGTTAAAGTTTGCCTGAATGTCTTGAGTTGTTCCCAAGATGTATATTTCAAGTAGCACCCGTGGCTCAGTTGATAGTGCTTTCTTTTTGTAACCGGAAATCTCAGTATCGAATCTTGCCGGGCGGACGCGATGAAATTTTCCGAGAAGATGAACTTTTTACGAAATATTTCATGAGTACAACCTCAATTGACTATTTGCTCTATTGGAAATCTGCAACTAAAAGGAAACTTGAAATCCAAAAACCCTTTCGCAGCCACTTTTGTGTTTTTGGTTGAGACGTGTAACAATACATTTTCTGTACTCTCTTCTAGGGTTGTTGACTAATTAAGGTTGAAGCAATAAAAAGTTTTGGACTGCACACCATAATGGTGCTTGATGTGGGTGTAGATGTGGTCACATGTGACTCACTGCTGTTTGAGACTTTGGAGACTGAATCTCCCCACTTCTTTATTCAAGAGTAACTCAATTCCCACAGAGCTTCACCCCATGCACTAATGAAGTTTGATAAAGAAGTTAAAAAGTTTTCCACTAATGAATAATGTATTTTGCTCGGGAGCTTTCGTGGATAAAATGTCTTTTCTTTTGCGGCATTAAGACGGACGCATATTGGTTTAATTCTTAAAATGCATTAAATAATAAAAACTATCGAGAAATATTGGCCGCAACTGTCTCAGTAAACTCTTCTGTCTCAAGTGCGTGCAACTAACTATAGTTTAGAGACAAAAAAAAATGAAATCTCCAAGGTCTTTTTTTTTATTAACTGTACTAATTTCAGCACCTCTTTGGAGGACTTATTTTATTTATTACTCCCTTAAGGGAAATCAGCTTTTGGGGACTTAATCATGAAACATTTCCTCAAATGTCCCTCAATCCTATCTAGTTGATATTATATATATATATATATATATATATATATATATATATATATAATTGTGGTGATGTTTTCTACAAAGGTTATATTTATATATGGTGTTGTTATGGTTATTTGGAGTTTTGTTCAATGTTGGTGAAAACATTATGCCAATATTTCCAGAATATTTATTATTATTATCACTTCTTCAGGACTGTAAAAATACAGGTACTACTACTACTACTATATATATATATATATATATATATATATATATATATATATATATATATATATATATATATTTGTCTGTTACCGCTCTAGCATTCTCTATTCTTGTTTGATCGTACGATATGTAAGCATTTCATACAAAACTAAAGGTCGACTTTGTTAATGGCTGAAATCGAACCAGTGAGGGGGGAGGGGGGTCAGATGGGTGGAATTTCGAAATATATCCATTATTATACGTCGGATCGCAAAAATGTGTGGAAAAAATATTATTGCAAATGAAGCTTTCTATAAATGTTGCTATGCATATTTTTTTTACTATCTTGGATATTAATCAAGATATTTGCATTTTTTAGATTCATTTAGAGCCTGCAGTATACCCCCTCTCCTACTCATGTCATAATAATAATAAGCTGTCATACAATGAACCACTTTATTTGAAGCCTAAATATTGTTCTCATTGAACTTGGAAGTGCTGCTTAGTTATCTTAGCACCTTCTTGACAGACTTTTTATTTTATATTTGAGATTTTAATTCTTTTTTATTCGAGCATTAGTTTTAAAGATCAGCTGTGAGTAAGGACTCTAATAATGTTTCAATTATTTATTAACGGGCACTTTGTGCTACTAAGGCTAACTAGAGATAACCACCTTTCCTTAGCCAGGGTGGAACTAAGGATGTTAATTAATGAGTTCGTCACTTATTTAATTCCTATAAGCCCATATCGGAATCGAACCCATGACTCTTGGTTTCCCAAGTGAGATTAAGACCTACGCCTTAATTCATATGGATAACCTGAACCCCAAACACTGTTTCAGCTATATATTATTTAAATCATAAAATATACTAAAATGGTCCATTCTAGTCTACTGTTGCAATTTTATTTATCATAAAACATCCAGATTCGAATTGGCCTTTGTAGTTTGGATTAACAAGGGTACATTTGCAATTTAGATACGTGTTTACGTTAACCCGCTACGTTTTATATTTTATTGTCTTTGTTTTGAAGTCGTGCACGTTGTACTTGCACACTGTTAGGATAAATAAATCACTTGGCGGGAAGAGGTCATTCCCTCCTTTATTATCCATTTCAGGCCTCAAACTCTCTCCAAATCCTTGATTTGGAATAAATACTGAGTGTTTCAGCTTGGACTGTGATTATCTGGCTCAAACTTTTGGTGATTTATTTTACAAATTGCTTAAAAGTACTAGAACGTAGAGTAAATATTCGAGGTGAAATGACAGTATAGGAGTGTGTGCTTGGAAGTTCCACGAGATTGGGATAAACCACAAAGCGTGTTCTGCCTGTGTCCTTAATGTGCAAGGTCTGGCAAGCAGGACCGTTACATCAGCAATCTTACCTTGATGAGCACCATTGTACTCGACCAGATTCCGTTGCAATTGAGTACAGAGCGAACCCTCGAATCTACCGTACCGTTCCTCTGGGGGGCGTATTTGCCTTTCCGTCTCTCTCTCTCTCAAAGGTTACATATATTTACGGTTGTACGTCTATCCGTGAGTTGAGGCTCATTATTTAGCCCTACCTCGTTTGCTGACTTGCAGCTTCGATCTCGAGTGGAACTTCCTCAGACGTCTTTGTATTTGGATAGGTTTGGATCGTAGAACGAACTGAACAACGATCGTAAGGAAAAAATTGAAATATTACCGCGGGGGAGAAGTAAAAAGAAATCAGCCACCCTGCGTCAACTGAAGATTTCCTACACTCAGTAATTACAAGTAGAAGGTTTCTGGACATTCTAGTCCACCTTAATAACTGTGGAATATTAATAATACTATAAGATTAAAGGGGCTCAGGTTAGCCATGTAAGTTAAAGCGTTAGCCTTAATCTGACTCTAAACCTAGAGTGGCGAGTTCGATTCCCGCCTGGGCAATAAGAATTTATTTAGTGACTGAATTCATTAAATAAAATCCTTAGTCCCACCTCGGCTAGAAAAGGGTGGTAACCTGTAGATAACCCGTCCATATTAGCTTCAGTTGCAAAAAGTGGACGTTAATAAATAATAATGATAATAACTATAAGGTTAGCTTAAGTATCACATGATACATCTGTAATAATTTCAAATCGCATGAGCAGTAGAGTAGGGGTTACTAGTGGCTCAAAATAAAAGTCAGTCACGCAGGGGCTGCATAAACACCATTCTCATGTGTGGGAAAATTAGACAAGTCTAATCTCATCTCCCACATTCTCTATTTCTGATTAAAAATCCGATGAGTAGAAATGAGGGTTGAAAGAAGGTAGAACACATGAAAATGCGAATACTCTCTCAATGTATGAGTTAAGAATAAAAGCAAAGAGGAGCAGTTGTAGGGAATCGATATTTTAACAAAATTTTTCGATCCGTCTAAGCGATAATAATATGCGAAATATTTTAAATTTTCAAACCCCTTCCCTCCTATTTCTGGCGCGAATTCAGCCATCAATGAATATGAATATCAGACCTTGAATTGAACGGGTAAATGGTATAGATAAAATAAACATGTATGATGTCATCATCATACTACATATATGCATTTATCTTAAACAGTAATTAACCAATAAAGACATTCAGAATTTAAGCTCCGAATAAAGCGGTTCATGTCATTATCATTAATGTGACATGAGTAGGAGTGGGGGTTTGCATTAGGATGAAAACTAAAAATGCAAATATCTCTGTTGATAATGAAGATACTGAACATACATAAAAACATAGAACATATATATCAACATTCATAGAACATTAAATTTGCAATAAGATTGGTTTTATGAACTTTTTTGATCCGACGTATAGGAACGGATATATTTCGAATTTTCGAAGTCCCCCTCTCCTCTAAACTCCCCACTAGTCATATTTCAGCAATTCACGAACATAATCTTTATTTTTACATAAAATGTTTAAATATCGAGTTTGACAACGATCAAACAGAAATTGCGACCGCCAGAGCGTTAAGGGAAAAATATCTATAGTTTTTGAACTGGCCTCATTTTCGTCATCGTTTCGAAAATCGCGTCATAAGTACGACCTCAATTGCTGATTTCCCCTAGGGGAAATCTACCTAAAAAAGATTTCATTGTATCAAATGTTCCGACTTCCGTACAGAGTCCAATCTGGTGAATTAAAATTTTATTTTAGTGGTGAATTTATGTGATTGTTAATTGTAAAAATCCAAAACTGAACCTAAAAATACAGCGTAGGCTTATATTTAGTTAGAGTAAGTTATCGTTAGTTTAGTAAACTGTACTTCGCTATGCGTATAACTGCTGGCCAACACGGTTCCTCGGTCAAAAACCGAGAAATCCCGTCGAAAAAATTAGCTTGTTTTGCGAGTTATTGTGCTTTTTCAAAGGGAATAATGAAGCATAAGTAAGTAAGTAGACGAAGATTAATTGGGTATTAATAGTGGAGTGAAAAGCGAGCCATTAAGAGAAAGTAATGTTATACGTGGCCAAAGTTTATACGGAGTTTGCCGTTCTTGAGCGCCCTCTAGCGAGTGTTTCCTTCGTCATTATACCTACTGTAAATCACATAACAAACTAGTTGGGACAAACTTTTTCCTATACCACCGCTCATGGGGGATGATTAATTACACCGAAATTAAGACGAGGGGTGGAAACTGTCTTTCATTTAGTTAAGAGCTATCGATCTTGTTTGTTGGTTCAAGTTGGCGTAACGATCATATTGTCAAAGACTTTTAGCTTAAATATTTCCTGCTTAAATTATATATTCTGCGATCTTGAGTAAAGTAGAGGGCTTAAATATAAATATAGAGACTGCTTGTATGAGGAGTGAAATCTTCTAAGCATCCCTCCGCATGTAAGCATTTGTACATTTGAAGGTTTGGGCTGACTTCTCTCTAGGGAAAGCTATTCAGGTTGTCTTTGTGGTGTGATTTTGTAAATCTTTCTGTTCAGACGCCCTCCGATTCTATCGATTAGGTGAAAAACGGGTTCTTTCATACATACGCACACACACACACACACACACATATATATATATATATATATACAAAGAGATTGCGCTTTAGAGACCAGAAGGACGAGCTCAATGATAGTTTAAGGGAAAACGGAAATTAAACTATCTGATCCAAATGCCAGCTAAATAAAAATAAAATTTTTAAAAACATTTTCTCAAATGTCCATCGAACAACCCAGATGACGAAAATGAGGGCCGTTAAAAATTATATATATTTGTCTGTTAACGGTTTACTGGTCGCAATTTTTGTTCTATCGTTACCAAAGTTCATATTTAACGTATTATGTAAAACTAACTATCAAGTTCGTAGATGAAATTCGACCAGTGGGAGCGGGTGTAGGGAGGGGGAATTTCAAAATGTGTTCATATCTCCGTTATTATGCGTCGGATCGAAAAATTGTATAGATTGATTCTCATTGCAAATGTAAAGTTCTATAAGTGAACTTATATATATATTTTTTCGCTTACTATATTGTTAACCAAGATATTAGCATATTTCCCTTCAGTTAAATCAGTTATTGAGGTTGTACTCATGACGCGATTTTCGAAATTTTTCTTCAAATGTCCATCGATCCTACCCAGGAGATGACGAAAATGAGGTCCGTTCAAAACTGTATATATATATATATATATATATATATATATATATATATATATATATATATATATTTGTCTGTTACTGCTCTAACGGTCGCAATTATTATTTAATCGTTACCAAACTCGATATTTAGTCGTTTTATGTAAAAAGAAAGATCATGTTCGTTAACGTCTGAAATCGGACCAGTAGGAGGGGGGGTTTAGAGGGGAGGTTTTTTGAAAATTCGAAATATCTCCGTTACCATACGTTGGATCAAAAAATTGTATATAATCAATCTTATTGAAAATTAAATTTACTATAAATATTGTTCTATGCATTTATTCTCTATCTTCAATATTAACCGAGATATTTGCATTTGTATTGTGTATGTGGTCGGCAGGAGTCGGCTATGTTCGGAAAATTCCGCCGAGAGTTAGGGGGCTGTTTTCGTCACTAATCGTCCCTCGTGAATAGGTTTAGAGATTCATTACTACTACTGTTGTTATTAGGCAGATTTCTCTATTGTATAACTTCACGTGGGAAATCTGCTTAGTTTACGCAGCCCCTGCTTGACGGACTTTTTGTATTTTTCAGCCTTCAGTAAACCCCAACTCCAACTCTTACCATATTAACAATAACAAACTCTTATATTATGAGGCACTTCATTTGAGGACTAATTACCAAATATTGTTCTCATTGAACTTTTACGTTTTGGGATAAATGGAAATACATGACTCAAGCAATTTTCTTCGCTTCCCCTCTCAAAACTAAAAATCTAGTAGAGCGAAGGCTGACTAGGACAGAATGAGGGCTTTCAGAAGTGTTTTAAGTTAAATTCGTATATTTAGCCCCTACTTTATTACATTATTTGAAAGTAATACCCTTGATAATTAATGACCCTGCAATTGTTGTCCTATATATTTTCTCTTAATCGAAACATAAAGGGGGTTATTTGTTGTATGAATTACATTTTCAGCCTTCAGTAAACCTCTTTCTCTTAGTCACGCGATTTTCATCTTAAGCGAACACATCTCGTGCCCAGCTTATGTTTCATGTCTTTCAGGTTCTTTCTGGGAGAAAAATATAGATTAGATATGCGGATGAACTCGTCAGTGCTGCATAGTTTAGCTTAAGCAACCGATATTTTTTGTTAAATTACGTTTAAGAGCTAATTAAGGAGAAAACTATAAAAGAGGAGGCAACGTTACAGAAATGTAACTGAAAATGTTTGTTTCTGTAGCTTGGATAAATGACCAAACAGATTTTGCACACAGATTGAACACGTCCAAGCTAATGGGGTCCTATTTATCTCGATGATCAGTTCCACTAAAGGTGAATTGATTCATTACGTTGTATTATGGAAATTATAAATAAAACTGCAAGTCTGAAGTTCCATTTAAATTCGGCGATATTATAATATTATTATGTATTATATAACATTTATAGGCTCATTCTAAAACAGCAGTGTAAAAATTAAATCTTTTATATAATTAAAAATGTAAATATTAAACACAATAAAATGTTCGTACTGTTTGTTTACATTAAGTAATAAAAGTCCGTCACGCTGGGGCTGCATAAACTAAGCAGATTTCCCACTTAAAGTTTTACAATAGAGAAATTTCACGAGAGCCGAACAGTTAAGAAAACGGCCAACCTGGCATTTAGCGGGAAACTCACTCAATTGTTATCCGCCCCGATTTCATAAAAATGCAAATATATCGGTTAATACTCAAGATAGAGAATAAACGTATATAACAATATTTATAGTAAATTTAATTTGCAATACGATTGATTACATACACATTTTCGATCCGATGTATAGTAACGGAAATATTTTGAATTTTAGAAAATCCTCCCCTCTAAACCCCCTCCCTCCCACTGATCTGATTTCAGCCATTAACGAATCTGAATTTGATCTTTCTTTTTACATAAAACACCTAAATATCGAGTTTGGTAACGATCAAACAAAAATTGCGACCACTAGAGCGGTAACAGACAAATATATATATATATATATATATATATATATATATATATATATACAGTTTTTAACGGACCTCATTTTCATCATGTACTTGGTAGGAGAGATGGACATTTGAAGAAAAATTTCGGAATTTCCGTCATGAGTACAACCTCAATAGCTGATTTCCCTGAAGGGAAATCTGCTAAAAAATACAGTTTTAGCAGATTTCCCTTAATGGGAATCAACTATTGAGGATGTACTCAAAACGCGATTTTCGAAATTTTCTTCAAATGTCCAGCGATCCTATCTAGTAGACGACGAAATTGAGATCCGTTCAAAATTGTATATATTAGTCTGTTGCCGCTCTAGCGGTCGCAATTTTTGTTTGATCGTTACCAAACTTGGTATTTAATCGTTTTATATAAAAAGAAAGATCAAGTTCATTAATGACTGAAATCGGGGAGGAGCTGGGTAGAGGGGGAGAATTTCGAAAATTCTAAATATCTCCGTTGCTATGCGTCGGATCGAAAAATTGTATAGAACCAATCTTATTGCAAATATAATGTTCTATAAATGTTGTTATGCACATTTTTTCTCTATCTTCATTAGTAACCGAGATATTTGATTTTTTTTTAATTTTCGGTCATTCATTAAACCGCCACTCCTACTCATCTCATATTTACTAAATGTTATTATGTTATGAAACACTTTTTTTGAAGCCTAAATACCAAATATTGTTCTCATTGAACCTTAACGTTTTGAGATAATTCAAAAAGGAACCCATTTAGGAAATCTGTTTAGTTAGCGCAGCCCCTGCGTGATGGACATTTTAAATTTGGCTCTTTCTTTTTCATTTTGCACTTAATATTTTAATTTTAAATGTCAACAAAAGTTTATTGATAGCTATTATTAAAACCTCTAATAATGCAGATTTTAAAATCGAGTAGTATTATGAATAAATTAAACATTTTATATACTCTAATAAGACTCAACACCAACAGAAAAAATTATCAAAAGGATGACGGAGCTTGAAACCCTAGAAGAGAAAAGACTATTCGAGATAAAAGAAGATAAAAGGTATTTATTACCAGTGATAATTACAACTTTATGATAACAAAGAAGGTCATTATTCACAGGAGAAAGAACTAATGGCGAGATCCAGGGCTCTTATTTTCTACAAAGTCACTTGTTTTCATCTTCAATGGGCAAACGGGAACGTTTGATTTAACTTTTAAATTTATTCCCCCCCCCCAAAGGGCTTTCATGTTTTTTATTCGTTTACTAACGCTTTCATTATCAGAGAAGACAAGTAAATCAGGGGTTATCTTAATATCTGTATTATTATATTTGGAAAAAAAAAAATGGTAGCTGAGTGTCCTCATTAAGCCGAACTTGCGGAAAGTCCAATTATTCTGAATAACATAGATATAAGTTACTGACTGGTTCTGCCACTTAAGATCAATCTTCTGGAAACATTTTCATATTCACTGTCCACTCCAGGTTCGTTTATGTCTTTCCTCTTCTCTAGTAGTTACTAGGTTTCATATTTATATGGCCTTGCTTTATCGGTTACAGAAACTATCAAAAAAAGTTCGCCATGCAGGGACTCCGTAAACTAAGCACATTTCTTTCCCACGTGAAGTTTTACAATAGAAAAATTTCACAAGAGCCGAACAGTTACTGAAACGGCCGTCCTAGCTTTTGGTGGGAAACTCACTAGAATCGAAATGAACT